>VBSM01003215.1:8441646-8468517 GCA_008086735.1 Cheirogaleus medius | reverse complement strand
AGCAGCCTATCACAATATGGAAATAAATGACAATGGTCTCTTCCATCCATAGTCTCTCTAGATTTTCTTTCCCACTATTGCAAATATGTCCAAGCTGGAGTAGAGAGACAGATACCCTTTAATTCCACTAGAGGGGAATAGAATGACATCGAGGGATGCAAGTCAAAAGAGTTTTAAAGTTTGTCACCAGCAGAGTAGAGAGGAACCCTGTCGTCACTGCAGGGTTTGTATTTGACGAATTTGTGTTTTGGAGTGTGCATCTCCGTCTCCTTTACAACAGTCTACTCCAAAGGAGTTAAATCAGGCTGAAGTTTTATTCAGCCTCTATGAAATGTGCAATTCAAACATTCTGTTCTTTCTGGAAGGTGATTTTTCTATTATTCTTTGTCAAGCCTACAGCATTTGACAGCCAAACCAATGTAATATCACAAAGAACTTAATTGGTATCCATAAGTGGGTATGTTCTGTACAAATAGAAATTTCAACAGCAAGGTAGTTTGTAATATCAAACACCATGGGAGACTGTCTCATGATCTACGGAAAGATGAAGGATTTGTTCATCAGGAAAATTAACAATCCAGCTTGGTGCTGTCCAATAGAACCTTCTGCAATGATGGAAATGTTTTACATCCTCTACATCCTCACTGTTCCACAGAGTAGCCACGAGCCACCTCTGGCTATTGAGTCCTTGAAATGTCATGACTTCTACCTGAGGAACTGAATTGTTAAAAATTTCTTTTGCTTTCAGTTCATTTAAATTTAAACAGTCCCACCGGTGGCTAGTGGCTACTGCATAAGACAATGCAAATTTAGACCTCCCTTCCCAGCAGACATCTTATTTGTTTAAGTCTGTTATCCTTTTTTTCCCTACTCCTCCCCCAAAACTACCGCGATGGTGGAGACAGACTGGGAGAGAGTTTCAGACTCTAGCAACAACTGGCCAAGAAGGACTGTTAATAGGCTTGGGTATCTCCCCTGCACTGGCCCTTTCATGCCAACCCCACTTTACCAGCCTAAGCCAGGCCTTGCAGCCTAGTCTCTAGGTGGCTTCCTTCCCCACTCCACAGCCTATCCAGGTCAGATCACTTTTCATGATTCAGTGCCTGGCACGCATCACTCCCTTGCTCAAAACCCTCCAATGGCTCCCCGCTGCCTACTTAGTCAGGCCACAATCTGGCCCAATCTAACCTTCACCCTCCTCTTCCACCACATGACTCCCTGTCAGCTCGTTACCCTACAAACTTGCCTCAGCGTCTTTGTTCACAGCCCTACTGGGAAAGCCCTTCTCCCCTCTCTCCATCTCTTCTCGCCCTAAGATCTAAACTGCCCCTGCCTCAGGGCCTTTGCACTTGCCGTCCCTCTGCCAGGTGCCCCAGCTCTTCACAAGCATGCCTTACTTGCCATTTGAGACTCAGCTCAGCTGTCGCATCCCTCTCCCCAGAGGTTTTCCTTGACTCTCCCATCTAAAGGAGCTCTCCAGAGCCTCAGTACTCCATTACCTTATTTCTTATTTCTATTAGATTTTACTTGTTTAAATTCTACATTTTTTTCTTTAAAATATAAATTCCATGAGGAGAGGGGACCTGGTCTGCCTTGTTAAAGGATGAGCCTCCAATACCCAGAATGAGGAGCGGCAGGTTCTTTGTGAATATCTGGCCGATGAACAAACCCTGCGTTCCCTCCCTCTCCACTCTCTTGGAGATCAGAGACCACATCTCACACCTCCTGGGAGCTCAATACATGTTTGTTGAAGATGACAACAACAGTGAGATTTAACCCAAGCCATAGCCTTCAACCAACCCATTATCTTGAGGGTGACACTGCATTGCATGAAGTTACTTTGCAAATCAGCCTTCCAAAGTCTCTAAACAGACCGATTATAATACCTATTGAGGTACACCTGCCTCTTTTAAAAAACCTACTTTGAGTTTAGGCAAAAATTACTTGGCTGAGGTCAATACTTAAGGATAGAATAATCAAGTAATAGCTACATTATTGCCCATTTAGGAAAATTCTAGATGTTTTATGTGATTTTGTTTGTGAATTTATACTGCTACAAGTGATGACATAGGCTTTCTGGTGCAAAGAGGAAAGACTTCAACTTGTTTTACTGAAGAAATGGGGTGTGGCGAGGCTTTACCCCCAGTAGAAGATAGGGAAGAAAAACTGAGTGTGCAACGGAGCTTGCGTTCCACTTTCTCACAAATCCACAGCTTCCTGGGAAAGGTCAGTGCCCTTGAGTTTACTGAGCTCATCACCTGACTAACAAGTGTTACTGTGATATTTTATTTTCTGGGGGATGTCAGTTTCCCGCATTAAAATGAAAACCATGGTCCTAAGGAAAGGTAACCACCACGGGTCAAGTCTTGCTACAATTCACTTAAAAATTTTTTTGTTGTACAGTTTGTGTTCTTGAGCACAGATTAAAAGCAATAAGCCACCCAAGGCTTCCGATCTGCTCTGCTGGGCTAAAATTTTGGTTGTAAACATATCTATAATCGGCTTTCCTCTGTTACTGTTAATCTCATTTCTCAGGTTACAGACAGAGAAGGCCATTGTTTGCATGCAATTAACTATGAACAACTTGGTATTTATGAGGAGTCTGCAGGAAGGCTGCCAGTTATGTTGTTGTGAGTATTGTTCAGCTTATTTTTTAAGACCCTTTTCTTCATGTTGACTCTGAACTTAGTTGCAAAAGCCCTGCTAAGGTTGAACACAGCAAACACATCTGGAGATGAGAAGTTATTCTGACACACCCAAACACACTGCTTCAAATGAGATTTTCCTGATCACCTTTGGAACCTCTATGCAGCCAGAAGAGGAACTATTTTTTGTCTTTAGTTGCTATTCTTGGCAGTTTCTGTGGCTTTAAAAAACAAAACAAAACAGATTAGCTACAGAAATCTGTCCTGAAAAGTGTACCCTACTCCATGAATAATGTATATATTTTTAATGTTTTCTCTTAACTCTCACTCCGAGAACCATATGCTTTGTAAAGAAATCTAGTACTAATGAAGACATGAAAAGATTCCTACTTCCTAAATGGAGCAAATGATTATCTGGTTGAATGCTAGCTGGTCAAAACAGGTGGTGTGAGTTAATTGATTATAACAGGTTTCAAAACAGCAAAATTAGAGCAAAATATGTCTTTCAGCACAAATAGGAAGAAATGGGGCTTGTAGGTCCGTGGAGAAGACATAATCACATTTTTAAATGCCTCAATGGATAAAATCATGATTTTGACTAGCTTCTAATAGAAATATTAATACTTAAAGGCACACTTGAATTCCAAATCTCACCATATTAACAAATTAATGCCATTTAATGCAACTCAAATGCTCAGCCATTCTCTTGGGTTGGCTCTGTTAGGTTCCTGAAAGCCCAAGATTTCATTGACTGAGACAGCTGAATTAATCCTAAATCTTGGGAACAGAAGGGAACTTCTCTTCTGGATGAACACCAAGGTCAGCCTGAATTTTCTCTCTGGAACTTCTAGTTCCTCTGTAGATAGACTAGGAGGGGTTAATATTTTTCAGGAGCAGATGCATGAGCTAGAACTAAGTCACTGAAAGAGCCTAGCTAAACTTGTGCTGATGAATGGATAAAGACTTATTTTTACCCAATTGCCAGAGGATAACTTCATCATGGAACTTCAGAGCTGGGTTATTTTCAGATGCTCCATGATAAAATGTATTCCAAGCCTCAAGGCTGTTTTGTTAGCTACAAGATAGATCTATTTCCGCTTACAAAACATGCACAGAATAATCAAGATGGATGCTCAGCCAAAATTTTGGCCCTCCAGGTATGGTAAATGTTTGTGCACTTTCTGTGGATTGCCAACAGGGAGCTGCCTGGATGGGATGTGAACTGTTCACAGTGTTGATGGGCCACTGAAACTTCACTCACTTGGACTCCTTACCACCACTCAGGTTTCATATATTGGACCTGAATTCCCTCCCGGTAGCAGATATTGATAAGTCTCTGACCAAAAGCCATTCCTCTTTTTTTTTCCCTTCTAAATAGGTCTCTGATTTTTGGAATAATACGTTAGCTAGTCATGTTGGAATGACAACATGCCCAGCTAACAAAACACACTTCCCAGATTCTCTTGCAGCTACAGGTCACCATGTGACACAGCTCTGGCCAACCAGATCTAAGTGCACATTTGCTGGGCATTTCTAGAAATGTTTCCCTGTTAAAGGTGCTTCTCTCTCCCTCTGTGGTTTCCCCTCCTCCTCTGCCCACCTGAAGGTGAAATAGCCATTTTCTGACCAGAGGCAATTCTGCTCCCTCTATGGAAATGGAGCCTTTTGGCAACTGTCAAAGAGGGAGCTGGATTTTTCATAATCTCAGGAAAACAGGTACCAGCTAATAAGACTGTCTAATGAGTGGCTGAGCAGCTTGGTGGATTTTATCCATTGCACACAGTTTTCACTGAATGAAAAGGAGCAGGATGAATGGTTTCTGCTGTTGCTGTTCACTGAGAGGCTGACACAGCTCACCGAGGAAGGGCTGTTCTTTGAAAGCTGCACAACCGATTGTGTATGCGACATGTGTTTACAGATCTGTGCTATCAGGAACTCCACTGCGGCCATGTAAGGGAACATGTGACGGTGTGGCTGACTTGAAATTTTTTAAAATTACTCAAAAAGCCTGTTTTCGTAGATGTTTTAGACTGTTCTAAGTAACAACTATACCAACATCTCAATCTAGTCTCCTCCATTACTTTATAACCTCATCGTGGGATTAGGAAAGCAAAGAAAGGGTTAAAAAAAAATAACAGTCTTCTACACATTATACAGGCAGCTTCACTCCCACCTTTCTTCTTTCCTTCCCTCCCTTTCAGAGGTTTAAGAGGAAATATAACAAATTTCTTAAGATATCTGCTTAATGAGGTTTTGCCCTGAGACACCGAGTCGGGGAGAGAGAAGGGATCGGTTTCAACACAGCTGAGCTTTGCCAAGACCCGTGGCTGTGAGGAACATGCACAGTGCTGCCATCCCTCAAAGGCTTTTATTTCATGGATGGAGATAATAATATTCATTTGAGGGGCATATTACGCCCTTCTGTTGCATATACAAACCAGCCTTAATGGATATTTTTTAAAACTTCCCACGGGGAAAATAGGCCATGTGGAAGTGCCAGGCATCCAACCGCCATTTCCTTCCAGGGGAAAGAAAAAAAAAAAAAAACAACCAAAATCCCAACAGCCATACTTAGACCAGCTATTGCTCTCACTTGTTAGAAACTCTTAATGCTTTTTGTCTATACAGTCGGCTTTTGGCTGCCCCAAACCTACAGTCACGTGGAGGGGTTGATATTACACCTGCCGGAGTCCTAAAGGAATTTGGAATAATTTATCCAGATGATGGGAAAAATGAGAAAAATGAGACAGACTCCACTCTCTTTCCTTTTGTAACCTGCTATGACTTCCATTAACCAAACTTATGAGAGGGACTCAGTTGAACGATCTTGGTGAAGAACCACTACTTTTGTCATTTTGCAAAGCTATCTTCTTGACCCTAGCTCTTCCAACTGACTTAGACTGCCAGAGAAAACGGCCAAGACTAAGAGATTTTTTTTTTTTTAATCCATAAGGCTTACTTTCTCAGCTCCTGAAGGAAGGGTATGTGGTATTTGGAGCTAATTATGCTCCTTGGGGTCAACTTCACTCATATGGGTTCCCGCCCCTCACCTACTTCCCAGGGAAAGTCTACAGCAGGCGTCCTCAAACTACGGCCCGCGGGCCACATGTGGGTGTTTTTGCCCATTTGTTTTTTTACTTCAAAATAAGATATGTGCAGCATGCATAGGAATTTGTTCATAGTTTTTTTTTAAACTATAGTCCGGCCCTCCAACGGTCTGAGGGACAGTGAACTGGCCTGGCCCCCTGTTTAAAAAGTTTGAGGACCCCTGGAAAGATTCTAGGAATTAACAAAAGAGAATAATGATAATCAATGGATAGATGGATAAATGGGTGGATGGACGGAAGGAAGGGAGGGGGAAAGAGAAGGAGGCAGAAACAGTTGATGCCTGAGGAAGTGGGATATGGCTGCGTCGCTGTAATTCTCCTCCTTAGATATGCAGCAAAGGTCTCTGTGCCCCGCCTAACCCTGCAGAATGCAGCATGTAACACACAACACGAACACGTCCCAGAATATGAAATCGCCGGAGTCATAGTGTCTGTTATTACAATTCATGAGTAGGGTCTCAGATACTGTAATCCCTTGTTACCTGACGTCTGTTACTTATCTTTGAGAACCACAAATGCCCCTGAGGCTTTCTCAAAACTGTACCTGGTATTAAAATTTTTTAAAACTATGATTTTAAAATTGTGATTTATTTTTTTAAAAAAGTTCATAACATTGGGCCCCAAAATAGTTAATCTTGTTTCTAACAAATGAAATACTTATAATTCGCGTATATAGAGAGTGTAGGTAGAGAGCAAAGATTGCACGTGCACACATAGGAGAAAAAAATGAATGAGTGAATGAACAAACAAATGAATGAATTTAACGAGGGTAATCCCAACACCTCTGGGAGGACTCTGTCGATAGTGGACTGAAAGAAAGTTGTTACGCTTGACTTAAAAATTAATGTTGCACCTGCTTCCTCTGGTCCTACTCAAATGGAAGACCACATTGGTTCGGTCAACTAAACTTTTGTGACACATTGTGTTTCTGGCACCAGAAAGGTCTTGAAAAATTAGCCTGTTGCCTCTTGGCTGGACAAAAATTTCAGCCTCAGTTCAAAACAATGAGAATGTATCTCTCATTGTAACATAAGAAGTCCCTAATCTACTAGATAGTCATTAAAGTGCTTTATTTCCAAAAGATCTTAATGTTCTTTATGAGAGCTTTACAAAGGAAGTCCTGGTGGTCATCAAACAGTTCCATAAAGTGCTGGCCCAATTTCAATATGGTTTTTAAAAAGTGAGATAAACAATGTCCCCATCTGTGGCCACAGTCAGGAAGCTGCCCCATGGTTTCTTCCATATTTGGGTATGGGTTTTGGTAGCTGGAGGCAGATCTGCCTGCCCTGGCAGCTCCAAGCCAGCCCATGCATAATTCACCCAAATGGATGGAACAGGCCCATTAGGGGCAAACCTTGGCCTGCTTCCCCTGGTTCCTCATCAAATTTGCTCTCTGTTTTGATCTCAATGGGCCTGTAATCCTCCCCCTTTGATACCGACAAAGCTGGTATAAGTCAGATGACACCGAAGACAGCTGGTGGCAGGCAGGCTGGGGCCCTTCTGAAGAACAGAGTTTGACTTCAAACCAGCCAATGAGCCAGGAGAGGGAGAAGCCCCCAAACCAGATTACCAACACAAAGAAAACAGCCCATCCCTAGGTCGGTTAAAAGACATAAAACTGACCAGTGCTTCCGTTTTTGAAACCCACTGCATCATCCCATCCCCGTCAAGGCTGAGATGAGACAGCTCCCTTAACATTTGCCTCCTCTGATCTTGGGCTCCTTGCAATTTTTATTAGTAAAAGACTGAGAGTGACATATTATAATGCATTTGGTGTCACTTTTCCAGAGGCTGTATTTTATAAATGTTCTGTGTTAATCAGAACTATAAATGAGGAATTTATTTTGAAGACTGTGAGCAATTCAGCCCCGTGCCCCTGTCCTATGCAACCTCCAACTGAGCCGCAGGATGTTAAGTTCCTGTTCCCACCAGGAAGCTGACCAGGACCCCACCCTTGCAGCCCCTGGTAGCTCCCCACTGCCTGTGAGAGCCTCCTCCTGGCCCAGCCCCCACCACCCCCCACCTCCCAGCCACCTGCTGGGTCCCTCTGGAATAAATGCTTATGGCACTTAACACAACTGTAGCTAATTAATTAATTGTGCGATGGTGGCTTGGAGCAAATCTGTCTCATTAAAGTGTAGACTCCACCGGGCGCTTTCTGCCAACTTGGGAATGGGCTTTGGTAGCGGGGGACGAATCCGCTGCACGTCCAGCTCCAAGCTCAGTCTTTGTGTGATTCTCCGTGATGGATGGAACCAGCCCTCCTGCCCTTTCCCTTTGTGGGCCCAGTGCCTAGCTCGGTGCCTGAGCACAGTGGACACTCAACACACATTGACAAATACGAACAGGATAAATAAACGGTGAGTCACTCTCGGTGCTACCAAAGCCTCCACCCGTGCGCCTCACTCACTCACCATGGCAGGAAATCCTTGCTCAAAGACGCTTGCTATCTGGTGTCAGGGCAGAACTAGAACCCAGTCTTACAGCTGAATGTACGACGTTCTATCTCCATTACTGGCATGGGAGTGGAGGACCAGGACCCGTACAGCCACTTGAATGTGCTGAACTAATTCCACGTAGTATGTAGATTTCTATATATTTTTATTTTGCATTTCATTCTTCTTAAACTGGCATTCACGGACCTTTGGCAAGTAGTGATTTGCGACTGCCCAGCCTGACTTTCTGGTTGGGCCCTCAGGAAAGGGCTGTGAATGATAAAAAGATATGTCTATTTTTCTTGCTGTCTGAAACTAGGATTCAAAGTAATGACGGATGGCTCACTACCTAAAACCTCACTCAGCAAAATGGGTGAGCAAGGCATTGAGCAATTTTCCTTCGTTCTGGGTAAGAAAAGCATCAAATGTTTGAATCCAAGTAGCTTAATGAGACCCTGGAGCTCCACCTTCTGTCCTGCCATGCAGGAGTTGGGGCTGGGAGAAGCCAGCACAACACAAGAGAAGGAATTTCACTGAAACCTTGAATAGGCCCAAGGTCGTGGCTCCTAATGAAATGCCCTTATCATGCACTGGGTCGTCCTGGTCTCCACAGTTGTGGTGCCTGGGTTTGCTTTCAACACCGCTTCACCCTCCTGGTGCAGATGCAAGCCTGCAAGGACCAACAGCTGCAGGGGGAGCTGATCAAAATGAAGAGGTAAATTATTCATTTTCTCTCAGGCTTGGTGGATAGACAGTTCTCTACGTATGAATGGGTTGTTCCAAAAATCATTTGCAAGACTGTAGTTCTCAAGCAGGATGTTTAAAACCCCGGAAACAGGGCTCCATAGATGTTCACTTTCCAGACCAGATCCTCAATCCCAAAGTGCTATCTTCAGAGCCCGACAGAATATAATCCCATTACAGCAGAGACTGCTGGTCACCTACCCCGCTGTCCAATCCCCCTCCCTCCTTCGTAAGAGAACTCTCATTTTAGCTGGGCACACTGAGACCTAGAGTAAAAGAAAACATCATTCCCCGTCCTTGCAGCTAAGTGTGGTCATGGGACAAAAATGATGTAAGTGTTATATGGAAGATTCCTGGTAAGCTGCCTCAAGAGATATCCCTCACCTGGGAGAGGTGTGCCTTGCTTGCCTTTCTACATGTCTGTATCATGCAACACAGACATTCTGGATGGGAAGTGACTGCATGAAGCCGTGGGCTTGGATGGTACAACAGAGTCAGAAGCCTTGTTCCTGGTGACCGTGGAGCTGCTCTGCGAGCCCTGGCTTACCCGCTCCATACTCCTTTCACAGGAGGGAGAAACAGACATTCTTAGTCCGGCTGCTGTTATTGGGGATTTTTGTATTGTATACAGCTACATGCAATTCTTAACTGTTATACCCCCGAATTACAATGTCTCCATGGGAAACCAGTGTATTTACAATATACCTATCTCTAAGCTCTCTCTGGCAGTAACCACAAAAAGAACATGCACACACCTCCAAGAGAGCTTAAAAAAAGGGCACAGTAAGAGGAAGTGACGTTTGTAGAACACAGTATTTTCCATAGTATTTGTTAGCCACCACAATGTTGTAAGGCAACTATGAATTATTGTCCCCTTTTATAGAAGAGGAAATTCAGGTTTGTGTAGTTTAAGAATCTGTCCCAAATTAGCTGTTAAAGTGGCTGAGGAATGAGCCCATGAGCCTATCTCATATTTGGCATGAGACAGACATAGATTGGTAACAGGTAGGAAATGGTAACATTTTTAAGAACTCACCAACAAATTTACTAAAGTACAATTACATGAAACACTAAAATAAAAAGAAAGTAACTTGACAGAATCAAATGAGGCAAAAGTGCCTAGCATGTGGTAGGCACTTCAAAAGTACCAATTTCCATCTGCATTTTTAAGAATCCCTGCCTGAAACATACAAACACACTTCCTAAAATTTTTAAGATGTATTTTGTTAGATTGCACATGTATGTTGGGTGGTAACATGCACGAAAACCTACAATCATTTCCACAGTTGTCCCTGAAAAGTGAAGTGGCTGTGTTTGTGTACTGGGTGGAAGAGTGTGCCCACTCCAAATTCACGTCCATCCGAAATCTCAGAATGCAACCTTCTTTGGGAATAAGGTTTTTGTAGATGCAATTATTTAAATTAAGATAAGGTATTAGTGGATTAGGATGGGCTCTAAATCCAATGACTGGTGCCCTTAGAAGAAGAGAGGAGGATGCAGAGAGACGCAGAAGAAAGCCAAATGACAACAGAAGCAGAGACCGGGTGATGCAGCCATCGGCCAAGGGACACCATGGGTTGCTGGGAGCCCCCAGAAGCTGGGAGAGGCAAGGAAGGATGCTTCCCTGGAACCTCACTGGGAGCATGGTCCCAGAGATACCTTGACTTTGGACTTTTAGCCTTAAAACTGTGAGAGAATGCATTCCTGTTGTTTTAAGCTACCAGTGTGTGGAAATATGCTACAGAAGCCCTAGGAAACAAAGTTCGGGATCAGATTTAGAGTAGCAAAGAGCACTGACTAATGTAAGTATTTATAATACTAAGATCCACTTTTGTGCATCTGAAAAATAACCATCTCTCTTAGGTAGATTGCATTTGACCTCTAGTTTTTGTTCCTCCAAACCACTGCTGCGCTGTCCCTGACTCAACTCTTAAAAGCCTACATGAGGCTCTAGGATTCTGGCTGAGAACTCTAATTAGCGGTCAAGGCTCAACTGCATCTGTTGATGATGTCCTAGTTATTAAGGTGAGAAAACTCTGCTGCTGTATGTCAAATATACCAATAAACAGCTGCTAATTAGATTTTGGGATAAGATTTGATTTTATCCTGGAAATATAAGCAATCCTTGTACATAATTGCAACGTGTGTATATTTGCCTAATTCTAAACTTAATGTTCTATTCTTCTGAAATTAACATAATCAAGTTTAGTATACTTATGTTCAGAATATCAAATGAATAAACATGACTTTATACATACTCCATAGTTTTACAAGTCTGTGATGGAGAAGCCCAATTATGATAATTTAAAAACAGAAAAGATAATTTCCTTCAACTGTCTGCAAGAAAAAAAGGTTTTCTTCCCCTGGAAAAATTCACAATACCGCAAATTAGATACTTATCCCTTGAGTTTCCATACAACTTAGCTAAAGACAAAAAACCTTCAACAGAATCAGTGAAATTTCTCAATTGCACATACAAATTTTGAATTTATATAACATAAGAAATTCACAAATATCAAAATGTTCTTAATGTCAACCAGTTATCTCCACTAACTCAGTATTCCCCCGGCAGGCCAACCACCTAAACTAACAGGTTTAAAAGGATTGAGGATTCTCTGTGTGTGCTATGTTTACATATTATTAATGTCAGATTTCTCCCACCACCAGAATGAACCCTAAAATTAGGTTACATGGAATTATAGTTCTATTAAATTGTTCATAATGTCTCTTAGGCACTTAAAATATTTGCTGTTTTTCCATTCATTTTTCCACTCGCACCATGAGCTATGCTTAAAATAAAACAAATACTTTTCCAACTCAATAATAAGATAAATAACCCAATTATAAAATGAGCCAAGGATTTGAATAGACACTCTCTAAAGAAGATATATAACGACCAAACATATGAAAAGATGCTCAATGTTGTTAGCAAATAAAGAAGTGTAAATCAAGACTTCAAGGAGAAGCTACTTCACATGTACCAGGATGGCTAGAATCAAGAAGTTCTGTAACAAAATTGTTGGCAATGATGTTAAGACACTCATCCATTGCTCGTGGGACTGTAAAATGGTGTGACCACTTCAGAAAACTGTTTTATAGTCCTCAAAATGCTAAACATAGAATTACCATATGACCCAGCAATTCTACTCCTAGTTATAGACTCAAGAAAACTGAGAACATGTGTCCACATAAAACCTGTAATGTTCACAGCAGTATTATTTACAATAGCCAAAAAGTGGACACAACCTAAAAGTCCATCAACTGGTGAATGGTTACCCCAAACGTAGTGTACTCATACAGTGGAACATTACTTGGCCATTAAAACACTGCAGTACCGATACATACTACAACATGAATGGACCTTGAAAACACACTAAATGAAAGATGCCAGCTACAAAAGGCCACTTATTATGTGGCTCCATGTGTACGAAGCACCCAGAATAGATAAATCCAGAAAGACAGAAAGTAGAGCAGTGGTTGCCAAGGGTTGAGAGAACAGAGAAATGGGGAATGAATGCTATTAAGTATGGAGTTTCTTTTAGGGGTGATGGAGATGTTTATATAGCTGTGTGAATACACTAAAAACCACTGAAGTGTATACTTTAAGTGGGTGAAATTTATATGTGAATTATATCTCAATAAACCTGTAAAAAAAAATAAAGCTATACTCTGATAGTGTGATATAATAAGAAATATTTACATGGTCTATTTCCCCAGTTGCTAGCACAGAGCTTCTAAAATCTTCATAATTTCCTGAGCAACAGGGGTGCTAGGAGAATCTTCTGTTCTAACATTTGGTCTTTGACCACGGTTGCTGACACAGCCAATACCTTGGGATTTCTTGGGTGAGAGGAGCATCTTTTGTCCTAATGAGGTGACTCTTTGTGGGCTCCCGGATGGGGACTGGTCACCAGAAAGATCAAGCCATGGTTAGAAGCTTGGAACCTTCAGCCCTACCACGCCCTATCCTGTAGGAAGGGGAGCCGGGCTGAAGATTGAGTGAATAATCCAGCATGCCTATGTGATAAAGCCTCCATAAAAGTTCCTGGACTACAGGGTTCAGAGAGCTTCTGGGCTGCTGAATAAGAGGAGGAGCTGGGAAGATGCTGTGCCCGAGGAGGGCATGGAAGCTCTGGGCCCCTGCCCTCACTCCTTGTCCTGTGCATCTCTACTACCTGGCTGTTCCTTGGTATCCTTTGTAAAATCCATCATAGCCAACTGGTAAATGTACGTGAAGTGCCTTCCTGAGTTCTGTGAGCTGTCCTAGCAAATAACGGAACCCAAAAAGGGGGTCGTGGGAACCTCTGATTTATAGTCAAGTCAGATAGAAGTTGTGGGTGACCTACTACTTGTGATTGGCGTCTGAAGTGGGGTGGTGGGGGCAGGAGTCTTGTGGGACTGAGTCCTTAACCGGTAGGACCTGACTCTATCTCCAGGTAGAGAGGGTCAGAATTGAATTGAATTGAATTCCAGGACACCCAGTTGGTGTCTGGTGGAGAACCGCTTGGTGCATGGGGGAAAATCCCCCCACATTTTGGTGACCAGAAGTGCTTTGTGTTGAGAGTACAGCAGGAGAAAACAGTTCATTCGTTTGTTTTTCCTACTATATAAATTCTTATTTTCATTGAAATTTTTAAAAAAAGTTTTCCAAAGCAAAATAAAACTCATGGTAGCACCTCTGATAATTCCTCCTATCTCAATTAAGGTGGTACGTCCCTTTCTTTCCTTCCCCTTTCTTTCCTCTTCCCTTTTGACTCTTGGGGCTTGTGGTCAAATCATTCAGACAATGTGACACATTTTTAACTGAACTGGCTAGCTGCCTGATTAAATCAATAAGATGTATTAATATTTACATGACATGCAACTTAACTGTGCATTGTGTTAAAGAGCTTTAGAAGGTTAAGCCAGATTGACAGGATTCATCAATAATTGGCAACAAAGTTACAGTACCACTGTTTTAATTTTCCAGGATGTTGCTGGTCTCTCTGCTTTGGATTTGGCTGTTCTGTTCATTAGACACTACTTAACATAGATAAGCACTACACTTTTCACACCTTTACTGCTCTTTAATTCATTCTTTTATCACTGGACTCACATGCTTAACTACCAGCAACACAGAAGCACCACAATCTATGTTTGAAAAGCCAATGCTTCTCTTGCAGACCAGTGGAATGATTTTAAATGCATCTCAAAGAGGAAAACTTGCAAAGGAAGAGACACATCTCGTAAAATTCTTCTTTGTTTAAAAGAAACACGTGGTTCACACAAATCAGATTTCTTATTGCCCTTTTAAATTCTAATAAGGTCAGCAAAATGATTACTGGGGGGGGGGTGGCGACAGGGAGTAAAGAGCTCAGGCCTGTGAGGCAGAAACAGGAGTTCTAGATGCTACAAACGAACTGGGTGGCACCTTCACCTTCTTGTTCTCACCTGTTAAGCGAGAGGAGTGAATTGTGCTTCCCTAATCTGACTGATTAGCAGAGTCACCTGGGAAGCTTTTATTATTTTTTTCTTTAAGTCTTTTCATTATGGAAAATTTCAAATACGTGCAAAGATTAGAGAGAACAACCAATCCCCAAGTACCCATTGCCAGCTTAAACAACAATCAACTCCTGGCCTGTTTCTTTTCAGTAAGAGTACCCCTATGGCTGCCCTCCTCCTCCCCAACCCTCCCAGAGACCGTTTCAAGAACAAATTCTCGGGCCATACTCTGTGGGCCTCTCATTTGTCAGCTCTGTAATGGAACTGGAAGATTGTTTTGTTTTTCCCCTAAAGAGTCAGGTTTGGAAAGGACTGGCCCAGAGGATCCATGAATTTCTTTTTAGCAACACATTTCTATCAGCATAGGACGTATAAAGCAACAAATGTTAAGTCACGTTTATGAAAAAATTAAAATGTATTTTATGTGGAATCTATATGATTTGTAGTGCATTAAGCCATTGATGGGGAAGACAATATTGCTTATTAAAATTTATGTATGGGCCTGGACCCTCAAAGAAAAATTCTGCTCAGTGCGGGCTTTGGAGAAACCCCTAGTTTTCCAGAATTTAGAAATGCAAATTGCAGATCATTCTAACTAACTACTTGCTTGGAACCAGAGTGAAGCCTCACCACCCACAACAACAAAGTGATGATTAGGTAAGCGGGAGATACTGCACAACACCCAGACTTCATAAGCAAGCCAACTGATGTGCTTCCGTGCGTTCTGAGATCAGCTGAGCGAAGTCAGTGCCAACTCGTGAACGCAACTGGCACCACCAAAACTCTTATGTATCTTGCCCACTCATAAGGTGGTAAACATTTTTCTCTTTGACAATTTTATCTTAAAAATGATTCCCTATAACCATCTGAGCTTTCAGATTAATTCAACTTTCTGACAGTGTCTTGGTCAGAAGGAAATCATCTAATTCTTACAAGTGATTGCATTCAAAGACCAATTGTGCAGCTTCCTAGCTGCAACGTAAATAGTCTTAAACAAGAAAGACTTCATGGTACAGTCTTGCCCTGAGATCACAAAATCCTAAAGACCCCAAAATGGAAGGGATGTCAGGACAATGTAGCTACCCAAATAGACAATGAATTTTCTCATTTTCAAAAACTGTTTTTAACTTCTTTTTACTAGAGAGTACATGCCATCAAAATGACACTGAATTAAATATAAATCCACGGGTGAAACGTGGCGTCTTAAACCACCTCTGTATTCATGTGCCCCCAAAAAACTGCACTGCGTGTGAGAAGCTAACAGAAGGTGGAATCCAGAAATAGCAGCGAAAGCTTTGAGCATATCCACTTAGGAGTCCACTGAGTTGGCTAAGGAACCAGATGTTGCTATAAGAAAAATTAACTCTCATAATTTGATGTATGTTCCTTGGAATCAATATCAATATATGCAGGAGGAGAAACTGAGGTGATGTGTTTTCTAAACTGGACTGCAACGATACCTTCTGAAAAAAAATTAAATCAAATGTGTTTTTCTTTAAATATGCAAGACTCAGATTTTTATTTTTACGTTTTTTAACAGAAGGGTTGATGTGAAGAGTCTATGCCTTCTTCTCCCCAAAAGGATAAGCTTTTAAGAGGTAATTCATAGCTTGCTGAAACCAGTTTGCACTTAACTGATTATATGTCTGAATTTTTTTTCACAAAACTATGTAAATTGGAAAGGCAAGAGAATCACTTAACCCTAGTGTTTGGCAAAAGTAGAATTAATTCACAGTGTCTTAAGCACATTTTCCTCATTAAGATAATAACTGCTTAATTAATATTTTAATTTGAAAACCAGTCAAGAAAGCCTGCATCTTTTGATTTTTATAAATTGAAATAATATGCATAAAATTTATTCTAGGGAACATAACTCTTAGAAATATAAAGTCTATTTATAAAAATGTTTTAAAATTTAAAAGTAACTACATTACAAAATAAGAAAATGAAGAAAAAAATTCCCACAGCTCAATCACTGGATCATTTTAATATATTTCCTTTTGGTAATTTTAAACATGCCTGTTTTTACTATAAGTTATGCTTACAGTAAATATAACTTTAAAGTCTTATTTTTTCATTTAGTATTATTAAATTAATTTTGTCATGTTGCTATGACTTTGGAATTTCTAAATGGATGCATAAATGTTTCATAACTTGCATCATTATACCTTCACAATTGGAAGTTAACAATGCAATGGACATATTCATGTATGTAACTTTCTATACTTTTGTATTCTTTTTTTTAGATTTCTAGAAGTAGAATAGCCACAAATGTTTAAAAGCTCTTGATTTATATTGTCACACTGCTTTTCAAGAGTCGTGTCAACTTACAATATAGCCTGAAACATAGAAAAATATTGCTTTGATATACTCTCTTTACTAACAGTTGATATTCATTTTTACAAAACCCTTTTTTCTAATTAACTATGGGAGAAATAGTACTTCATTTTTCTAATTTTAATATCTTTGTTAAAGTACCAGAATATTTTCTATTTATCTGTGTGTTAATTATATTCCCTCTATTGTAAGCTCTCCTTTTGAGTTCTTTTGCCAATTTATCTATGAGAGTCCTTATAAATTTGTATGAGCTCTTTACTAGGTTTAATTCTATTGTCTCCTGGTTTTTCTTTAGTTTAAATTTATTACATTTAACTCTTTCAATCTTTCTAAAATTTTTTTTCATGCATGGTCTGAAATGAGTGTCTAAATTCATTAATCTCCAAATTATTGATGAGTTGATTCCAAATATCATTTAGTGAATAATCTTTCACTTCCCATTGATAAGCAGTAGTTAAAATGTAAAGCACAATGATTAAATTCAGCAGCATGTTTTGTTTTTCCAACTAAGGTGAATGCATACTTGGAAAAGTCAGGGTGGCATATAAGGAGAAATCAGAACTTCATTACTATTAGTTTATCTCCCAAACTGGTGATTGCACTTATACATGTGCATGTATCTGTGGCTATGTGTGCATGTATCTGTGGCTATGTGTGCATGCATACATATATATGTAGGTAGGTACATATGTAGATTAAAGAGGAGATATTTTGAGAGCAAATAAGAGCTGGGCAAGAAGTCTGACTCCTGGAGAACTAGGCTATCGTCTGGATCTGATCAATGAAGTTGAAACACACTGGTGGTGAGATGGAGAAACGCATAGCAGTCTGGTTCTGTATCTTCACCGTGTTAAGTCACATTTGTTATTTATCTTAGCTTAATACATTAAATATTTTTCTGTTCCCCTTTGCCTTAATTTCTTTCTTTCACTATCGGGGACGATATCATTTTAATATTTATTGATTCAACAGATACTTGTTGAGTGTCTCCTATGCACCAGGTATAGTTACACATGCAGATAAATCAATGCGAGGCAAGCCCAACAAGAACCCCTCCGCCCTCATTGAACTTTCATTCTAATGGTGACCTGACCCGTGCCCCTAAACGTGGCCGTGTAACAGACAGCAGCATGTGGTACGGGAAATCAAGGAGTTCCAGAAGACCAAAAGCAGCAACTGAGTGTAACTGGGCTGCAGAGGGTGGCACAGGCCACAGTGGGGGTAGCTTTTCTGACCATCCCTACTTCACAACGTCGTCTCTCTTTCTCTGAATCCCTTCCATGGATATCACAGCTCTTGCGGCCACCTCTGTGCAGCAGTTTTGTTCTCTGATGGCAGCGTGTGTCCACGCATGGGCTCTGTGACATTAACCTCTACCCAGGACCTAGAGCAGTGCTGGGCATCTGTCGAATGAATTAGTCCCTGAAAGATGCTGATGGATTCTAGACATTGAGCCTTTATAGTTTCTTCTCTTAATGTGTAATTTAACTATCTTGCCAAGCCCTCTCTGAAAAACCCACATCTACTCAAATGGTCCCTGGGGACGTGTGGCTCTGCTAATAACCATCTCGGCAGTGAGAAGTCCATCAATGGAACACTCAGTGCACTGGGGGTGACCAAAGGCTGGTGGCCAAGGACTTCAACACCACATCAATAAAGGGGGCTGTTCAATGGGGACAGAAAGATGACACAAAGGCTCCTGGTGAGGTAGCAAAATTCTGAAATAGGACATGGATTTTTTTAAGGGCTTTTGGGCAGGGGAGGGAAGGTATTAGAAGCAAGAGTTTCTTCCCCCAGCACATCAGCTGAGAGACCCTGACTTGCTGCAAAGACTGAGCGTAAGCAGGATCGCTGCAGCCGTCAGTCAGCATGACCCACTGCTTAGAGCCCTCGCTGTCCCCAAAGCTTTTGAGTGATGGGACCATACCTGGTCAGTGGCTCCCTGCCTGGTGGGCAGTGTGCTGGGTCTCTCTAAATGGCCCATTATTAACAGGCCATCTGAGGGGATTCATCACAGCCTTCGAGAACATGAAGACGAATGAAAAAGGAACACGTCCGATGTGACTCTGATAATGAGCACTACTTCTGTGATGCTTCCTTCCTTCCATTATAAACATTGATACCTGTAGATGAAGCCCAACAAGTCCCCAGAGTGAACCCGGAGCACAAAAGCTACGTTCAGAATGGACACATTAGACCAGGTTTTCACTATGTAATGCCAACTTGATACTAATGGTATATACTAATTACTAATCACAATTTTGAGGGCCATAGATGTTCAGCAGACAAGGATGTTCATTAAGTATTTTACATATAGCTTTACTGAGACACGATCCACATACCATACAATTCATCCCTGTAAAGTGTACAGTTCAGTGGTTCTTGGTAGTGTTGTGCTTGTGCAACCACCACCACAATCGAATTTTCATCACCTTAGAAAGAAACCTGAAAGTCATTAGCAGTTATTTCGCATTCCCCTTCCACTGTCCCCCACTCCCCGGCCACCACTAACCTACTTTCTTTCTATATATGTTTGTCCATTTATATGATTTCATATAAATGGAATCACAAAACACGTGACCTTTTACGTCTGGCTTCTTTTACTTAGCTGGATATCCTCAAGGTTCATCCATGTTGTAGATGTATCATGTATCGTACATGCATGTAACATGTATCAGTACGTCATTCCTTTTTATTGCCAAATAATATTCCATTGCATGGATGGATATACCACATTTTATTTATCCATTCATCAGTTTGGATTGTTTCCACTTTTTTGGCTATTAGGCATGATGCTGCTATGACCATTCTTGTACTAGTGTTTGTAAGAACATATGTTTTCATTCTCTCAGGTATATACCCAGGCATGAAATTGTTGGGTCATATGGAAACATTATGTTTACCTTTTTGAGCACCTGCCAAATAGTTTTCCAAAGGAGCTGTATCAATTTACATTTCCACCAAAAGTTATGAGGGTTTCAGTTTCTCCATACCCTCACCAACACTTCTTATTATCTTTTTTATCAGAGCCATCCCAGTGAGTGTGAAGTGGTATCTCATTGTAGTTTTGATAATTAATTCCTTCGTGAGACATCTGGTATCTTCCCGGCTTTGGAGTACTACAGGTCTCACGTCTCACGCTCATGAGTTGAGTGTCCACAGGGGATTCTAAACCACCGGGCTAGAGTTCCTCAGCTATGAAATGGTGATAAGAATGCCCTTCTCACTGCAAAAGTTCCCAGGGCAGCGCCTAGCGTGCATCAGGCATCTAACGAATGGTTTGCCATTGTCACTGCAATGCACTGGCCCTGTGCTTGGGATAAGACAATGCAGAATCTGCTGCCCTGTATGAATATAAGGTCTAGTTTGCAAACCCCGTGTGCACAGAGCAGTCCCAAGACAATGTGACAAGTGCTCTAATGAGGTATTCACAAGGAACCTTGGGGGCATGGAAGAAGGAATGACCATGTCTTCCAGGGGGGTCAGGGATCACTTCTCAGAGTAGCTGACCCAGACAAAAAGTCTCTCTTTACCATCCTATTTTAACAATTGCCATGTTTCTGCCCAAAACAACTTAGCATATTATTATAAACAGTACATTCACAAATCCAGTCTCTTGGTGGCTAAAGGTTTACTAAATCCTAAACGTGAAAGCAGAATTGTGCTAATTTTATATTATTTTCCAAAGAAGATGATTCTAGGTAGTCACTCCCTTAGAGGACACAGAAGATAAATTTGGATCTTCTTTCTTTAAAAGAAGTGGGCTTGTACATTTGGCTAGCTCCAGTCATAGTCAAAATCAAGACTCTCTTTTCGCAGTATTACTTTTGAGAAGCAGATGCTATTGGCACGTCTTAAGAGAACCCTAATCAAGTCACGTGGCAGTAGTAGAACTTGTACTCCGTCCTCAGCGTATGCTACTGAAAGGAATCCAGCAAACCATGTCTCTATTCAGCAGCCAGACAGACACAGTTTCATCCAGCATTTGGTTTTCCCCTAGCACGGGGACAGAAGACACCTTCGGATACTGCAAGCACTCCCTATTCTATTGTTCTCTCATAAACAAAAGCAACACATGGGGTAAAACAAAATAACTGTTCACGGCCTTCAAAAATTAACTTTTCTTTTAGAAATCAACTCCCACACTATCTGCTAATCTGGGATTTGCACAAAGGTTTAAGAAATGCTTTATTATGCCAGGGAGCCTCCCCGTCTCCTAGGCTATTTTCTTTTTCTCATACATGGCACCAAAGTTTACCTGAAGCAGGTTTTTATTTGGAACTATCATCTGTGCGATTTTTCTTTTAACAAACCCTAGGAAATCCTGTTGACAGAGGTGGTTCGTAACAGCGAAATCCTGTTCTAGTTGATATCGCCAAGGAGAGGCAGGGAGCTAATGCTGGGATGAGAGGGAGAGGACGGCTTGGGCAGGAGGAGGAAGGTGGAGACAATCCAAGTGTCCATCGGTGGATGAATGGACAAACATAAAGCGGCACAGCCACACAACGGAGTATCAATCAGGCTTAAGGAAATTCTGACACCTGCTATAACACAGATGAACCTCGAGGACATCAACTAAGTGAAATAAGCCAGCCACAAAAAGACAAATACTGTAGGATTCTACTTATACGAGGTATCTAGAGCAAATTCAGAGGGACAGAAAGTAGAACAGTGGGAGCCAGGGGCTAGGGGCAGGCGTCAAAGGAGGAGTTCATGTTTAACAGGCAGGGAGTTTCATTCAGGGAGGACCAAGAAGTTCTGGGGACGGATGATGGTGGTGGCGGCACATCAGTGTGACATACTCCATGCTACTGGACTCCATAACAAAGTGGTAAATTTTATGTTACGTGTATTTTACCACAATATAAATATTTTTTTTTAAAGAGAAGAAGGGACAGAACGGACCCTCTCCTCTCTCCCTGCCTACCGAGGCCCACAGTGGAGGCATCTCCAGGGGCTTGTTTTGCTATTCATTTTGAGAAGACTTGAGAGTGCTCTATTGAAATGAACGTGTGCATTTGTGTATATTAATAAAAGGACCCACTTCAAAAATTCTTCTCAACCACAAAAAGAAACACAAATGAGATTTTTAAGGCTACCTATCATGCCTTGTCTTAAATACGGAACGATTCACACGAGGCCTCTTTGTTCTTCTTGCTCCTTGGACCCTCAAGGGGACGGTGCATTCAGGAAAGGGCTGAGGGTCCGAATGCCAAGGAAGCCCATCAAAGAGGCAGGCAAACGCACTGGCCTCGGGCCTCCACTGATCCATTTAACCTGTCACAGAAAACACCTTCTGGAGGGAGCTTCCTGTTAGCTCTGAAGAATCCTGGGCAGGAAGTAGATGTCCTCCAGGTGGTAGCACCAGAGCCAGAATCTCTAAGGCCACCTTTAAAACCCAGCCACTCTACCCCTGCTTCATGCTCAAATCTGTGTGATCATTTCTGTTATTCTACAGCAGCTAAACTATAACTCCCCTCGTAATTAAAAAAGAGAGGAATTGTTTTAAGTTTAACATTTATTCAGTTTCCTACAAAGATCCTGAACATCTGATGGAAACTGCCATCTCCCCCTCTCCATCACGCATTAGGAAGACACTGATTACCCGGAAAAGACGGAAGGTGTCACGGCCGAATGTCACTGGGCACGAAGTGAAGCCAAGCCTGGCTCTGAAAAGCCGCGCGGTGCAGGCAGGAGGGCAAAGGAAAAACACATCCCATTGAACCTCACACGACTAAATTACAGCTCTGACTCTTCCTGCCCTGTTCTCACTTGCTTTTTTTTATCTCGCTTCTATTGGGCTCAAAGGAACCACAACAAACAGCAAAGGTACAAAGTGGAAAATACGCCAGAAGGTGCCCATGGAGCAGTACAATAACACTCATTGGGCCCTGGGAGATGAACGATAGGCTGTACCCACCGACTAATTACAGAGGCGGGGGCGGGGGGGCGCAGGCGCCAAGCAAGCTGACAGCGTTCGAGCCGGCTCATTCACGCACAGCTGTGCAAACGGGGTCGCCCTTGAACGTGAGCACGGCCCGAGGCGATCCATGATCCATCTCTATAGGACGAGCCAGCTCACTTTCTGGCACTTTCCATTTTCCAACTGTTAAAAATGGGCCCATGACATTTCCAAGGTGCTATGCTGTGAGTCTTTGCAGTCAGCACAACATGGGGCTTGGTGGTAATGGATTTGACCTTCTCTTTAATGCATGTTTACTGTGACGTAATGGAGGGTGGCACTATGTCCCTTCAAAAGGCATGCCCAAGTCCTAATCCCTGGTATCTGCGCATGTGAGCTTATTTGGAAATAGGGTCTTTGCCAATGGAATTAAGTTGAGGATCTTGAGATGAGATCATCTAGAATTTAGGGCAGGCCCTAAATCCAATGATTGATGTCCTTATAAAAGAATGGAGAGGGAGATTTGCGACAGGGAGACACCAGGAAGAGGACCTTGTGAAGATAGGGGTGGACATTGGAATAACACATCTTCAAATCAAGGAACGCCAGAGATGCTGGCCACCAGTGGAAGCTAGGAGAGAACCATGGATCAAAAGGAACCAACCTTGCTAACACTTTGATTTTGGAGTTCTGGCCTCCAGAACGGTGAGAGAACACTTTTATACTGTTTCCAGCTCCCAAGTTGTGGTAATTTGTTATGGCAGCCCTAGGAAGCTAACATAGATATTAGTTCCCTTAGAGTATTTGTAAAGGTTTTTACCGTGGTCCTTAATGGAAGAATGTGGATGAGTAATTCACCTGCAATTCCATGGCCCGACCTGATCCACACAGTTTTGCTACAGAGGACAAGATGACAAGATGTCCCAGGCTCTCTGCTGTACAGAGGAGCTGGGTTCCATTTCTGTTCATAATTTAACTATTTTCCCCAGGAACTGGGTAATCATTTTCTCAGATTTGAGGAATTTAAGTGTAAATATGCCAAAGAAAAAAGCACACATTGTACATGAACGTAATTTTCCTGTGATTTCCTGGAAAATGTCAGGTGGTAACATGCTAAGTAATGTATCTTTCCTGGAGTGCCTGAGTTTAACTTTTGTTAAAGTCATTCAGACCTCGGTAATGAAGAAATAGAGAGATCCTGGAAATTGCTCACCAATCTAAAAATAAGGAGGCCATCTGAAAGAGTAATCTACAGCTTTGTTCAGTCTCTTAAGCATCATCAAGAAGGGGCTAAGAGTTGGTAAATTTAGGCTCCAAAACCTCCTGCAGTCATTAGACCATTCCACCTGACTCACACACGCCAGGGCGAGTTGTCCTCACTAACACTGGGTGACGTGATCGGGTTTGGGCTTGGGGGACTCAAGGTCATCTTCGAACTGTGTCCTTGGATCTCCCCATGAAATACTCTAGTGGGAGAGTCATGGCTGGGGAAAGGGAGAAAGGCTGGTAATCTTCCACTGTGCCAGACCCTTGGGAGAAATCACGGACGTGGGACAGACTTACTCTCACACCAACCATGCCTGCCTGGACGCCTGTCCTCCAGACACAGGGAGTGTCTGGTGGGTGGGTTGAAAATTGAAATAGCTCAAGAAGCAGGGCTTTCCTTTTTGCTTTCTGTTAGAGAGAAAAATAGAATGGCAGTTCCCCTTGTAAGCCCTAAACCTAGGGAAATTCTCACATACGTGTGCAAGGAGAGCTAAAGACGGATATATACTGCAGCTCTGTTTAAAACAGCATAAATGTGGAAGCAACCTCGCTGTCCACCATTAGGGGAATGGACAAATTATTGTCATTATATAACAAGTAAAATGAATGAACGAAATGAACTGATCGAAATGAACTGATATGGAACTCAAATCTGTAACATTGCAAAGAAAAAAAAACAAGTTATAAAAGAATTTGTATAATGTAATAAACACAATTTAAAACAACATAAAATGATGCTAGATAATAAGTATTCACACACACATTGAAAAAGTGTATGATAACTCACACCAGTTTCAGGATATTGGCTACCCTGGTAGGAAGGCAGAAGGATAAAGGATGAGGGGCAAAAAAATAAAATTTGATCCAAGAAAATAGTGTGTTAGAAAGATACTTCTGTAGAACTGTAGGTTGTATGAGGAGATCAGACCTTAATGATGCTAGGAAATGTTCTCTCATGTTCAACAATCATGATTCCAGCCCAGGATTCTGTTCATTTTCTACCCCAGGAAGATGGAAATCTCTGGGTTTCTGAGTAGACACTCACTGCTGACCATATAATGGCATATAGGAGCAGCGTGGCAGTAATAAGGTTAAAAAGGCCCTTCAGCATCACCCCCACCCCCTCGCCATGCCCTGGCCTATGTCTGTGCATCAGTCTAGGGTTCTAATGGTCCTCACGCTCGCGACGCCAGGGTGGGGACAGTGTCTCTTTTATGTGTCCTGACTGAGCCTGGCACAACTGTGGCTAAAGTCAGTGTTAACTGATGAGAATGGACGATGACCAACTTTAGACAGCACTAAAATGTCAAATCACCTGGGGAGCAAGAGTGGAAGGAGCTTCGTCAAAGTCCTTTCGAGCACAAACAGTATTCTGTTATTTGGCATCGATACAGCACCAATCTCCCATTAAGGGGCCAACCTCAGGCTGGCCAAGGTACGGAAGGCTTCTCTTAAACTAACTCCTAAAGGGACCAATTACTAGCCCAAGGTCAAAACAATGAAGAGGCCCTTTCTTCTGATAGAAGGCTAGGTGGTTCTGTGTGCTGTGTCTGCTGCAGTGGTTGGTTAGACTCTACTCTTACCACACTGGTTACAGATATTACTAGGGGAAAGTCATACTGATTCTGCTCATTACCTGAACACCTGGAATACGTTTTTTAAAAAGTTAATCCTACTTTTTGAGGGCCCACTGTGTACTGAGTCGTGGGCCGAAGGATGCTAACAGGTCAGGCAAAGAGGGTGGCTGCGCTTGCACTACGTCCCTGGGGCTGGGTTTAGGGTTCCTCGGTTGCGATCGCCAGTGGCCTCCTTGAGGCTTTGGCTCTGCAGCCTCAGATCAACAGGGCCATGGTGCAATAGCGATGGCAACCACAGCAATGACGACCACCAACTTAGGTCCCTTTGCCATCCCAAGCACTGCCAAAACTCATTAAATTATTGAATACATGAATTCACTGTCAACAACCTGTGTCATCCAGAAAGGTCAACTCTCCCATTTATCCAGATTCACCCAACAGATTTGTTAGTTGTCAAACATCATCTACCTGAGGGCAAGAAATTAACGTTGAGGGCCGAGAGTGCCTGAGTTCAGACTCAATGACACGTATTAAGTTCCTACTATGAGCGGTGCCTCCTGCCAGCTATTTCCACATATTCTCCCACAAGCTTCTTGTGACCCAGAGGGGCAGACACTCTCAATACATGTTACACAAGAGAAGAGCCAAGGCTGGGAGACATTTAATGACGCCCCCAGGCCCCAGGCTAGTAAATGGGGAGCTGCGTTTCACACTTAAGCTGCCCCCTCTGCAGACTGCCAGTGCCCCAGGGCATGGGAACGTGTGTCCTTGGGTGGAAAGCCCCCCTTGGGGCTCAGCTAAAACATCTGTCAGGCTAATTATAGTGGGTTAAGTAGCTGTCCCCCCAAAAAAATCCCAAGTCCTAACCTGCAGTACTTGGGAATGTGACCTTATTTGGAAATAAAGTCTTTGCAGATGAAACTAAATAAGGACTTTCCAGGCAAAATCATCCTGGATTTAAGGTAGGTCCTAAGTCCAATGACTAATGTCCTTAAGAAAAAAGAGGTGGATTTGACAGAGACTCAGGGAGCAGGCCAAGTGAAGACAGAGGCAAAAACCAGAGTGATGTTGCCATGAGCCACGGAACAACAGGAGCCACCAGCAGCTGGAAGATGCAAGGATGGACCCTCCCCTGAGACTCTGGAGGGGGGCAAGGCCCTGCCAACACATTGATTTTGGACTTCAGGCCTCTAGAACTATAAGAAAATAAATTTCTGTTGTTTTAAACTACCAGACTGTGCTAATTTGTTACGGAAGCCTTAGAAAACTAAGCCACTAACCTTCACCTCCTAGATTTGCTTGAAACCAAGTCAGAAGGAAGAGGGGACAGAAAGAATGCAGAGAAGGGGGCCCAGAGTGCGTGTCCACAATGTTTTG
>VBSM01003215.1:8420415-8436955 GCA_008086735.1 Cheirogaleus medius | reverse complement strand
AAAAAAAAAAAAAAAGATCAATAGGAAGCAAATTACACACTGAAATAAAGAACCATGGGCTTTGGCACTTCAAAAGACATTTATTTCAAATTATAGACTGGTCTGGAATTATCCAAGCTCTTCCTTCATCTTAATGGTATCTAGAGTATGGGCTTCAGCCTCTCTCACACTTTAATTTCACAAGGCCCAAAACCCAAGCTTCATGCTTTGTCCATCACCATAGAAGCCGGTACTATAACTATGAGATAAAGCTCCCGTTAGTTCATATATCCTTTCGTACAGGTATAACAAACGGTGCACATAGAATGTGGTATCCCTGTATTTAACATTGTAAGTGACTTTTGTGTCCTGATATAGTCTGCAAAGCCACCATCTGAAACCACTATAATTTCTTTTGCTTTTTCTCCATTTATTGGATGATTAGGTGTTTCTAAGTTTTATGTACTAATAGTAACACTAACGGCAACACCTAACATGGAGTGCCGTGTACACTCTTAAGTGTCACTTCATTTAGTCTTCACAACAATGGCTAAGGTGATAATACGCAATGTTTACAGTAGTCCCCTTTACCCACGGTTTTGCTTTGCGCCGTTTCAGTCACCTGTGGTCAACTGTGGTCCAAAAACATTAAATGGAAAATTTCAGAAATAAACAAGTCATATATTTTCAATCCTGCAGCATTCTGAGTAGCATGATGAAATCTCACACTGTCCCGGCTCCACTAAGCCCAGGATGTGAAGTAGCCCTGTGTCCAGTAGATTCGGCTGTAGATGCAGACACTACCTGCCCATTAGTCATTTAGTAACCATTTCAGTAATCCCATCCATTGTCCTGTTATTGCAGTGCTTGTGCTCAAGTAACTCTTATTTTATTTAATAATGGCCCCAAGCTGCAAGAAGAGTGAAGCTGACAATTTAGATATGCCAAAGTGAAGCCATAAAGTGCTTCCTTTAAGTGAAAAGGTGAAAGTTCTTTACTTAATGAGAGAAAAAAAATTGTATGCTGAAGTTGCTAAGATCTACAGCACAATAAGATATTTTCAAAGAGACAGACCACATTCACATAACTTGTATTAATATCTCAATATACTGTTATACTTGTTCTGTTTCGTTATTATTGGTGTTAATCTCCTACTGTGCCTAATTTATACATTACACTTTGTCATAGGTATGTATGTATAGGAAAAAATATAGTACAAGTTGAGTATCCCTTGAGTACATTTTGAGTACCCAAAACGCTTGGGATCAGAAGTGTTTTGGATTTGGGATTTTGGAATATTTGTATTATACTTACAAACTGAGCATCCCTAACCCGAAAAACCAAAATGCTCCATTGTGCTCAAAAAGTTTCATATTTTGGAACATTTTGGATTTTTGGATTAGGGATGCTCAACCTGCAGATTAGGTTTGATGCTATCTGAGGTTTCAGGCTTCCGTGGGAGGATGTTGGAACATCTCCCCTGAGGATAAGGGGCAACACTGTACTCTAAGTGTTTTCTATATGCCAGATGGGGATCTAAATGCTTTGCACATCAAAATTTTTCATTTTAATCTTCATAAAACCACTCTGAGGCAGGAATTATTGCCATCCCTACTTAAAAATGTGGAAACCGAGGCTTAGTTAAGTAACTTGCCCAAGGCACAGAGCTGGCAGACAGCCACTTGGAATGCACCTCTAACTGAGGTACAGCCCACCCATATACATCATTACTCCCATGGAATGAGCATTTCATCACAAATACCTTTATGAATATGGAGTCTTGCTTTAGGCAAATACATACAGAAGTGAAGTTACTAGGTCAAAGTTAAAAACAGTTATAGATACATATCACCAAATTCATCATTTCCAAAAATACCATATCAACTTATAGGCCATAGACAGAAAGTGAGATTGCTACTTTCAGCTCTCTTACCAAACTGGGGTGTTATGATTTCATTCATTTAATAAGCAGGATCTTGTTTCATATTGTTTTCTCTAATACCCTTGAGGCCATTTTTGAAGATATTTATTTACAAGTTGTATTTCATCTTTTGAGAAAGTAGAATATTTTTATGAGCTAAGTGTATATTCTGGTGGGTGGACGTGGCCCTTCAAAATGAAAAATCATACTCAGGAAGGCAGATACAGCTTGTTAAAAACAACAGCAAAGCATAAAGTCAAAGAATAATGTTATGTTTTATTATAAATGCTTGTCAACATTTTTATAACAATCTACTCCCTGAATTTTGGGTGATCTTTTATTTATTCTTCATATGTTTTGATAGTGTTTGAATTTTCTGCAATGAGCATGCATTATCTTTATAATTAAAAAAAAGGAGACACTTTTCAAACTGAGGGAAAAAAAGATGGTTGCATTTAGGTACGGCTTTTCTCTTTCTATTCTAATACAAATTAATGATCTACGTGTTCCTGATTTCAGCAGAATGAGAACAGATCGTGAGTTCTAGGGGTGTAATACAGTCTTGGAGACTTTAAAGTTGTCCTATATCTCCATTTTGCTCACAGTGCCCTAGGCAAGGCCAAATCACTCAGAAAAAAACTCCAGTACCTTTCATTTTCATTCTTATAATGAAAGGGCATTTTTGGGAGCATGACCTGCTGACCGTGAGGCCCTTCCATCCACTGACAAATGCTCAACTCCCCTTGAGAGAGGAGTTGCTGTCTTTTTTGGTTTGTCTGCCTACAATTTTCTTATTCCTCAGAGTTATCTCATGGATTCAACCCATGAGCCAAGTTGTTTCTATATAAAATGTCGTGAGGGGGGGATTCATGAAAAAGTCTCTCTGCAGACAGAGTACAGCTATTTCCAACACACAAAAACAAATGTGTACTTTTAAAAGCTCCCGGGCCAGCAGTTCTTGGAATCTTTTCAGAAACAGTGGAGGGGGGATGCTACTCTTCAGGTTTGAGAGTAAGGTCTCCCCTGACTCCCTTATGACTGTATTACTGAATTCTGTATTTTTTATTGAAATTTACTCAAAAGGGGATATATATTCACCTGTCATGCTCTAGCAAAAACTAGTGAAAAATATGTACATCTTTTAAAAATAGTATAGTCAAAAAGTCTCAGAAAGAGCTCAGGGATTAAGAGGTTAAATGTGGGTTCCCTGAACAATCTGATTAACTAGAACATTTCTGGAAAGCGGGTTCATCTTGGATACTTTCTTGGAGTTACTCATAATATTTTTTACAGCCTCTCAAAGCACAATATTCATTCTAGAAACTATAAAATTCAAACGAAGCCTAATTTATCAGCACCTAGAGGTATCAAGGACATGTCTAGGATCAGATCACAGATACCATAATCCCTGAATTCCATCTCTATCACCTTACTGAACAGTTACGCAGAGTGACAGTTTGGGACAAGATATCACAGCCACACACATAGATAGAATGTTGTCATGTAGAATAGCAATGACCTGGCTTTCCAAGGTGTCCTACAGTCTTCTCATCTCAATAGTGAAATCCACTGCCCATTTCTCTACCCTTTCTCCACCCCCATGTCAAACGGAGTGGCCTCCCTTTTATCTGTCCTACGGATTCAGGTTCAGTGAAAGATTTCATTTACAAAAATATATGTCTGCTGCTAAACAAAAAGTTATACTGCCTAGATCAATAGTCTATTTTCTGAAAATAACAATTTCTAAAGAATTCATTTAGGAAGGTTGTTCAATTAAACTGAAGTTCATTAAAGTATGGATTTGTTTTTTTCTCCCTCTCAGATACACAGTATTTTCTTCTGACCAATTAATTTGATTGAAGGTTCCAAATTAGCTTTTTCTTCCATCAAGGAGAACATTCCAGATTTTAGTGATGATACGAGTTAAAACGATTAAGCAGTGTCAAACTTATTCCTTTAAATTTGGCATGTTATGATTTGTTAACAAGCAAATAATTAAATGCAAACGTATCTGTATATACTGACAAAAATTACTTTTGAAATGTGGGTAAAAGACCAATAATTTCCTGAACCAGCCCCTCTTCTGTGTATTCAACCATCCAGTGTGGTCAAGTAATGACATGAGAACACGGAAGTAAGTACATGGAACGCCACAAAATGACGGGGATTAGGAATGAGAAATCACTGAAGCGTTCTCCAGAATTCCTCCGTTGTGTTGATTATTTTTTTTTTTAAACTGAGCTTTTGTTTTCACACCTTGGTGTCTACAGACATTTGGTAAGAAATTTAAGCAGCATATGTCAAACGTGATTAGAACCTTGCTGGAACGTGTGGTTTACGCAGGCAGATTTATTACCGTACAGTTACAATTGGCAAATATTGCTCACAGATATGTCACTTTATCTTCATGGCAACCTTAGAGACGGGTGGATGCGATTTCCCTACGTAGCTTTAATATTACTTTATGGGTGGGTAGTACTTAACAGGGAAGGGCTAAATGACACGTTCCAGGTCAGGACTGGAAGCTGAAACTAGAACCCGGGGCTCTTGGCTTCTGGCCCGGAGCCCAGCCCACTGGACTGTGCTGCCCGTCTGCTAATGGCGATTTAATCCCCGCAATTCAGCTTGAGAAGTTTACAGCTATTTAAACACTCAGCTCCAGACAAGCGCAGTTATATCAAGACACTACATATAATTTTAATAGGAAAAGTGCCAAAACTAGTAAGGAATGGCAGAAAAGCCTGAAAAAAGAGCTAGAGCAGAGTTTTTCACACAAGCAAGTGATTTAGCGACATCACGCTCTCACGCTCTACTCCTTGGCATCTTTCCTCCTCTCACCAGCGCTTCGCAGGCACCACACAGATACTATCAACAAGCTGCACAGTAGCCTGGGTGTCCGAAGGCATTTCTTTTTTAAAATTTGTTTTAAAAATTTAGAACTTTTTTTCTTTTTTTTACTGATATATCATAGTTGTACATTTGGAAGGCATTTCTAAAACTTTTTATTCAGTATAGTATACATTTTTCACATGCACAGATTGTAAATGCATAGCCTAATGCATTATCACAACAGGAACGTGCTGGTGTATCCGCAACCTGGTCCCTAGTCAGAATGGAACCAGAGCCCCGGGAGTCCCCTTGCGCCTCTTCCAGTCCCTATTCTCTGCAATCAGTGTGGTCATCCTGATATCTAGCCCTATAGATGAGTTTTGCCTCTTTTTGATCTTTATATGTGTGGAATAATACAGAACATATCACTTTGGTTATGGCTTCTTTAGCTCAACATTATATCTGAGAGAATCACATTTTCATTGCATGTAATAGGTTTCTCATTCGGTGGTGCATAGTACCCCATGATAGGATTATACCAAAGAAAATCCATTCCACCTTTGAGGAACATTTGGGTTGTTTTCAGGTTAAGGCAATTATGAATAATACTGCTAGGAACATTTTCGACATGACCTTTAGTGTACACATTTCTTTTGGGCATATACCTAGGAGTGGAATTGCTGTGTCATGGGGGTGTATGTTCGGCTTCAGCCAATACCAATAACTGACGTTTTCCAAAGTGGTTGTACCAATTTATATCCCACTAGCATGTCCTTGCCAACACTTACTATTGTGGTCTTTTTCATTTTATTCTTTCTCATGACTGGTATTGACATCTCATCGCAGTTTTAATTTACACTCCCCTGATGATTGAGGTTATACACTTTTTCATATGTTTATTGTCTATTTGTATACCCTCTTTTATGAAGTGTGCAAATCTACTGCCAATCTTTCTACTGGATTGTCTTTTTTAAACTGATCTGTAGGAGTTTTTTTTTTTTTTCTAACTTGGACACAAGCCCTTTAATGGTTACAGGTGTAGCAAATACCTTCCCACATTCACAGTCTGCTTTTCATTCTTTTAACGTTTTAATTAACAAAAATGCTTAATTTTAATTGCAGTCCAATATATTAAATTTTTCCTTTAGCATTAGTGCTATTTATATCCTGTTTAAGAAATTATTTTGTACCAAGTTCATAAATACATTCTCCCTCTGTCATTTTCTGAAACATTTATTGTTGTATAATTACAATTAGGTCTACTATCTATAATTGGTTTTTGTGTAGAGTGTTACTTGGGGTTGAGTTTTTTTATATGAATATCCTACTTGCTCAAACTCATTTATTGAAAAGATCCTCCTCTCTCCCACTAAAGCAGTTGAAGGCTTAGCTTTAGCATAAAAAGGCAACCTTAAAAATATATCCAGAAAAAACTACCAAAGACCCCAAGTTTTCAGTCTTTCATTCACCTAAATATCCTTGCATAACTCCGTTAGGAATATGCAAGGGTGTGTCCGTCCAAAGACAAAAGGCTTTGTTGTCAATTTCACCACTTCATCAAGTCACACAAAATTATGCTTTTTCTTGACTGCTAAGCTGTAGACAACAGAACATGAGGAAATGATTTTTAAATCATCTCAAAATGAAATGATTATAATGTCATTTTAAAGCACAAGGAACTGCTTATGTGCTTCTCAAAGCCCATTTTTTAAATTTCATTTTAAAACATCCCTACTTCATTAGCTGCACAACAGCTATTCCAAAGAGCACTTGTTGGCTGAGTTAAAGATAATGAGATTTCTGCAGTGCCGGCCTTCTTGGCCTTCGATACCCTGACGAACAAGCAGCATTTCTGAGGGGATGACCGGGTATCCAGACTCTCAAGCTTCTCAAACCCCAGATTCCTCCCCCACCACGCCCAACAGCAGCTCCTAGAACAAGCTGGTGAACAGCACAGTGGGGAAAACGCTAACCTCTAACAGAAATGATGACTCTGCTGGTCTGTTCTTTAATGTTGTCCAGTATGTTAATTTTTTCCTTTATGCTTAGTGCTCTTTATGTTAAGAATTTTTTCCCCAGGAAACACAAATATTGTTCATTATCTCTTCTTTTTTCCCCATGCACTACTGACTCATCCAGACTTTGGTCATATCACAAGTGTGGCATAAGCTCAGACTTTTGGACTTCTTCCCATCTGATTTTCACTTATAAGAATTTTTCAAATACTTCTTAAGTGAACCACATATGGATGTTTTCCCAAACACAGAATAACCTTGGCATCAAATTTCTCAAGTGTCTGAGGTGGACCTGAAATCCCAACCTCTTTGGGAGGTTGGGAGGGTTCATGTTTTACTTCCATGAAACCTTGAGGTAACAGAGGGCAGGGAGGAGAGAGCAAACAGTGAAGTCTTGGAGTGGGAAAGGGTAGAAATAGTGGAAATCGAGACCAAAAAAACTAAAACCCCCCAGATCCATTTTTATTTCCACCGGGAATTCCGGCAACAGCATCAAGGACTGGTGCAAGGCGTGGCCTCAGGGACAGACCTGGCAAGATCTCTTGCTCTGGGACCCGCTTCGTGAACAGCCACAGTTCAGCAGCAACCCACCAGCAGGGGTCAGTCTCAGTCACCACACATGAGCCAGGAGGCCCTCACCAGCTACAAAGCTGTGCTCTGGAATGTTCTAGAAGTTGTTCGGTGCCATTGCACAATGCCCAGCTTGTCTCTGTGTCTTGTCACCTAGGCACCCATTTCCTATCTCCTCAATATTTCGTTTTAATACTTAGAGAAATCAATTGTCTTACACTCCAGTGGCTATTTTTTATACTGAGCTAAATAAATGATTACAACCAAGTTCATTGTCTCACATACGCAGCCTTCTTTTCCCTTGATTTTTTTTCTTATAACAGTAGAAATGTTTGCCTCTTCCACATTTTACAAAGTAAGTACAGGAAGCACTTGCGCTAGCAGTGAAAAGTGTCTAAACATTATATAATGTGACAATTATATTTTCTAATATTCCCATTGAGGTTTCAGTTATCTATGTGATAATTTTTTTTTCTTTCTAAATTACAAAACATCCTCTCATTAAGCATCTTCCCCCAAATATTCCTTCTCAGAGTCCCTGGGAGGCTGGTGAAAGGCTCGCGGCTGATGCTCTTGAAACACGAGTGCTCCTTGCACCTGGGCTACTCTGAGGCAGTGTCCCAAACACAGAACAGCAAGGGCACCTGGATTGAGACCAGGGGAGAAAATCTGGCATCAAAAATGAGTAGACTGAAGAACCTATTTGTACTTAAAATCTGAGTGTGACTCTCACTCAGGACACACTGCTGAATTAACAAATAGTTCTAGTCTAATAAACAATCATACTTCGCACGTTGGTAGGATATGACTATATTTACATAGGTTGCCTTTTCTTTTTAAAAAAAATGTGCCCTCTATTGATCAAAGACCCATCAAACACAACATTCAGGAAGGGAAAAGTTCTCATGACCTCAAAGTGAGAAAAGCTGTTTCTAAAAATCAGATCTTCTTGTCTTCACAATGCCCTCCTTCCAACAAGCGGTCTGTTTTACTGAAATTTTAAAGTGTGTTCATTTAAAAAGTATATTCTCTGCTTCCTTCTCCCTACAACATATAAAATATTTCTAAAGCAAATGATGTCTGCCCTCTTTCCACGTCTGCACTGGCCAAACCTCAAAAGAGAAAAAAGTGAGGAAACCTTGAGAAGAGCAACAGGCTCGTCCCCTCTCCCCTGGGACTTTGCCAAGTCATTCTCTGAAGGAAGGAATCCAGAGATTGTCAACAGATCTGAAAGGAGCCACATAGGAAATGTGCCAAGGATGCCTCTTAGCCCGAGGGTGGTGAGAAGGAGCCCAGGAGACAAGGTATCCAAGGACTCTGGATGCCCCATGCCACCCATTGCAGCTACAATGACCCATCTAAAACTTAAGTCCCCAGAATCTCCAGGCTTAGTCACAAAGAGCTGGGCAGGTGCGACCTCAGCTGCTGCATCATATTACTTATTTTAACATGGCCAGGTAATCACACTGAATGCAAGACACCTGAAGACTGAGACTGTCCACTTTGATTTCCCAGGGCTGTCCACAGTCTCAAAACCTGAGAATATACATACTGGGTAGATCAAGGGGCTGTGAGCAAGGCCCTCATAGAAAACAGTAAACAGGTTCCAAGCGTTTCTATGTCCTGCTATACTGTCTACCAAGACGGGAGAGCCGATAGGAATTGGACCAGAAATCCCAAGAAGAGCGAATGCCTGTCCATGTCCTTAGTACACACCTCTTAGCACCCTCTCTCTCTCCAGTCTTCAACATGCAAAGATGTTGGAAGAAGTGTCACCCCAGGACACAAAAAGGAGCCTCCTGGTGCAAAAGTGAGGCTGCAAATCCTGAAACTGCTACCAATTGACAGCCCCAGCTTTCTGCTAGAGCAACTCCATTTCATCCAGGCAGCCCCACATTATGATGCAGGAGTCACAATTTATGGTTTGTTTTAAGGCTTTCAGCTAGAGCATGGATTAAAACTCAGGAAGAGGCTAGGTGGGTGCCTTGGAAAACAGACCTCCCTGGGGATTGCTGGCTAAGAAAGGGAAAGGTCAAGAAATGTCAATGTAGAAGACACAATGCGAACTGAACTTCAGAGCAACTCTCTCTAGCTCAGGGTGGGCTGAGGCTGCAAGAGGAGAAACAGCGGAGATGCCACTGGGCATCCAAGAGCTGGTGTGGAGGCAGGACTACGGGATGGAAGTTGAGTAAGAGTCACTCACCGAGTACCCTCCCAGTGCCAGATGTTGCACAAGCGGCACTATAGGGGAAGAACTGCTTATTCCTATTTTGCAGACAGGAAACCTAGGCTTAAAGGGGAAGAAACTGCCAAAAGTCACACCTTAGTAAGTGTTGAGGCCACAATTAGAACCAGGGATTTTCTAATGTTTTTAAAGGAGAAGTGCTGCGGTGGGTGGGTGGTAGGGGAGGCAAAATAATTTGAGGGTATTCAAATGGGTCTTTGTTTCTTTCAATCACTGACTTATGTGAAGTGCTTAAACAGCGCTTGGCATGCAGCAGGTGCCAGATAAATGTCAGCTGAAGAACACGTCTAAAGGAGCTGGTGGATACAGGCCGAGCATTGCTCTTCTCTGGCGGCTCTGCCCAATAGAAACTTGATGTGAGCCACACAGGTCATTTAAAGTTTTCTAGTATCCTTCTTAAAAAAGTAAAAAGAAAGCAGTACAATTATTTTTATTATAATATGTTTTATTTAATCCAACATATCTAAAACATTCTCATTTCTTATACATAATCAATGTAAAGAATTATTAAGGATGTCTATCTCACGCTTCGTTTATGCCGCGTCTTTGAAATTCCCCGTCCATTCTTCACAGACGTACATACATCTCCATTTGGACCAGCCGCGTTTCGATTGCACAACAGCCTCCTAGGGCCCCAGTTTCCTGTATTGAACAGCACAGCCCTGGAGTCTGGATGATTCGGACCCTAAGTCAACAGGACAAAGAGTGATATTTTTCACAGCCCTTCCTATCTCATCACATCAAGGGTCAAACTTGCACAAAACTGAGATCTTAAAAGAGCTCATAGGACTTCAGAGCAATTGAGATGTCCTTCAGTAGACAAATGGATAAACAAAACTGTGGTACATACAAACAGGGGAATATTGTTCCCTGATAAAAACAAATGAGCTACCACGCCATGAAAACATATGGAGGAGACTTAAATGCATATTGCTTAGTGACAGATGGCCATCTGCAAAGGCTACCTGCTGTATGATTCCAATTATATGACGTTCTGAGGAGGCAAAACTATGGAGACAGTGAAAAGATCAGTGGTTGCCGGGGGTTAGGTAGGTGGGAGGAATGAAAAGGTGAACAGGGATTTTCAGGGCAGTGGAATCATTCTATATGACACTGTAATGGTGGCTACATGTCATCACACATTTGTCAAAACCCATAGAATGTATGGCGCCAAGAGTGAACTCTAACGTGAACTATGGACTTTTGTTAATAATACTGTATTTGTAGTAACAAATGTACCACACTAATGCAAGATGCTAATAAGAGGGGAAACTGTATGTGTTGGGGGTGGAGAGATAGGTATATGGGAACTCTGTGCATCACATTTAATTTTCCCATACACTTAAAACAATGACTCTAAAAATTAAATGTAAAAAAAACCCCTTATAGAATGAAATAGCTGCAATAGTTATGGGACCTTTAAACAGAAATCACTGGGAAAGGCCATCATTCTAGTCCAAACAAAACCATTCTGTATAAAAATTTACCAATTTTTGGGTGCCCATCCTACCCATGGAGAATGTATGTACAAAAAGGGCACATGCCAGTTACCCTGACGCCCCGGCGGGAGTTGGCCAGCCCAGTCAAACCCTGGCTCTGGCACCTGTGGCCGCTGGAATGCCGTGGACAACTGTCCTCTCCATCCTCACTACGGCCATCTCTATGATGGGGGTAATAATAGAATCCTTTAAGGTTGTTGTTCCATCTAAAGCATTTTTCACAGGACTTGGCATACAGAGTTTAGAAAAATCTTGGCTATTAACTGGAATTTTAGATAACACCAGCTGGTAGGATGGCCCACACAGAAGACTCAGGGAACCTAAACAAAAGCCCTTGTGGTCACACCTGAGTTTCCCCAAGGTCTCCTCCAAGCTGCCTGAGACATCCCTCCATAACTGCTCTTTACCCTCTACAGCTCTAAGCAAGGAAAGTGTCATGACTGCCAAGCAGGCAAAAAACCCGAAGAGTTCGCCAACGTTGAAGGGTAGAACTCATCCACATTAGGGCAGAGAGGGCCTATAGATGCCTCCATTTTTTTGTTGTGTTTTACTTATTTTTTTTTATTTTAGTAGAATATATATAACATACAATTTACCATTTTAACCATTTTTAAGGGTACAGTTCTGTGGCATTAAGTACATTCACATTGTTCTGTAATCGTCGCCACCCGTCCATCTCAAGAATTTTTTCATCTTCCCCAACTGAAAACTCTCTACCCATCAAATACCAACTCCTCATTCCCCCTTCCTCGCAGTCCCGGCAACTACCTGCTACTTTCTGTGATTCTGACTACTTTAAATACTTCATATAAGTGGAATCATACAGTACTTGTCCTTTTGTAACTGGCTTTTTCATATAGCATAACGTTTCCAAAGTTGATGCACATTGTAGCACGTGTTCAATTTCCCACCCTTTTTAAGGCTGAATAACATCCCATTGTGTGCATATCCCATATTTAGTTTATCCATTCCTCTAACAGACACTTGGGTTTCCTCCACTTTTTGTGTATTGCGAATGTTCCTGCTATGCATATGGGTGTACAAATACCTCTTTGGGACCCTCTTTTGGATCTATACCTAGAAGAGGAACTGCTGGATCGTATGTCTTATTTTCAAGAGAGACCTTATCCCTGGGTGAAGACGTGACACGGGCTGAATGACAATTGAAAGCCAAAAGGATTCACTCTCTTCAGACTAAAAACATCCATTCTCAGTGGTGTGATGCACGTGTGAGCTAACGGAGCTTCAAGGGTAAAATGTGGCCCCTCTTCCTGTTCCCTTTTGATCTTTACAACTCCGAGCAGCCTCGACTTGCACTCCAGTCAGTTTCAAACACTCACTGCCAAAGAAGTGGGATTCATGCATTAAAACTAACTATTGAATTCTGCACTCAAAATTTTAAACTCCGGCTTCCGTCGGTAAACACAAGATCTTTCGTTAATTTTGACTGAATTAAAAAGTACGTGAAAACAATCATTTCTGTGTTTCTATCCTGTTACCACTTTATCAGATTAATCTCATCAGTCTAATTTAACAGGCTTCAGAATCATTTAAAAATGATATGTTTCAGGGAAAACAGTAGCTCTGGCTCCCTGGGGGCCCACCTCCTCAGGCAGGGGGCTCGTTAGTACTTCAAACCCCAGCAGGCTGTGGCTCAATCAGTATTTAAACAGGAAAATCTGAGAGAGACAGGGCTGCTGGGGAGGGACCTCCCTGGACTTCTGGCTGAGCTCCTGAAGGCAGCGGCCAGACAGGCCCTCCGGCTCCCTAGCACCTCCTAATGGTCGGGCCTTAGGTTGCGGCCAGGCTTGCAGGGCAGAATGACCTTTGAGAGCTTTGGGAAAAACCTCCAATGAATGCCTGGTGCCAACTCAGACCTAGAGAATGAGAAATGCCAGAGGTGGGGCTGGCAATTTCCTTAAGCTCCCCAGGTGATTCACATGTACAGCCCGGTTTTAAAAAACAGAGCTGGGAGGAAATACAGACTTTGAATGGGGTCATACGGCTCCCACTGCGTTTTGTACATTACCTCCTCTGACACTCAACAATTCAGAGAGGTGAGACAGGAGCCTGATATCATTTCCATGTCACAGACGGGGAGACAGAGATTCAGAGCGATCGGGCGACTGGCCTGGAGTCCCGCGGCCGGCTCAGGGCTGCAAGTCCTAGGCCAGCGTTCTACCCACCTCTCACCACTTCTCAACTCGGATGAACTCCTCCTCGGCAAAAATCAGAAACTCCTCTCTCAATAATACTTTGATGGTGGGCTCAAAACACGGAATCTTTTCTGAGCCTGACCAGCAATACTTATAGAATGTTCCCAATTTTTCATAGAAATGGCTTCGTTTCCGTTTATATTTTAAATTGCATTTGCTCTTGCTAATTTTCTTGATTTCCTTTGGGGCCCCACTGAGGTCCTCCCTGACAATATCTTTGTATTTTTTATACTCCTGATTTAACTACAACGCAGCTCTCTTCGGCACGTGAAACGCAACTGCCCCGTGCAGGCAGGTCTGCGGAGGGAGCGTCTACCTCCAGCGAGCACCCACCGCTCGGCTCTCCCACCTGGGAGGGGACTGACCTGCCGTTTACGTGGGAGAGCACGTCCTCATCTGTGAGCAGCAGCAAACATCCCAAATTCCAAACGGGTACCAGCAGTCACTCAGCTGTGACGCCCCCAGCATTCTCATCTATACGCTCCGGGCTCCTGGGGGCCTCCTCACAGCTCAGCGCTTATTAAAAGAAAGGGGGAAAGTGACACTTGAAAACGCTATAAATAGCGAATTCCAAAATCTCTCTGCCCCAGTGGCCAGAACTCATTAGATCTGAAACTGTTTGGCTTCTCACATGAGAGGCTGGAGCCCAATTACCGCAGTTCGCATACAAGGGAAATTATCTTGGTAACATTCAGATTCCACTTTTAAGCTGTTTACTTGAAACGGTCTTGGGGTTTCGACTGGCTTAATCCTTAAATAAATTAATTCAGAAAGGATCTTTAAAAGTTAGACCCTAGAAGGACTTAACGAAGACTTACGAAAGCATCACTGAGAATTCTCAGTAAAAGAAAGTTTGCCCGGTGGATGGCTTCCCTCCAGCTCTGTCACTCCCAGGCTGTGTGTTTGTTTGAATAACCTGCACCTCTCTGAGCCTCAGTTCCCTGGACTCTAAGACAAGCGGGCTGGAGGGCTTTTAAGGCTCTTCCCTGCTCTAACAGTCTCCGATTCAAGGACTCATTTGCCCAAACTGTTCCCAGTCCACTGCAAGAGCTGTCATAGACTCAAACCTGTGCAGGAAACCATGCTTGTTCAAACGCGCAGTGGTAGCACGGGAGAGACTCCCAGCACGAAAGGTGCCCAGCAATGTTGTCTGCCTTGCCTGGGTCGGACCCATCCGTTTTGCATCCTCCAGTGAGACAGTCTCAGATGTGAACTGAGGAACACACCCAGGCCGGGGGTGGGTGTTCTGAGCCGCACAGCGGGATCACCCCCAGTGGACCCAGAGTCGAGGCTCCTTGCAGATCTTCACTTCCCGCCTCTTCTGCTGCCGCCACCCCCGTTGCGCGTCCAAAAACCGGGGTTGACCCCATACTCTTCTCATGTTCTCTCCTGCCCACTTGTGGTTCTTTTCCTCCCCAGGCAGTAGCCAGGGTTATCTTTTTGATCATCCCACTCCCAGCCTAAAACCCTGTAGCTTTTCCCTTTGCAGTTCAATTAGAACCAAATCCCTCACCGTGGCCAAGGTGGCCGGGCACTGTCTCTGCCCCCGGCCTGCCTCAGCCTGCAGCTGGCCTCTCTCTGCCCCCTGGTGCTCCGGGCCCGCTGCCGAGCTCCTTTCTCCCTAGATGCCCCCTCTACTCTCACCTAGACTGATCCCAGGTACCCCATGAGTCCTAGTGTCAAGGTCCCACCCTAGCAAAGCCCCCCCCCATTCCCTGTCAGTCCACCATGTTTTGTGCCTATGTAGCACGGACCATGACTTTAAATAAATAATGCAATTGTTTGCGTATGTGTTTACTGTCAGTCTCTTCAACGAAACCAGAAGCCTCAGCAGGGGAAATGTCTGTTTATGCTTCAGAGTCTACACAGTGCACAGCACACAGCTGCCAGATAAACACCACAAACCAAACCCATCAGCCTGGGCCTCCAATCCGGCAGAGTGGAGCCCGGCCATGATTCACGAGAACTCCTGAATGTACAGCTGCTCCCAGACTGGCTCAGGTGATAACGTTCTTAAACATTTCAGAGTTTGGGAGCAGGGGGCTTTATTTGGAGGAAACAGTTCCATCACGAGGCTCCCCGGATGTCGGCGAGTGCGTGTGTGTGCTGGCAGGGATCTGGACCGTACGGGAACGGTGGCCTCTGCCTGTGCAGAACTTGGGCCTGGGAAAGGGGACACTGGGAGCTGAACCTCCATCCAGTGGCACCTATTCTGTATGTGAACTCAAAACACAACTCTTTAATGCTCCCTCACAGACCCACAGAAAAGCTGCCCAGGTGGATAATCCCACTCACTAGAAAAAACAGGGGAAAAGTACTAGGAAAAAAAAAATTTCTAGAGTTTGAAAGCATGGAGAGAAAAGCCCTTGTGTCTGCTGAAGAAAATCTCTGTGGGTGCTACACGAAGCCCCTAAAAGGGACATTTGCCTTTGTTAAAATTGTTCAGAAAAGCCCCCTCCCCCATATAAAACGCAAACCATATTTTGGTACTTGTTACATGAGAGAGCAGTTACCTCAATGATTAAACTGAATATAGTCACTTAAAAATCCTAATGAGTAATCTTTTTACTGAAAAATTTTAAGACTTGCATAATCCATTAGACTGTGTAGATCATCTTTTTTTTTTTTTTGCGTTGGATCCTGCACCCATTCAAAGAGTAACTGTGGGATCATGAGTGACTTGTCTAAGAAATGTCAAGCAGGAAATCTTCTGTCGTAAGTAGAGTGCATGAATAAAATATATTACTAACAATTTTAGAATCGTAATTTGTATCAAGTTGTCTGTCTTTGTGCAACTTGCTTCAGAGAAGTCTCTGAATAATTCATTATGTCCTTCCCCAAGTCCCTTAAACAAAATCAGAGACACTGTAGATAATTTTCTATCCCTTAAATGAAAAAAACAATCACATAAATTACCAAGTTTGATGGAGCTTCTGGATCCTATCTATGCCATTTCCTACCACAGAAATCCCCCTTGCAGCAGAGGGTGAAGGTAGTATTCGGTCTCTGAATCTCTCTGGAGATGAGGACCTCACAACTTCATGAACCCACCTAGTCCAACTGTCAACAGCTCCTAACTGCTAGAGAATGTTCCCACATTGACCCAAAGGGGTTTCCTTACTCCCTACCCTGGTTCTTCCCTGGGAACATCAAGTAGCACGCCCTTCCACACTCAACTGCCTTTCAAATGTCTAAGGAAAGCTTTGAGCTCTTCATACTTCCTCTTTTTTTGGTTAAATATTTCCATTTCTTTTTTTTTTTTTTTT
>VBSM01003215.1:8405543-8420315 GCA_008086735.1 Cheirogaleus medius | reverse complement strand
GGCATGAGCCACCGCACCTGGCCAAATATTTCCATTTCTTTAGTTCCAGAAGTCATCTCTTTCAATAATCTCTTTAAACACCACATTATGGACTAAAATGGAATTCAGATAGTTTTTGTCACCTAATGCCCATGGAGACTATTGTCTTGGCCAAGAAAAAAAGAAAAAAAAAGATTATTCTGAGAGCACAAGGGGTTAACTCATGTGTTGTAAATGGCTCCAGGTGCAAATGCATATTTTAATAGATGTTTTCTGGTGATAACACGAAAACCTTGAATTTTTAAAGTGCCTTTCAGGGAAAGACCCAAATGTGTTCAAAATGGAAAGCTTCCAGGTAGTAAACAGAAATTCGATGCCTGAAAGTGTTCTCCTAAGCAGGCAGTTCGGTGAAAACGAACCCCAGTCTCAGGGAGGAGGTTCCCGGGACAGCTCGCCCATTCGGAGCAGAGCTGCGGCTGCGTGGATGGATGCCTTCCTTGTCACAGAGCATCTCCCTTAAGAAAAAGCGGCAGGGGGAAATTCATTTGACAACGTAAATGAGAAGGCTCTATATTTAATGATAGGAAGAAAAAAAAAACTAGTACCACTCATCGCAAAGGTACGACAAATTATTTCATGACTTGTTGGATTCCACACATTTTTAATCTTAAATAGCATCTGGAAAGGAAACCCTTCACCTAAGGACAGTCTAAAATCACTATGGAAACTAACAGTTTGTCAACTGCAGTAGTTCTTAATAGAAGTGCCAGTAATAATAATAAAAAACGTCAAAACACTTCTTGTTCCTGTAACTCAAATGAGCATCTGGGTGGAGTAGTTTTCTAGTAGTGTAAGTGGCTCATAAAGGATAAGCTAGGCTACAAGTCACCACATTGCCTAGAAATGTCTAGGATGAAGTTAGAAACTAAGATTTCTACAAGATGTACGTCCAAGGAGGGACATTTTATAAGATATCTGTAAAGAGCATCTACAACCTTGGTGAGGAAGCGGCATCCTTGCTTCCCTGTTCAAAGGTGCCCAGGTGAACTGGGGAGCGCATGGCACGAAGGAAGTTACGGAAGAACGCGCATCCTCCACGCTGGTTCTGCAACATGGCGGGAAAGCACGTTACCGGTGGTGCGGGACCTGCAGATGGTGACTTCTATAAAGAAAGCCACGTGTGTGCACTGCAGCCAGGAAGTCTCATTACACAAAAAGGGCAACACACATTCTGCAGGGCACTCCCTCCACCCACCACGCCTACCAATCCAGAAAGAACAATGGTCCTTCCTAAGCACCTGTTATGTTTAAAATGCTGTTGCTGACAGCTCGGTAGAACACAATCCCTGCATTCAAAGAATTTACAATCTACTGAAGGAGACAACTGCGGGATCATAAGTACCATGGGATGGTATCTACACAGCGTTACAAGTGTTCAGGGGCAACACATAATCCCAGCTGGCTGGTCCATTCTTGGGGCAGGTGGAGGCTTCCTCTTTAGCAGAACACACAGCTTGGGATGCCTGAGAGGAAGGAAAAGGCTGCTGATGGGGCAGCAGATGTCACGACCAACCACCTTCACATCTACAGATTTACTTGGTTTGCTAGTGGCAGATAAATAAACGAATAATCCTTTAAAATAAAAGATCCTCTTAACTTTGGAGAACACACAGGATTGCAAAAGGTACAGATGGGCGCAGCAACACTGGGGAGAAGGGTTCTCAGTAACAGCAGAGTCAGAGGAATGTTCTCAGCCAAAGTGTGAGACACAGACCCCACCAAGTACCAGAAACATGTCATATTATTGCACGACTGCTGATGGAAGCCCTAAGAATCTTCTGGGTCAAGCATGTCTTTTGCAGGCTTCATGTTCATACTTCTTCCAAATCTGAATGAGTCCAAGGCTGTTTTTTGAGAGAAGTCCTAACTCTGTCCTGGCAGGCATTCATGGGGCTCCACTCCTGAACGTAGAAAGGTGAGCATCTTCTTTCTCCTCTCCACACCAATATCTGGTACACAGCCCTCTCCTTACAGGCCTCGTGCTTCTCACCTCCATAACTTTAATAACCCCATGCTGTACCCCAGCTTCTGAACCACTTCAGCTGTCCATCAGCCTGTTTAAATTCTATCCCAAGGTTCAAGGCTTACCCCTGTACCTCCAAGATGACTTTCTGGATCACCCCAGCCACGCACTTCACCTTTTGAACAATAAGATAGCACAAGCTTTCCTAGACTCCTCAGCTAGTTCTTCAGCTTCTTGAGAAAAGGGCCCATATATTCTACTTTTTGGTATCTCCTCGCAGACCCTGGCGCAGTACCTGATAAATGAAAGGATTCACTTCCAAGATGCTTCAAGCACAAGGATGGCAGCAGGGCTCTCAGTTCCTGGACAGCAGCCCTCTCAGGCTGCTTGAGTGTCCTCGCAGCATGGCTGCTGGCTTCCCCAGAGCAAGTGATCCGAGAGAGAGAACAAAGAGGAAGCCATGATGCCTTTTATATCTCGTCTCAGAAGTCACACCCTGTGACTGCCACCATATTCTATTCCCTAGAAGCAAATCACTAAGTCCAGCCCACACTGGAGGAGAAGAGTACATAAATCCATACAATGTATACAAATCTATAGTATTTGGCATTTAAAGATATCTCATGGTCCTGGATTTTACGAAATAAAAAATCCTATATATTTTTCAGAACTTAAACTATACACTTAAGATCTATACATTTTATAATATGTAAATTTTACTTCAATAAATAATTCTATTTCATATGTAAATTAAGATTTTTATAAAACAGGTTTGCCTAAAGTAAAATTTAACATTCTTCTATGGTAGGCAGCCTCTGAGCTGCCCTCCAAAATGACCACAACCTGGTAGTCACATGTTTGTGCAACATCTTCCTCCTGAGTACGGGCTGGACCTAGTGACTCACTTCAAAACATATGAAATATAGCAAAAGTTAGGGGACATCACTTCTGAGATCAGGTGGATTCCGTCTTGCTTGCCCTCTCTTGCTCACTCTGAGGGAAGCCAGCTACCACCTGTGAGCTGCCCTGTGACAAGGAATCACGGGGACTTCCACCAACAGCATGGGAAGAACTGAGGCCCTCAGTCCAACAGCCTGCAAGGAACTGCGCCCTGAGAATGGCAGGCTTGCAAGCGGGTCCTCCCCCAGTCAAACCCTAGCTAAAACCTTGACCGCAGCCTTGCGCTGTGTGAGCCCCCAAGGCAGACACCCCGCTCCACTGGGTTCAGATTCCTGACCCAAAGACGCTGCGGAATAAATATCGATCGTTTGAAGCCACTGAATTACACACCAATACAAAATATAGGTTTTAAATATCAGTTAATAAAGTTTTTAAACAAAAGGGGCTGTTTAATAAGAGCTATGCTTGGTAACAAAAGATATTTTCATAACACACACACACAAGCACCAATTCTTACATCCACAAGAACAGAACGTCGCAAGCTCCTTGCAGGAAGAACTAATGTGTCATTTCCCTTTGTGCCCACACCACGGAGGCGGCAGTGAACGCATGGGTGTCTGATGTTGGCAGGCGGCTCTAATGAGGGCTGTGCTGTTCCTTTGCCCGCACTGGAGAAGTCTTTCCCACTTCTATTTCTAGAGCCTTCTTTAGCCTGTGATGGAACTTTCAGATGTCGAGAGATTGGACAGTTTGTGCAGACACTTGGCATGTTCTCCCCAAGGACCTACAACCAGGGACATCTCACAGGGACGCCTCTGCAAGAGTGTTGGCTCGGAACCAGATGAAGGTCTGACACCACCGGTCGTGGTCCCGGAATCTCCTTTCCCACCACGGCTATGGCTCGATCCTCAAGGAAAAAAAGTGAAACCTGGCACATGTCAGGAACACATGTCTGTTTATACATGAGACACTGGGAAATACATGGGATAAAACGAGCCAGGATGCTTTCAGGTTGTTCCAAATGGAGACTCCAGAACACAGGGGTCTGAAGAGTTTCTCTAAAGAGAATCATGTAGGAAATTACAGAGGAATTTTTTAACTGGGGGGAGGGATGTGTGGGGAGAGGTGGTTTATGCTTCCATAAACTTCATTCCTTTTGGATTTCATAATCTCTCTCACTTCTTGTTTGGGCTCAAAATTAATTCAATCTGTACCATCACCATGAAGAAGCACACCCCACCCACCCCACCCTTAATAAAAAGAGGCGAATAAAAATAGCAACATAGGAGACCATTAAGGATTTCTTTCTTGCTCTAAGAAATAAAATTTCCAGAATAGAAAATCAGTGTCTTGTTTCTTTCCCTCATCGAGTGGTTTGCGTTCCTACCAAATACTTTACATAATTTGAGTTAGAAACACCCGCAAAAGAGGTCCAAATGGAATTCACACAACTATGGACTATCAGTTTGTATCAAACTTGTGGTTTCTGCTCCCTTTACAGTGCTGATGTAAAGCAGGTGGCTAGAACACAGTCAAATCCATTGTCACTCCCATTCTGTGGCCAGGAGGGGCATCCTCCTCCTCTAAGACTTTAGTCTCTCGAGTGGGATCTGGGTCTCCGGAGATTCTGATTATTTCGAGGCAGAAGGGAGCCACCTGCTGAACCATGCCAGACCCTGGCTGGTTCCCACGCGCCATGGAAGCAAAGCAGCATCTCCTCACTGGGAAGCAGCTGGACGGGGCACGAATCCCGGCTCCACCTACACCCAACTACCTGGGCATCTTAACCCATCTCTCTAAGCCTCAGTGTCCACCTCTACAAAATGAGGTAATAATGGCACCTGCAGGAATTTCCTGTGGTTGTTGTAACAAATCACCACAAACTTGGTGGCTTAAAACTACAGAGATTTATTCTCCTGCAGTTCTGGAATTCAGAAATCTGAAACCAGCATCACTGGGCCCAAAACAGATGTCAGCAGGACTGTGTTCCCCCGGGAGTCCTGGGAGAGAATCCATTCCTCACCTCCTCCAGCTTCCGTGGCTCGTGATGGCGTCATTCCAGATCTCTGCCTCCGTGATCACGCTGCCTTCCCTCAAAGGGCCGTTGTGATGCCATGTAGAGCCGACCCAGATAACCCAGGAAACTCCTCTCAGCTCAGGCTCCCAAGACAACACTTACACATTCCAGGGATTGGGATATAAACGAACTGGGGGGCCACTTTTCAGCACCCCACAGCACCTCCCTTGATGGGTCATTGTGAAGGTTAAATGAGAAGATACCCACGTGGTGCGCTCAGCTTGGTGCCTGGTGCATGGTACACAACTGGATAAACACTCACTTGTTAGAGTACTTGTCCATTACTTTGTGTGTTAAACTTTCCTAACAGTAGAGCTCTCGACCACTATAAATCATTTTCCGGGAGAAAGGAGGAGACAGGAGATGACTCTCTTCCCCTTTCCTGCCAAGAAGAAAGTGTTAGGAAGGAATGCCCTCATCTGCACCAGCTGAGTCAGCCCTGCGAGGTTTGGTGGTGATTTCCCTCATCTCAGAACATTATTTGGTTATTTATTTTCATAGCTCATGAGAAATGTAAGTAGCTGCAATTTTTGCTTTATGATACTCTTCCACAGTCTACTTCAAGGGAGCCTCCCTGCAGAAGAGTCAGTAGAAAGATCCCTCAGGCTATCGATCTGCTACAGTAGTTAGAATTGATTCGGTTTCTCTAATCAGAAAAATAAAACCTTTTGAACATTTCCATGTTTAAAGTATGACAGGATTTGTGGACAGGCCTAAGAAAAAAAGAGGGAAGCAACAGGTTTCACAAACATCTAAGCAGGCAGGATATGTCACCCATGTCTTCCAATGTTACTAGTCCAGATTACCTAAAAGACGTTTGGATAGTATTCTTATGCCAAGTGCTTTGATGTGTCAGAATAAAACACCATAAAATGGTTTCTTTGTTTGCAAATAACTATTTGCCAACATAAATATTTGAGTCAAATTGGCGGTATTAAGGGTTCATTATTTCCTACATCAATGTGGAAATCATATTTTTTAGGCATCTGGAAAATATGTTCACATTCCTCTGTCAGTATTTAAAGCTATCAGAATGACTCTTGATTCTCAAGTGACTTTCTACAAAGTTAACACTGAAAAGACAAGGAAATTACCCAGGGTGGATGGAATTAATCACAGCATCTACTAAAGGAAAATTTCAACACTTATAAACAATTCTCAGTAAACGGTAAGCACTGGTGAAACTAGCACTCCACTCATTGACTCATTGATAACTTCATTCAGTGTACATTTATTGAGCAGTGATTACGAGTCTGGTGCTATCCTAGATGCTAGAAGGTAGACGTGACTCTCACAGGTCCATTCCCTCCTACTACGTAGGGCAAAGTAACAGAAGCTAGGACTAGGGTGGGGGTGTCATCCACAGTGGAGGCCACAGCTGACTCTACTTGGTAATTCAAAGAAGGCAGGATTTACCCAGGTTTTGAAAAAGAACTGCTTGAGAGGTAAAGTGGGCAGGAGGGTGTTCAAGGTTCAGTGTAAGCAAAAGTACAGAGATGTGACACTTCTGTATGTATACACATGACAATGGTACCTAAGTGAGAAATGAAGGTAGAGTAGAAGGTAGGGGAAAGATCACAGGTGGCCTTGAATGTCACGGTAAACTGATGAATCTCTGGACTACTGAGGATACGAGGTACGCAGTAATAAGGGGCTTACCTTAGCCAGTAGCAGTAGGAAAACAGAGGAGGGGACAGATATAAGGGATGCTTCAGGGGCTTAAAGCCACAGCACAAACTTGGCCAGAAATGAGGGGAACTGTAAGTCAACTGCTATGAGGTTCTTACGCTATATATGATGTGGTATAATATTATTGGAAGGTAGACTGTGATTTGGTTAAAGATGTATGTTATAAACCCTAGAGCAAAAAATCATAACAAAAACCCAAAGAGGTACAGCTAATATTGTAGGCTAAACTGTGTTCCCTAAGACAACATCTCAAAGTCCTAACCCCAGGTCTATGTGAATGTTACCCTCTTTGGAAATAGGGTCTCTGCAGATGTAATCAAGTGAGATAAGGTCACACTGGATTAGAATGGCCTCTAAATCCAATGACTGATATTTTCATAATGAAAGAGAGATCTGGAGACAACAGCACACACAGAGGGAAGGTGGTCATGTGAAGACAGAGGAAGAAATTAGAGAGCGATGCAGCTGGAAGGCAAGGAACACCAAGGATGGCTGGCAACTAACAGAAGGTAGGAGGAGGCAAGGAAGGATTTTTGTCTAGAACCTTCAAAGGGAGTATGACCCTGTAGCACCTTAATTTCGGACTTCTAACACTCAGAACTGTGTATGAATCAACTTCTGTTCTTTTAAGACACTCTGTGATAATTTCTTATGACAGCCCTAGAAACTAATATAGCTAATCAGCCAATCATGAAGGTAAAAGGGAATAATTAAAAATGTTCAATTATCCCCAAAGAAGGAAAAAGGGAATAAAAGAATGAACTGAATGCAAATAGAAAGATGACAGTGATCATTAAATGTGAATTACAATTCCATGTAAATTAATAATAATCCCATTACATACAAATGGTATAAAGACTCCAATTAAATGGCAAAGATTGTCACATTAGATAAAAGGTAAGGACCAAACTACACGCTGGCTACGTGAAACCCATTTTAAATGCAAAGGCACAGATATGTGAAAAGTAAAAGGATTAAAAAATGATATATCATGTTGACATTAAAAGAAAGCTAGAATGGCCATATTAATATCAGATAGTAAATTTCAGAGCAAAATTAATGTATTAATGTAATCTGTGTTATCATCAAAATATAATTTTTCCTTAAGTGAAAATGAATGTTAAATTATTTTCCAATTACATTATATATTAGTTACTTCATATTTTCCACCAGCATTTGTTGAATATCTGAATCCTGCATGACACATTCTGAACTGAGTGTGATTCCTATAATGATCAGATGTTTTAAATGTTCTCCTCTTTTGTATCTGTGGTTATAAAGTTTCGCTTGACTTTTTTCCTTGAAAAAAGTAAACATAGCCAGCAACAAAAAGCAAACTGACATTGACAGAGACTCAGGTGGTTAAGCCTTTTTTCCCTCATTTATTCTTCCTATATTTTGGCTCTGATAATCCAACCATAGACAGAAACACTGGTAGCTTGCACTAAGAAATGTACAATGCGTGATGTAGGATTAAAAAAATAAGTCTCAATACAAGGATGCAAACATTTCTTATTAAATTTAAAGACATACAGTGTGTAGAAACATTCTTTATATTTAACTCTTGGAGCACTGACAAGTACAAATAACATTTTTAAAACCTCGCAGAGAAAAATCTTCTAATCATTTACTTAAACCACGAAAAAAGTCTAGCAATCAATAAACATTTGATTAACTTAAATCATGTAAGCTTGAGCCAGTTACTTACCATTTCCTCATCTGTAAAACAGAGAAAATAATAGTAACCCATCTAGGGCAATTGTAATAATTTACTTTTAAAAATAAAAAGTAAAAAATTATATTGGAAATTATTTCTTTGAATAAAGACAACCAAAAGTACTATCACAAGGATGTAACTCTTGTTGTAAAGGAATATCCACATTTTCTAGAAAATTGAATATTTTCTTTGTATGTACCAAGGCTTGTTTTTGGTTTCTCTTTTTAAGCCAGTGAGTATACAAATATTTCTAAAATCATATGTACCTTATTTTCTTAAACAGAATAAATCAATATACTTTAACATTTTCTCCATGATCATAATACCAATGTCTACACTATTCTGGTCCACAGCAATGGGCTTGTGAATTATATGGGGCTCTTGTCCCTAAAGTAAGTGGCCTTGAGCAATCTTGTTTCTGTACAATTATTGGGCCTGCTGAAATTCAGTCGTGCTCTCAATTAGTCTGTTTCACGGCCTCCCATTTTCTGCTTCTGACAGTTCACACAGGAAAGCCAGCAAACCAGGCTTGTTTAGGACTTTGGGTGCTGGCCTTTTCTGTGGTGTTGGGTGCACAGGCTTTAGGCCAGCTCGTAAGATTGCTAAGTGTCTGATCCTGTCCCACTCTGTCTTTGGCACACCACTGTGTTGCCTCGTGTTAACACCAGCAGACAAGCTGGAACTCGCCGATTTCCGTTAGTCTAGAATAACAAAGAGTACAGGACGCCATCAAAAGCCTCATTTCACAGTAACTTCTACGTTTTAGCATGTTACAGTTTCTCCTTATATAAATAAGAAAACGAGTAGGGTTTTGGTGAGCAGGGAAAGACAGAAGAGCCACGTGGCATTCAGAGCACGTGGAAGCAGAGCAACCCAGGCATCCTTCTGAACAGTCAGTTAACACACTTGAACTATATGTTACAAGGAAACGCTCCCAAAATTATATTTTATATAAATATGTTAAGCTCCATGTGCTGGGCAGAAATCTGTCATCACAAAAAAGAAACAAGCAGATGACCATTTACCAGGCAAAATTTATAATGCACCAGGTGCTAAATCAGGCACATTGTATTAAACATTTCACTGACTATAAACAAGAGTAGAAATTATGCAAGCATGTAACTTTGAAAATTGAGTGAAAATAACAGCATAATTCGACTTTAATTTGGATGCTTACAGATGAAACAATAATTGATTCTTTAGCTGTAACTCCAAGATATTTTCTGACTATAACATTTCGCATGTACAGTAATTTATTTGAAAATAGCTCATTGACTCATCAAATTCTGTTTTTAAAATGCTACGAAAATTACATGCATATACTAGAATAAAATGACTTGTTACATAGAATGTAATTTCAATGCAGTAAAACAGAAAATATGCATTAATCTGTGCTTTATCATTTAATAGTGTGATGATCATTTTTCAAGTGAAATAAACACTTAATATATAATGGCATGTGATCACCGAGTCTCCCCAGCATGCTCCCACTTAAGTTTCCAGCCTTCATCTCCTACCACGGGCCTCTCCAGTGGAATCCCTGCCAGCTATGAGCTCCTAAAGAGTCCTCACACTTCCCAACACCACGCCCCTCCCCAGAATGTCTGCCCTCCCGCCTGGCATCAGAGTGTCTCCTACCCAAGTCTTATTGTGGCATCTTTCAAGGTCCTTCCTAACTGCTCCATCTTCCAAGACAACTTCTTGGGGCAAAAATAATCCCTCCTTGCTCTCACCTCCATGGTACTCCATACACATGGTACCCTCATATGACTCCTACGCTCTGGGGTTCCTTACAACATGCCTGTGGTTTACTAACTGCCCATCTTCCATCCACACACAGGAAATTCTTAAAGCCAAATACCACCGTTTGTCCACAGAAGCTAACACAAAGATTCTGCACATACAGTGCTATTAAACATAACCTGAGCAAGTTAATTGCAAACCACATCACTGAGATCCTAGGCATAAGAAAAAAAGAAAGAAAGATCATATTTTTAACACTGTCTAATACAGAACAGTTCCTTATGGCCTCTCAGTAACAACGTTAAGGTTAAGAAAAAATGTTTGGCTTAGTCCACTCTGTATAAACTCCTAAAACATTAACTAGTAAGTTTTAAAAGCATGAAATGACTTATTCCCCTGTGGCTTTATATAGAAACGTATTAATTGCAACATAAGCTTAGGCCCTTTGCATTAACAAATGCCGGATTGCAAACTCCCACCATGGGATTCCACGTGGTGACCTTATTATCAGCTTCACAAAAAATAAATGTGGTCAAACTATCTATAAAATTTGTTGTGGGACCCCAAAACATTTTAAGGGCTCACACGATCTTAGAGCTTTGACATTTAAGTGTTAACGGAGGGGCAAGCACTGATGGAAAATCTTAACAGACTCTCAAGAGTTTTAAACAATGTAACTGTACACTTTTACAGAGCATGTGTTGTTCTGCAACCTCCAAAATAGAGACATGTAAGTGTGGTATAAAGTGGTAATAGTTTTACTTAATTTCTGGCATAACTAGTTGCCCCAAAAGGCCTTCGTGGCTTTTTGTACACAGTAGGCACGCAGAGTCGGATGCGCTTCCAGAGTGCCCCGACATGTGGATCGGAAGTCAGCGAGCGTGGTTTTGCAGATGTAATTCCTACGTTCTGGATTTGCTTCTGTTTAGAGAGTGGGAATTATTTTTTCTTCCACATCCAAGCCTAGCAGGGTAAACTAGCTTTGGATCTAGTCAACTGCTCTCTGCTGTAGAAATCCATATGAGCCGCAGAGGAAAAAGAATAAAGGGGCTGAGGCTCCAAAATCTTTCCGTTTCCCTTGGCTCTGCAAAGGCCTGTCAGTGCCTTTTAAGAAAAGCAGAGATATTAGCACAAGGAACACTGTCCACAAGCCCTTCTTACCTCAGCTCATGTTTGCAATAGAAAGACATACACAAAAGACTAAAATCTAGTTGAAAACAAAACCCTTCACATTCACATCTTTGTTTTTTGTTGTTGTTGTTGTTGTTTTTGAGACAGGGTCTCACTCTGTCATCCAGACTGGAGTGCAGTGGCGTGATCATAGCTCACTGCGGCCTCGGACTCCTGGGCTCAAGGGATGCTCCTCCCGCCTCAGCTTCCCAAGTAGTTAGGACTACAGGCTCGCACCACCATGCCCTGCTAAATTTTTTATTTTTGGTACACACGGAGTCTCGCTATGTTGCCCGGCCTGGTTTCCAACTTCTGGCCTCCAGCGATCCTCTCGCCTCAGCCTCCCAAAAGGCTGGGATTACAGGCCTGAGCCACCGTACCCGGCCTTAGCAAATCTTTTTATTAGAGCTATTACAATGTTTGAGAGTCTACTCTAAATTTTTGCCCTCCCCTGCAGCTAAAGTAGTCACTAGCCAGCATTGAGATGACCAGAGGATACAAATGGGAACAACCAGTAACAGCCACTTCCTTCCTCTGCAGGGTTTGACCAAATACTTGCACATACATTGTCTTATCAGGGCATCCCCCCGCCCTCCCAGTGTGGGATAGCACAAGTGCTGCCATTTTCTCAGCTTGGAAGACGTGGGCTGGGAGTGTGTAGAGTGAAACGCACAAGGTAAGGCAACCAGTAAGTCAGTGTCAGGCTGACAGCTCAAACCATGACACCAACTACCGCCATGGACTCCGCCTCTGCCGCAGACCATCACATTCAATCTTCACAGGGAGGACGGTCACCTCTCTCTTAGAGATGCAGAGAAGCAAGGGACTCAAAGAAGCGACGGAGGCAGCCCTGGGGACTTAACTCAAGGCCTGACAGACTCCGCAGCCCAAATTCCATCTCTGACTGGAAACTGTGTGCAAAATCCTGCCTTGGAGTCCAGCTGGCCTTCCACGGAGCCACAGTGGACAGGCCAAGTGCAGCAGGACCCCCCGGGGAGCCCCACCCCGGGGTCTGCTCCTAAGTGCAGTCCCCGAACCGCAGCCGGCCACCCAGCCGACAGCTCTGGGCTATTTATGAGACTGTCGCTGCTCTAGGAAGATGTCCCTCCTTGGATTATTCATTCTCCCCGCACCCCCCAGCCCTCGCCTGCTAGAAGCAAAACCAGCACACGCTGTCCCTTCAACGTGGAGCCCCACTCTGGGGTTTGCAGGCAGTTGCCTCCTCTCCACCCCCTTGGCGACAGTCAGGGCTCCTGACTCGGGGCTGCGCGGTGCTGAATGTCACCCTTTGTCTCAGGAGTCCTGGGCCGGCTCTGACGGCTGGAAAGCCTGAACAACAATGATGAATCAGAGTATTTATTTTTGAGGTTTTCTCCAAGCTGCCTCTTCATCAGCTCTTAAATAGCAGCATTCAAGCTGCCACAGACACTTCCAGAACTTTGCTGGCCTGGGGTTCCCAGTGGGGAAAACTTTGCTTTCCTGGCAACAAATGCAACAGCTTCATTACACCCCTCTGAACGAGAGGCACAAACTGAATTCCTCTATAAAACGGGTGGCCTACATGTTTAAATTGATTTTTCAAAAATTATTTTCAAATCCCCCAGGTTGCATGAGCGATGGTGGATTTCTATTTCTAAGTGGGGTGACCTTTTCTAAAACTGTTTTATGCTTTTCACTCTTCTCTAATTGGTGCCACCTAAGACTGCACATTATGTTCGTTTGGTGCATCTGAGCGAGCTGTTTAATCTAATGCAACGGAACTCACGCTTCCAAATCTGAATTAAAAGAACCATCTCTGGGTTTAATTGTGGTTTTCTGATGTAAAATTCTCATCTAAAAGTTAACCGTTCTTATTAAGATTGAAAGCTTAAATTAAATAATGAAATAATCAGCCTTGAAAAGGGGAAACGTAAGAATAATCTACAAATTAGAAATTTGTTCTTTCTTGCCGCACCATTTGACGGCTCATCATAACACAACAGAAAGATATTCTCCATCTAAAGCATTTATTTTCACACACACACACACACACTCCCCACCCAGCCCGATGCTTTTAAGAGTACAAAGGAGTTTTGTTTTGCTTTTCTTTTTTAGAGGCAGTAAGGAGAAAAAACAAGGAAAAAAAAACAGTGAAAATCTAAAGATGCTACATAGAAATACAAAGACGTCCAAAACATGAAACTCAGTCTCCAAGAATCATCACTTTAGTACATATTTGCCTGTGAACAGGTGGACTTAGGTAAGTGTTGAGGAGGTCGGAAGGGAGTGGACTGTTCCTTTATGACAGCTGGTATAAGACAACAGGACAAAGTCCAGAAGTACAACCGCTGATAGCCTGTTCCTGCGACCGGGGACTCAGATACAGGGGCCTAAGAGAGAGCATGTTGCCGGCAGAAATGGCTGTGCTGTTGTTCCTGGGACGTCCCTCCTGGGTCCTTTGTGCACATCACACTGTCAAGTAGTTTGCGAAGTGGAATACGTTCTGGCTAAATGCAGATTTCAGTTTTGCTACAGTACCCATTCCAACCTATGAAGGTTATCCTTAAGTCCCAAATGCCATTAACGCCCATCACTCGACCAGGACAGTATTGTCAACAATGGATGAGACTGAAAAATAAAAATTGCTACCACTTACCATGTGCTGGACATTCTACCAGATGCTTCAGGTCTACTTATTATTTATCCTCACAAGGCCTCTCCAGCGTATTATGAATTCTCCCATTTCGCAGAAAAGGAAGCTAAGGCTCAGAGTCCTTAAGTAACTCTGAAAGATACACAGGTTTTAGTGACAGGGCTGGGGTTCCAAAGCCACGTTCTTTATCCTGGTCATACATCTCCAGGAGGGACCAGCTCTGGGCCCTCCATGCTCCCCAAATCGTTGGCAATGTCAAGAAGAAAAAAAAAGACATCGCACAGAGACCCCTAGATACAAAAGCAATCTCTTACTCAATAGAAATAGAAATGTCTAACAGCTTCAGTAACAGGCAAGTAGAGCATACTTCAATTTTGTTCAGGGAAAGTTTCACATTTTTTTCCATAGCAAAGATGAGATGGGAAGATGACAAGTCTCAAACACACATTAAAGAAAGTTCCATCAGAATTGGGTCTCGTGACTTTTCCCATGACACATCGTGAAGACCAAACAGTATTTGGATCACAGAGAAAACCTATCTACAGAAAATCCTCCCAAGAATGTTAACATTTAAGTCATGCCCCACATATACAATCCCAACTACAGACCCAGTCAAATTGCAAAGAGCACTTAGCAGTGAACAATTCAGGTGTGATTCTTAACACTACTTCCTAAAGCCCATCCTTGGGGCAACAGACCCACAAGTTCAGAGTTCATTTCAAAATTTCTTACTTTTTCAATGACTCTTGCCCACAAGATTATACTGTCTGTGGCCCCAAATAATTTTCTCCATACATTACAGTAATAATTTACTTTGGTTAAAGAGACTTTGGTGAACTACC
>VBSM01003215.1:8391189-8405533 GCA_008086735.1 Cheirogaleus medius | reverse complement strand
GAGGATTTTAGAATACTAGGTTTTCTGCCACCTCTGATCTTGGGCAGGCAGGCATCCTCAATACCCGATGCATGCTAAATTATTAGGAGAGAGAGAACTGGGGGGCTCCCCCTCAGGGTAAAGTTCACAAGGAAGAGCTAGAGCCCAGAGAGTGAATTACTGAAGCCCCTAAAACAGAGATTCTGATAACTAACTGGGGTGAGCTGCAGACAGAATGCCTGTGTCCAGGCCCTGGATCCGCCGGAGGGATTTTAGAGGCAGATTCCTCGAGGCCAGGCCCAGGTCATTCCCCTCCATCTGTCTGGCACTCATCTCAGGGCCTGGCCCGGGCGGTGCTCAGTTTCATGAGTGCAGGAGGATGGAGGAACTGGCAGTTGGCCCTGCAACCGCATTCTCTCCCTGACTCTGTCTCAGGCACCCACAGGAATCCCCCACGTGCTCCACTGCAGGACGCTGTAATTCCCAAGGGTGAACAGCAGGAAGCCTGTCTTGTTAGCTCTGTCCACTAATAAAAATGATAATAACAGTGACAACCACTTACAGCTGCCACTGCTGTCATGGGTAGTGGTGGTGACATCAATGGCCAGGTTATGCAGGAAGTCCAGGGTCAAGGAACCAGGAAGTGGAGAAGCCAGGATTCAACCCACATCTTTTGACTCTGAAATTAACTATGTTTATACTGTTCTAATAACATTTCAGATATTTTAATTTGCAATATCCTTTTCCCAGACTGCACAATCTATGCTATAATCTCATTTAAAGCTTTTCTTGTCCAGTCTTGTGTGTTTTTTGTGGTTTCTTCTCTGCATGAGCCCTGCTTGATCAACAGAGGATCTATCCAGATGTCCTAAGACTGAATTCAGATGGTCTGAATTGGACGGGGCACACCCGGAAGGTTCTAGTCACCAAACAGCTTATGTTTCTTACACACCAATTTCCTAGCAGGACTTCACATTCCCAAAACAGCACAGCATTGTCATCTGGAACTGTGATCAGCCATGGGCTGAGGGACTGCAAGAAATGTCAGGATTGGAAAAGTAAGGAACATGTAAAAAAAAAAAAAAAAAAAAAAAAAAAAAAAAAAAAAAAAAAAAAAAACCAATTAGTCAAAACCCAGGTAAGGAACAGAAATCATGAGTGCACAGATGCCACAGGACAGAAGCCAGCAGCTATCCAAGGTCCAGGCAAATAATTAATATAACCAGAGGGGTGAGGAGGAAAAGAAAATACATGCTGACCACCCAATATGTTCCAAGCATGACACTGTTTTCGATGTAAGTTTTCACTTTTACTCCAAATGCAGGCATTTGAATGTAAAGGAAAGCAAGTCAGGAAACTGGGGGTCTGCCTCGGATGACACGACTCCACACCTGTGTGGGACCCATCTTTAAAAGGAGAGGAATGAACTAGAAAAATGTGGTTTCACGACACTCTGAGCTCCTACAACTCTGTTTCTCTTGTTGAGAGAACAAAGTGAGGAGTTGCTGAGTGACCAAGGAGTGAGCAGACACCACCAGAATTGAAAAGGGAGGCACAAAGCCACAGTGGCCAGGCACTAGCCACCAAGAAAAGGTCTCTGAGGCTCTGGCGGTTTGCAGACCCCCCCCCCCAAGACCTGCGTGAAGTCGCCTCCTACTCTGGTGAGAGAGCCAACCCCAAGGAGGCTGATGGGGACACCTACTGACACGTAGAGGCCTGTTTGGGGGCCGGGGTGGGGGGACTTGGGCCGAGAAAGGGCAGGTTAAAGCTGTGCTGCTTGTTTACACGTTTCACTAACTATCCCCCGAGACATCTATATTTTTACATATTTCTTTTTCTGCCATATGTTGGCTTCAGGAAAGAGCCTCTGGCCTGATGGACACATAAAACAGCAGATGGTTTATTTATACTCAAGAATATCTTAAGTCAGCCTCATCCTTAGTGAGTTTTCTCCACCTGGGAAAATACGAGATGTGTAAGAGGCAGGATCGGTGGGCAGGAAAGGGTCAAAAGTGTGAATTCGCACATCAGGCTGCAGGTTCCAATCCTGCCTGTCACTTAGTAAGCTTTGTGTGAGTTACTAAACCTCTTTAAGCTGAGTTTCTTTCGCTGAGAAGCAAAGATGATAACAGCACAATCTATCCGAGGCTTGGGAGGAGGACCATTCCACGAACTCGTTCCCGTGCAGTACTGAGAACAGCACCTGGTGTTTAACACACACCAGGTAAATGCTAACTACCATCATCATCTATGGTGGTGTTGGTGTAAGTAAATAACTGCAGTCAAGCATTCTGGCCCCGCTGAAATCGGAATACATTCTATCAGAATTCTTTGGATCAAGGAAGTCAGCACAGGACATTAGAAAGCCAATACTCAGAATACAAAACCCAAGAAAAAGTCAGACATTTAGGGACAAGAAGTGACCTTCATCAGAAATGCCAAAGACAGAATCCACAGAAAACAATGGAATCTCCCTTGTGCTCCAGGGACCCCAATTCTGCCTGCTAGGAAGAACAATAATAACTGACCCAGTTCCCCTCCAAGGGGAATATGCAAATGCGAAATTTTGGCTCTGATGCAGAAAATCGTGGTCAGCTCCACTAGGAAAGAAGGTGGTCAAGGTCAAAGTGATCAGAACTAATCATTTTCAAATTAGGGGGTGAGGGTGGTCCAGAAAAGGTCATTATCTTTGTATATGGCCTCAGAATGACAGAAAAACACCGGTGGAAAGTTGAAAGCTCTATTTCTCACTCCTCCAAAAGGCAGTGCTGAATAAACACTTGCGGCATTAAAGACTGAAAGGACGGGCTTATGCTCCTTGGAATCCAATGACCTTCGGACAACTTGTTTAAATGCCTGAGAAGCCGGCCTGTCTGCACTGCCCTTTCCAACGGCCTCTGCAGGAGAACAAATTCCTCTGCAGTGGCAGAAAGAAGCCTGAGCAACCAAGGCTCCCCCAAGCTGACGACAGCTTTGTAGGAAACTCATAAAAGGGAGAGTGTCTGCCAGGCAAGGGTGGCAGACAACACGAAGACTGTCCTCTGGATCTTTCCTGGGTGCCTCTGATGAACCCACCTGGTATCAAATTAAAGCCTTAGATGGGAAAAAGTGATGGGCAAGACAGGTCTGTAAGCAAGAGGTGGGGGCAGAAGGCTGCCCCGAACACATTCCACATTTGCCCAGCCAAATTAAGACTTAATTATAAACCAAGCAGTTAACATGCAGACTCCCGGAGGGGTTGGGGGGATTGGGACAGGCAAATACTGAGCCCCAGAAAGCAATACAGTAACACAAGAGATTTGGGCAAGGCTCTGAGGCCCTTTAGAGGACAGTAAAAGCGATCCTGAAAGCAGAGGAAATGTTTCTTCTTTTAGGCAACCCAAATGCAATTATTTATACTGGTTAAGAGAAAGATTAGGACAGGAAAAAAAATAGATAATGTCATGAAATTTTTTAAAAAGATCCTAAGACTTTTCTATTAATACAAGTTTTGGGGCATCCATTTAAGTATCACTGATACGAGGAGAGGAGGTGTAGGAATCAGAAGGGTGTTATCTAGGAGATACATCACAAAAAGCCCTGCCCTTTCAAGACTCTTATTCTTTAAAATTCATTTCCAAAGGACTGAAGCATTGCTGACTGCCTAAGGTTGCAATTGCATTGAAGTATTTTCCAGCCTTGGATTCCCCTTCTATGAAAGAAGGAAAGCAAACGTGCCGTTTTGTGCTAAGAAAGCACCGGTCCGCACCACAGGGTGCTGCGTGTGCAAACCAGCCCCGCCACAGCAGCAGCTCAGCTGCTGGCAGCAAACCCTGCCTCACGACAGCCTCAAGGAAGACGGTGCACACCACCGATTTCCAGGAGATCCAGCATGTGGCCTGCCCATGGCCACAGCAACCGACGGCAAAGCCATCATCGGCAGAGATGTGGGTGAGACCATGAGCCCACCTGTTTCTTAGAGTAGGGTCTTACCCCACGCAAAGAGGGAGGGATGATGGGGGTTGCGATTAAATTTAAAAAATGAATAAAAGTTTATGGAAAAATACAAATCAGTGGTATTGGGGGGGTGGAAACTCAGTCTGGTGAAAAACCACCACCCAAAAGACAGTGAATAATCATGCCACTTTTTAAAAAAGCCCTCACTTGGCTCCTTAATTCATTCTGAGCAAAGGTTGTTGGGAGAGACCCAAGGGACTCAAGGTTTTTACCAGAAGTGAGTCACTTGGGGAAGAAAACCCACCCCCAGAGGCAAAGCCATCTGCACCCTTCCCTCTTGGAAATGCGCCCTGAAGTGAAATGCGGTGCTCCAGCGGCCAAGGAGCTGAATGATGTGGGAGCGAGTCCACGGAAGGCTGGGGAGACGTTTGACTGCGCCCGCCGGAGGGAGCGGCACGGTTGCTTAGCTCCTCAGAACACAGCTGCTCGCTGGGGAAATCAAACTCCGCCACTGCAAATGGGGGCTCCAGACTGTGAGGTCCGGGGAAGCAAAGCAGTGTGAAGAGCAGTTCGGGCAGAAACCCGGCTGAGTCCCGGCTGCACACAGGGACTTACAGAGACATCCCTTACGGCCGGTACCCATCAGTTCCTTGGACGGGCTGAAGGCCCAGACACCCTGATAGCAATGTGGGTGTGGAAAGAAACGGGTGGAGAGAAGCCCTGGGGCCAGTGTGCTGTTCCTGCTGATGGACAGATGCTTATGCCCTAAGGAGAGGTGGCAATGGCAGGTGGCCACTGAAAGGTGATTTGTAACACGTGGGTCAGGTCCCTGCACCTGAAACAAACACACACCGTAAAACTGGGACTGACCCTCATACCAGCCACCAAAGGAAGCTCCCTCCCCATGCCAGCAAGTGCAGATGGCTGAGCCGAAGGCAGGGCTTCTCAGCCCGGGCTTCGCACCAGTGTCATGGCAGAGTCCTGAAAAATCACGGAAGCCCCAGCTCCCACCCCGGAGATGTGGATTGAACTGATCTAGAGTCTGCCCAGCCTCCACTCTTCATTAAAAAGATCCACAGGTGCTTCTAGGTCTCAGTCAGGGCTGAGAACCATGCCTCTGAAGGGTACTTAGAAGAAATGGCTTCATCCCCGGGGACCCTAACGTTAATGTGGCTCCCCTGCCTTCCGGCTGGTCTCCCACTGTGGGAACGAACGCGCAGGGGCCCTGCCGCAGCTTCTGAGTGCTGGGGGTCACGGGCTTTCTTGGAGCCCTCTGCTCAGATGCTTTCTGCATGAACAGGAGCCAGTAAAGAGCACCACTGGGGCAAAGAATGGGAAAAGATTCTAATCCTCAACAAAAATCTAGGTAATCAACAAAGCAACCGCAAGTGCAGTCACAAGAGGGTCCAGGGTTGGGGGAAAGGTAGAGCCGGCTGTTTATTCCATACCCAGGGCAAGAGAGGAACACAAAGATGATTTTTCTAGATCTCCACCATTTGCCCCCATGTTTTCACCTCTGAAAGGCAGGGAAGGAACATCAGCATTTCAGGCAGTGTGGTGGCAGGAATTGCAGTAGAAACCCGAAAAAGAAATCCCTGGATTCTCTGGTCAGGCTTATGCTGAGAGAATGCCTATAAGTAGGTCAGGGAGCCCTTTCCCCTGTACTTGAGAAACATGCAGTTGATCCCTCTAACAACAACAGAAAACACAGAAGGTTTGGCAACCAACGCCCCCCTCACTCCTTTGGAACAGAGAACAGAGGATGCCGGGAAATATCCATTTTCTCCCTCGTGGAAACCGAGAGTCAAGCTGAGCATTGCGAAAGAGGCAACAAATTGCAAAGCTCCCGTGGTGCTTTTTATATCCAGCCATCTCTGTATCTGAAAAAAATAGGTGCTATTGGATGATATTTGCTTTCTGCTCAATTATTTTTCAGTTTCCCTGTTTTGCAGGGAACCTCAAAAACAGAGTACTCTGATGGGCGGGGTTTTCTCTGCCATCCACATCTGCCTATGTTAGTAAGACTTTGTGTTTCAGGGTCTTTTGGTTTAATTAAAATATATGTTCCCGTGTTTATCCCTCTTTCCATTGCTCCAATCAAAGGATGGTCTCAGTTGGCATAAAGGCACTCGGCTTTTATCTCCACCCTGACAGTTCAAAATCTTTGATGAACTTCAAAGATAATAAGGATTCTAGCCAGGATACATTTATACAGCAGCCAACCAAAGGGAACTGAACGTGGAGCAGGAGCCAAGTTAATATCATTTATTTTCCACGAACTGTGAAGGGTGCAGCATATTGACAATCCAAAGCTCAGAGTGCATGACTCATAACTTGGTTCATGGTGACAAAAGGAGCCCTACCTCCTCCCTGATTCAGTTTTCCTTACTGCATGTTGCAGATCTGGGATGACAGACAGAGAACAAAGAAGGAGCAAGGCAACATATCTGGGAGTGAGTCAGCCGAAATATCGAGTGTATTTGATTAGCCTGCCCATCAGGCAGTGTAATCAGCAGCTTATTTTGAGGCTTAAGAAGAGAATTTTGACTCTGATTTAGCCGGCTAAGCCGTGAACCACAGCACTCAGGGACTTAACATGAGGACTCATAAAAATGAGCGACAGTCCCAGAAAACTGCCATAAGGACATTTTCATAATGATCTTCATTTTGCGCCTCGAAATATGTAAAACTAGCCTGGGACAAATAAAAAGAAATGAAAATTTTCAAAAATCTCACTTTTCCTATGGAAAAAAAAACACAAAGATTGACTATGAGATTCTGGAATTCTGTCGACAGCCATACTACCCTGAACGTGCAACCTATCTCGTCTGATCTCAGACGCTAAGCAGGGTGGGGCCGGTTAGTACTTGGACGGGAGATTCTGGAATTCCACCTGTGGGCCACTCCCTCCCAGGCGACCCCAGGAAGAGCTCAGCAAGTAATGTTGATTCCACCTCCAGGTGATGGGCAGGGAGTTTGCTGGCCCATGATCTCCGAGGCCCTTAACAGCCCATGGGGCACGGCATGGGCACAAGCTCCTTCTCCCAGTGAGGACAAGGCTCTGTGAGGTCATGGGCTCTGGAGCAGTGGGGGTAAGACTAAGAAATGACTCTGAATCCAAAAGCCGACCAGGTCAGCTGCTGGTGGAAGTGAGCAGTTACCCTTATTCGTAACAGCTTCTCATAACCTGGAAACAGACAAAATAGGGACGGAGAGAGAATTGCTACATAGTACAATGCCTATGCTATAGAATGCTACTGTCACAGAAACTGATGAAAGTTTGCAAACAGGTTTTTAGCTTAATACTTGCACTCAAGCTTTTGCAAAGGCCTTCATTACGATGACACCAATAATAATCAAAGATGATATTTAAGCTCAAAGAAACTCTACTGAATACGAGAGAGGTTTTAAAAAAATAAAAACGGGAAAGAAATTGGCTTCCCCATTAAGGCTAGAAGCATTTGCCACCCTGACACATCAAAACCCAAAGTAGAAGACATTTTTCCTGGGCTTATTCATCAAGTGCTTGATTTTGAACTTCAAATTCTATCATGTTTCCCTCCTCCAACATCTAAAAGTCACCTGCTGTCTCAGTTTCAACCAACCCAAATAAACTCACAACTGCCCAACTAAAATACGCTAACCGACTAAATACTGTTTTTATATTATATTTTCCAAGTATCACTTATTAATAAAAATATCTTCCCTTCCAATCTTATGTGCATATTAGTTTTTCATTGCTGCTATGATAAAGTACCACAAACATAGTGACTTCAAGCAACACAAATTTATTATCTCACAGTTCTGGAAGTCGGGGGTCCACAGTGAGTCTCCGCAGGCTACAGCCAAGGTGTTGGCGGGATGTCTGGAGGCCCCCGTGTCCCTGCCTTTTCAAGAGGCCACCTGTATTCCTCAGCTCAAAGCACAGCCCTCCACCCTCTGCTTCTGTATCCTTTTGCGACTTCAACCCTCTTGCCTCACTCTGATAAGGATCCTTGTGATTACATCAGACCCATCCAGATAACCTGGGATGTGTCTCCCTCTCAAGATCCTTAACTTAATCTCAGCTGCATTATACTTTCTGCCATGTAGGTGACATATTCACAGGTTCTGGCATTAGGACGTGGCTATCTTTTGGGGGCCATCCTTGTGTCTACCACATGTACATATATATTTATTCCACGGTTGAAACAGTTTACTTGCAGCAATTTTGTGTTTTATGGAATGCTGTACCAAATATCTTCCATAGGTCCACACAGTCATCACAATTATTTGTTTTTAAACCACATAAAGTGCCCCCCACCTTGATAAAGCCATCATGAATGTATGCTAATGGAGAAGTATAATACAATGGGGAGTTTTTCTTTTAAAACTTCTTTGTAATATTTCACAAGAAAGTGATTTTATTAATTAAAAGAAGTGGAAATGAAGATAAAAAGCAATATAAATATATGCTGACCCACGAGGTCTGGGCGATTACCTTTCAGCACAATACCAAAGCTGATGGGAGGAGGTCTGAGCAGACAAAGGTCTGCGGCGTTTCTCATGGGAAGCAGGCAGAGCAGACCAGGGCTTCATTCTACACAGAGCACAATCAGATTGTCTTTCAGCAGAACGGAAATAATCACCCTATTGTCTAACATCATGAGTGACCTGCAGAGCCACAACACATTAATAGTAAAGGCAAAAGTAGCAACTGGCTCCCTCATTTGTATGTTCTATAATCTGCAATTTGTAACTTGTAAACTTTAAGGGTTATAGCTTGGGGATATAAATTGCATAGGCTGTCAGTGCCAAAAGCCAAGCACCAGGATGACTTATCTCCTTATTTTTCCTATCTTATATAAACACCCAAGAATAAGAATGCAAACCACACTAGAAAAAACCTAACAGGACCTGGGGCAGGGGCTGGGTACAGCGGTGGAGATCACAGCTGAATGCGCTTCTCATAGACTATTCAGTGGCATCATATAAAACAGGGGGCCGCAAACCATCTGTAAAGATCCCGATAGTAAATATCTTCAGCTTTGCTGGCCGTCTGGTCTCTGTCTCACGTATTCAACTGCCCACCAGCGCAGCCATACACAAGACAAACATAAATGAAGGGTCACGGCCGTGTTCTGGTGAAATATTATTTACAAAAACAGGCCCTGGGAGGGATGTCGCCCAGTGAGTTATGGTTTGCAACCCCTGGTATAGAAGGAAGACAGGTGTCTTTATGTTATACGCAGACCAAAGTATCCCCAAACTGCTTCTTCACGGTCTCTAATTTACCTCTTCACTCATCTTCAACAAGTCTTCTTAGGAGTCACACAGACCCACGGGTAGATTTCATTACCAGCCCCCATTCTTCGCCCCTGGCAGTAGTATCCACACCCTTTTTTCACAAGACTTTGGAATTCCTTCCCTGAAGGTAGAGTGTATTTCCCTGCCTCCTGACTTTGGGCTTCACCCTGTGACTTGCTTTGGCCAACAGAATGAGACAGAAATGACAACGTGCCCATCCCAAGCAGACAGTGTTTCTGCCCATCCTCCTGGGCTCGTGCCAGCCCTGGGAGAGCACACCCAGGTGAGCAGCCTCCTGGTCAGAGGTACCTGGAGCACAGTCGATCCACAGCCTTACAATGAGCTTAGGTGCTCAATGAAATCAGCTGGCCCTCATGGGACCTGCAGACGTAAGTGATAACTCCACTGTTGTTCTAAAGCTACCAACTTCTGGGATGGACTATTAGGTGACCACAGCAAATTGATACACATATCATAAAGCAAACCACATGTACTTCAAAGCCACTCAAACTTCACAGAAAACCATCTTCTATGAAATATAACAATTCTCTGAAATATATATATATTTCAGCTATGTATTTACTTTAAAACTTGCTTTACTAATTCTAACTTTAATTAGTAATAAATTTTCTCAGTACTTCCTCATAGATGTGTGTAACTGCTTTTGACCACTGATCAAAAGAGATCTCTGTATAGCAATATAAGTTAACATACGCAATTTCCAGAATTTTTCAATCACAGCAGCATGTCCCTTTTAAACTATTTCCTAAAACATATGGTTTATCATCATTATAAAAGCAGTCTGGAACCACGCTGACTTTTATTGTTTATTTACAGGAAGTATCATTAGCAAGGGCATTAAATAAAATATTGTTTATAAAACAATTATGTGCACAGAATACTCCCAGACCTTTTACTGAATTAAAAAAAGAAAAAGACCTTTGGAAGAGAGGAAAAAGGGTGTGGAGTGTCCCTTCCATGTTTCTGTTTAATTCATAGAGACAGGTATCCATTTTCCACTTTGGTCCTGAAAGAGTTCAGGAAATTTCACCCCAAAATATGCCTCCTTGGCATAAAGAGTATTTTGAATTAAAGGCCCTTAGAGATCGGCAGGCACTGGAAGGGCCTTTCCCTCTTTCTTCATAAAAACCAGACCCATCAAAAAGAATAATTGATTTCCCCTCTCCTCCCTATTATCCCAATATACTGCAGGAAAGGATATCAAGAATGTAACCAGCCTGGCCCGAATCATTTTAAATATAATACCTGTATTTCAGGTTCATTTCCAAAGAGAATCATTTACAAGTCAATCTGTTTTTCCCCAATCCATTCATTCTCCCAAATATCTATTCATCCTCCCTAGTAATCATTTATGGCCCCTACACAGAATTACCTATATTCCTCATCTCCCTCATCCCTCTAAAATGAGGGTACACATATTTCTGGACCCCATTGGGATACCGGGTAATCACTGTGTGAGTCTCCCTATGTGCACGGTAAACAGATTTCTTTCCCTTATTAATCTGCCTTATTGTGAGTTGATCTTTCAGTGAAACTTCCTGGGCAAAGGGGAAGTTTCCCTCACCCCCACAAGCCCGTGCTTCTGATATTACTGAGTCATGACTTTCATCAATACTTCTAGTAAAAATAAAACAAGCCTCAGTCCCCAGAATGCAACCATACTTGTCCAAATTCTGGTCAGGGTCATGTCAGACCCGTGTCTTTCCAAGCACACTATAACTGTGTGTGTCCACGCACAGCAGGGCCACGCGCCCTAGGAATCTTCTACCATTCAGTGACCACATCATACTCGCCAGTGCTAATCTCTCTCTCCACAAGACACACACACACAGCTAGTCACCAAATTTCAGGTGGCTCTATTCCAAAAATTTGTCTCTAAGTGGGTGATTTAACATGTGAAAGTCATTTTCCAAGGCCAACCTCCCAAAGCCTATTTCATTCATAACAGAAAGGAAATATATTAATATCTATATTAATACGTTCATAAATAAAATATTTACAACTTTCAATTATTAATACCAAAAAAAGCCATTTGCATTGATGCTGACGGTGAACAACTTGAGATTTTAAGCTGCTGAAAACTCATGCAGCCGCAGGCATCTGGCAGCCTGACCGGGGAGAGATGGGCTCTGAGGGCCTTGTTCAATGGTGCTGGCGTGGTCTAGGTTCCCTTCTGCTCCACGTGGCCTCTCATCCTCCAGGAGGTTAGTCGGGGCTTCTTTCTGAGGCAGCTGAAGTTCCAAGACAACAAGCAGGAGCGGGAGCTGTGAAGCCTCTTCATGCCTCAGCTCAGAACTCCCACAATGTCACTTGTGCTGCATTGTTTTGGTCAAAGGAAGTCACAAAGCCACTAGATTCATAGGGCTGGAGAAACCGACTCCACCTCCTGACTGAAGGTGTGGCAGAGACATCTTACAAAAGAACACACCACCAGGATGGGAGGATCTGTGGCTATTTTTTGCAATATGCCACGTATATCCTAATAAGTCACATATTCTATTGTTTCTACACAAAAAGACATGGTAGTTGTTTATGACTTCATCTCCTTGCAGGGAGGTTGTAGAGGGTGAGGGGGGAAGGTGATCTTGGATAAAGGAAGATAGACCCAGACACCTGTCACAGGCTACTTTTCACCTGGGGCAATAGGGTAGGTACCTTTCCAGGCCAACAGCACCAGAATCTAAGCTCTACAGGCAGAGAGACTTGTCACTATTAGAACCCCAGGGCATTGGCTAATTTTTCTATTTTTAGTAGAGATGGGGTCTTGCTCCTGGCTCAGGCTGGGCTTGAACTCCTGAGCTCAAGCACTCCCAGAGAGCCAGGATTACAGGTGTGAGCCACTGTACCTGGCCCACTTATTCATTTAATTAATGTATAAATTATATACATGAACCACTGTTCAGATAAATTATGCACATTTCAAATTTCTCTGTATGTTCATAAAGGACATAATTGGCTTGAACCAAATGGAAATACATAGACATTTAAATGCAAAAGATAAAAAGAAAGATAAAAAAGATCCCAAAGCACAGAGGAGAGCTTGGCCCATAGTAGACAAGCGATGAAGATGCATGAAATGAGAAGAATAGTGATCACCTAGGTGTTCTGATTGAAAATTACAGAGTAATTCTGCAGTGGAAGATGAGAAGAACTGGACCCTGACATTCAAGGTAATACTAACTGTAAGGATGGGTCACCCGAAGTCAATTGTTTATAAGTCAAGAGCTGCCTGTACTTAAAATTAGAGCAGAGAAATGATGTGCTAAAATATACCCACATTAGTCTCCCGAAACATCAGTAATAGCTTCTTGTGACTGAAAATCAAATGAAGGCATAATGAAGGATACTTTCTATATAATTCCAAGAGAACAAAAATGCTCTTTGTGTACTTGACAGGAATCTGAATTGCAAGCAAGAAATTAGCAAAACACACAGTTTTTCCACTGAACACCAGACCATATACAGTACCAGGAACTGAAAATCACGGATGCATGGGAAGTGTTTTGGAAAAGACACGCAGTAAATGTTTCCATTGAATGCTGGAGCCAGAAGACCCCAGCAGTTTTCTGCCCCCCACCCCACCCCCAGCACACCTTGTTTACAGTGAGGAAGCTGAGGCCTTGGGGTGGAGTGGCTTGGCTAAAGTCACCTAGTTAGTTAGGAGCAAGATGGGGCAAGGACTCTGAGCTCTGGGCTCTTTCCACTACACCCAGCTGACAGTTTTCAGCCTTACTTGCGGCATAAACAAGCTTTTGAATATAAGCAACTATAAATAGCAATTAGTCAGAGTCTTGTATTAGATATGTTGACATCATCAGAAGGCAATTCTGTTCGTGGCAAGCCCCTCTGACGCTCGCTCTGAAATGTCTCGAGTCACTGTCTTCATTTTCACCAGCACCCCCTGACCACCCCCCTGAGGTCCAGACTTCACCCTCCCAGGAGCTCCCAGCAGTCTGAGGTTCATCACAATGTCCCCCCAACTCCTTCTTCCAGAGCCTACCGAATCCTCATGTGCATTTGCTATTCTCAGCCACGTGTGTCGGGGAAGGGAGCGTGGTTTTTCTACTTCTTTTATACATTCCCATAGTGCTGAGCAGGCATCAGACACACACGCTTTGGTTAAGCATAAGCTAATATTTATTGAATGATTACTAGGGGCTGGGCAATGAGGTGGGCATTTTACACGCATTATTTCATCTAAGACAACCCAAACCTCTACAAATAGGTAGGATTATTTGTTCTCTGCCTACCAACAAAGGAACCGTGGTTTGGAGAGGTTAAGTGACCTGCTCAAGGTCATACGACTAGCAAAGGTGTTGGTACTGAGGTGCAACCCAAGGACTACTTGACTCTAAAGTTTGTAAATCCTTTCTACATCCTGGTTTTTCCCAACCAAGATCTGCCTGAATTAAGAGTAGGAACGAGGGAAGTGCATTTTGGAAAGTGCCCCAGGTGACTCAGATGTGCGGCTAAGTTTGGGGGTCACTGCCGTACACTCTGGAACCTACAATGACTGACTGATCTCACTTGTTTTTCAGAAACCAGAAGGATCGTGTGACCAGAACCTGATCCAAGCCCACCTTTCCCGAGGACTCAGGCCACACACACTGTAGGTGGTGTTGTCTTCTCTCCTGTGTACAAACCTCAATCGTTTCCACCCAAATCCTCGATGGCCATCAGTGGATACTGTTGGAAACCAGAGGGTGCCACATGATTATTCCGGGAGCAGTAAGAGAATTCATGAAGAAGGAAGTCCTGGCGGCACAGCCCAGGAAGGGAGCAGACTTCAAGACCCCATTAGGTTAATAGTGGGGGTCTCGCTATGAATATGCCCTCTTGCTTTGGAACCTGTTTTTGTTTTGTTTTGTTTTTTCCTAAATGAGCTACCCCACACATACCACACATCCACCAGTGACAGAGCCAGCTAGACAGTCTCACATCATCTTCCCGAAGTTCAGAATAGACACCACAGTTCTCACTGCTATGCACGTGAATCGTGCATCTTCACCTCCCCCACCCCCATCATGCTTCTAGTTTGTCTTGAGCAGAGCTGGTCCCCCCTCCCTCCCTCAACAAGGGATTCCTTGGAGTTTAGCAGGAACCACCTGTAAGGGAAGAATTT
>VBSM01003215.1:8349571-8384780 GCA_008086735.1 Cheirogaleus medius | reverse complement strand
AAAAAAAAAAAAAAAATCACAAAGAACACATTTTTAATGTGGAAGATGTCCGACCACACAGGAGGTCCCAGGATTCCCTGGCACAGCCAGCTGATGACCATACGGTGTAGCATCACAGTCACAGAAAGGGAAAAATCTCTACTGATCCCAGGACAGTTTCTCATTGTTAGAAGTAAACAAAGAAACCCTGCAAGATTTTTCATCTCCCTTGTGAAGGTAATATGCATTCATTCATCTAGCCAACAAGTATCTACTGAGCATCTGCTGTGTGCCAGGCACTGCTCTGGGTTAAACAGCAGAGTAAGATAATGTCCCTGGCACTAATGGTGCCTTCATGATGGTGGAAGGATAGACAATAATCAAGTAACAAATAAATAATATGGTTTCAGATGGCGATGAGGCTCTAAGTGCATAAATGAGGACAAATTAATGGAAAATAATGAGGGGGGTGTGGTCTAAAAGGCTTAAGGAGGTGTCATCTCAGCAGAATCCAGAATGAGCATCATGAAGATCTGGGGTCCTGTCCCGTGCAGAAGCACCCACCCGTGCAATAGCGCTGAGGTGCAAATGAGCTTGGCATGATGTGGTCAGTAGGGTGAGCAAGAGCCAGATCACAATCATGACGGGCCTGTTAACCAGGCTGAGAAGAATATACTTTATTCTGATGGTTGGGGAGGGGGAGGACAGAGGGTTTGGCTGGAGAGGCACAATGGTTTGATCTGCCTGATATATGCAAAACACCACGCTGGCTGCAGTGGAGGATAAACTGCAAGCGTGGAAACCACGAGCCAAGCTAGGAGGCTGTTTGGCAAGCTGTGTACTTCTCAGAGGCTATTTTGTCAGACTCTCCCATTATTTGGCTCTGGCATCAAAAGCAGTTTACTACCTGAGAACATGATCTGACCCAAGCATGCGTCTCCAAACCAACAGTGGGCACAGGGTCCAGCAGACAAGGTCTGATTTTCTTACGTTTGCAGTCTCTTTGCACATGTACAACCTACCATTATCCTTCCTCACTGCTAGTTCTATACATTAAGTTATTCTAAGTTACCAATTCTTAATGGGGAAAAAAATGATTACAATGAATTACCTGAATCCTGGTGTACCATTCAAACTTAGCAAATGCAAAAGAAAGCAGCCCTGCCTTTCTAATTTTAAGACCCGCTGTATGAACTCCTCTTCCTTTTCAAGCTTCCCTGGTCTTTTGTGATTAATTTTTAGTAACAGGAGAACGACCTGTTTAAGAACAAATGAGTCATGATACAGCTCAACATCTAGAAACCCAAAATCACCCTCCTCCACAAAGAATATCATTTTCAAGTATGAAATTCTCATGTTTTAAACATTTCTACTCCATGTTCATTCTACAAAGCTTCCCCATCTTGAGAAAGAGATGAGAGAGAAACCGCAGACAGCATGCAATAAGCAACTTGCCCTCTGAAAGGTAGTCTTAGTAGTTTTATGAAGAAAAATACCTCAGCCGTTATAAAACAATTATCATCTGTGTTTCAAAATACATCCTTTCACACAGCAATCCCATCACAACTTCTCATGAGCAAAAATAGCAACCTCTGTGACTTTTGCATAGATTATGTATCCTGGCAAAGGTAGGCATCTGATAGACAAGCACCCATGGAAGCAGTGACCAAACAGGACAGGAATCAGACTACTGACTCTTTAGCTCTCACTCTATATCATAACTCCCTTTCGAATTATGATTTGTTACAGACCTCTCCAGATTAACTACGTAATTAGCAACCACCTGAAGGAAGATCAATCAAAAATACGTAGTTTACAGAATAAGTATTGCCTTTCTATAGGTTGTTTTTCCTATCAGCATTTAACAACAACAACAAAAAAATCTTGCCAGGTTAAAAAATTCTGGTCACACAGCAAACATAGTTCAATGAGCATCTTGCATAATTTAGTTAGGCTTAAACTTCAAGCACTGAAAAGTCCCTTGACATGCGGTAAAAAAAAAAAAAGACTTCCTAAAGATAGTAACTTACAATCAGGAAATAGCTGCTATGCCTTCTGACAGAATCCCATGAAATATTTTATAGATACTCTACACAAACCAAGGAAATTATTTTGATTTTATTTTGGGATCAGAGACCTCATTTTTTCATTCATTCTCTGTCAACAAACATTAATGATCATCTGCTATGAGTCAGATCATGCGAGGCATTGGGGATATAGCAATGAGTAAGATTTGGGGGAAAGAAAGTATTATTATACAGCCAAGTCTGTGGCAAATTGTTACATTAATGGCCCCAGTGACTCACCCCTCCCAGGAGCCACACCCTTTTGTGATAATTTTATGCATTAATGTGACTGGGCCACAGGGCGCCCAGACATTTGGTCCAACATTACTCGGGTGTTTCTATGAGGGTATATTTTATGATAATAACATTTAGATTGGTGGGCTGAATTAAGCGACTGCCTTCCATTATGTGGGTGGGCCTCATCTCATCAGCTAAATGCCTGATTAGAACACAAAGGCTGACTCTCCCCCAAGGAAGAGAGAATTATTCCTGTCTGCAGGCCTTCAAATTGGGACATCAGCTTTTTCCTGCTTTTGGAATCAATCTGAAAACATCAGCTCTTCCCAAGTCTTGAGCTTGGCAGCCTTTGGTCTTCAACTGGAACTTCCATCATCCGCTTTTCTGGTTCTCAGGCCTTCAGAACCAGGCTGGAACCATGCCTTTGGCTTTCCTGGGTCTCCAGCTTGCCAACTCACCCTGCAAATCTTGCAACTTGTCACCTTCCATGCCTGCATGAGTCAATTCCTTATATTAGATCTCCTTATACACATACATGCACACCCGATTGGTTCTGCTTCTCTGGAGAACCCTGACTACTGAACTTTCACTGTGACTCTGGGCTCTGGCCAGCGGGACAGCGGAAGCTTGTTAAGCATGCGTACGCCGAGGCTTGGCTTCTTGGAGAACTGCCACTACCACGTAAGAAACCTCCCTCCTGGAGAGGCCGACGTGGAGCAGAAACAAGGCCTCCCTGAGCAACAGCCACAGCTAACTGCCAGTGAGGCCATCGTATGTGACCCTGGAAAATGTTAAGCAAGAGAGTGCATAATCAGATTTAGGGAAAAAAAAACAACCACCAGAGTATACTGGGAGGCAACATGAAGGATGGCCTAGACTAGAGAACCAACAGTAGTCCAGAGTCAGTAAGACCAACTCGCAGGACACGACAAGGCCTTAACAAGACGGTGGCTGTGAAGATGGAGAGGAGAGGGAGTTGCAGGCGGAAACCACAGAACGTGGAGACCTATTAGGTGTGGGAGACAAAAGAGATGGAGACAGCCAAGAAAATCCTGAGGCTTCTGGCTTGGGAGCCGGGATAGAGAGGACAGCCTGGTGTTACGCCAGCACAGACCAGGCTGACGGGGGCAAGCGCTGGCTGGGAAAGTGGAGAGGGAGCACGGAGAACGGACAGGAGTGAAGAAAATAAGGTCAGGGATGCACGTGTCCAGCACGACAACCTCACGCCCAGGAACAGGACACTCTCTCTGCATAAAGAGCATCACCTGGGAAATCTTCGCACAATCAGGACTACTCCAGTGCCCGACGGCAATGCTGTTATGACGACGATGACATTCTTCTAAGAAACTGGCTTTTCCTTGGTTGATCATTCTCAAAAGCATGTTTTGGAATGTGTTGGGTATATAAATAAATATAATAGGTTGAATGAGTAACAAAATAATTAGAACAAATGACCTTCCCACTGCCCACCCCACTCTTGCTGGTAGTGGCCTCCGCATCTGAGGGTGTTTGATCCCAGCTCATGGTACAACATAAAATAAACTGCCAAGAGGGTGTCCTCGCACATGCTGCTTCTCTCTCAGCCACCATCGAAGGCTGAAACAGAGTTCCAAGTAGGTTTATTTGATTGTTATGGTCTGTTTTGGCCCCTGATCCCACTGTAAATAAATAAATGCCATGGCTATAATGCTGGCTATGGCTATAATGCTGGCTAGCATATTCACAGTAAACCTTCCTCCTTCTCCCAGGGAACACACTTCTCTTTCCTAAACCTCCTGCTTTGAATTCTTAAGCAATAAAAACAGAAAACAGAGCCAAGGTGAGGAAGGTACCAGCTAACAGAATGGGACTTTGAGTTCAGCTTTTAAAAAAAAGTGACTCACAAAAATCCAGGAACAAGCCTCTGGCATGAGCCAAAAAGCTCGTTGGGCTGGCTTTCAGCTTAGGCTATAGACACTTGAAACAAATCTTTCCAGAAACGCAGTGTCCTGAAAAGTCCCTCTATACCCTCTTCAGGACCCAAACCAAGTTCCCAAGGGCTCCAGGCTCCCACTGGGTCCCATCGGCCCTGCATGCTCTGTCTTCAGCCGCACACACTGCTGGTCTCCCTTGTGGATGTTTTTACTGCTAATATCTCAGGATTGTATCAATCCTAGTTTCTCTTACCATCTTCAGTTTTCTCACAGTCACAATGACTCTAGACTCCACCCCCAAAAACAGAGCCTTCACTGCCAGAAAATCTGCCTCTACATTGGCTTTGCTGATCATTCACGGGGTACCAAGGAAAGAACAGGTTTGGAAGCTGAGACACCCAGTTCAAAGCTTAGGTCTCCACTTACCACTGGACTCCAGAAAGTTACTTCAACCACTTCTGAGCCTCAATTTTCTCATTTGTACAACGGGAGTAACAATATATGCCTACTGCACTTATGTATGTTGTCCACTGATGTAATTACTTGAATAATAACGTTTATTCACATGCACGACTTCTCACTAAGTACAAGCTGTTTGAAGACAGGAACCACGTTCTTTAACCTTTGCATCCCATAACCCCTGGAACATAATAAATGCTCAGGACACATTTAGGGACTACATATAATGAAGAAATGCAAGAAAAACACCAAACCCATAAGGGATGCTAAATACCGGTCAGATAACATAAAGATGCCACAACTTGGACAGTGCATCTTCCAGCTCTGGGTTTCCGGTGATTTGAGGTCCTGCAGCAGGGCTCCCAGACACTATTTTCAACAACAGTGCTCAGATACGGTCATGGTTATACATCATGAACTGTCTGATATTACTGAGTCACTTGGATGGGTCAGGAAAAATAAACAAGGAATCCATCATATCAGCTGTTGATCCCAACCAATCAAAAGCTACTGCCTAGGTCCACTGTCTTTTTAAAGTCCAAATAGTTAAGACAACGGTTTGAACCGGCTATGATTACTAGGAAAACTCATCAGGTGTGTTTCCCACCTTGCCCCCAGGTGCCATGATAATGATACTGATGAAACATCCCCTCCTAGGTATTAGGGAAGTTCACTGAAAGTCTCATGCATGGCTGGAAATACTCAAGTAACTCAAGAACAGATAAATATAACTGGTGATCAAATGAGGTTATCAGACCTTTCACTCACTCATTCTCTTTGGTTCAGCAAATATTTTTTTGAGCATCCAATCTGTGCCAGGTAGGGCACATTCCGTTTTCAAAGAGAAATGACAAGAGGACCCTCCCATGAAGAGTTTTCCCATGAAGAATTCACTGTGTAAGTGTGATCGTTAAGTAATGCGACAATTTATTTTTTAAAAAACAAACATGCATCAGGCACAATGGTGCACATTTGTAGTCCCAGCTACTCGGGAGGCTGAGGTGAGAGGATCCCTTCAGCCCAGGTATGCAAATCCAACCTGGGAAACACAGCAAGACCTCATCTATTAAACAAATAAAGAAACATGAGTGTTAACTAAAGGTGCCCCTGAGAAGCTACACAGTGATTCAAACACTCGCTATGCTTAACATTAACACACACAAGTCTCTTTCAGACCTGATGTCAGGAATACTTTATAAGTTTCACAACAAAATCACTCTAACTTACCATCTTACCTCCTTTTTGACCAAAGACAGTACTAAAAGAGCCCCTTATTCTGACCGGGTCCCACTGGACTTTTGGCTGCCTCCCCAAACAATTTCACAGCACTCTCAAAGGCTGACAACTTGCCAAGAGTGAATGAAAAGAATGTGCTTACTGGCCTTAGAGGCCATTCCAAAAGTGGAGTTCCAAAGATGTTCTCGCAGTGGCCATTTAAACCAGTGGATTAAGTTGAAAAGGGTGACTCCCTTGAAAACATGCCTTCTGGTAACTGGTTACAATCTACACATTTTCTTTGTAGTTACACTATACATTTCTTCTCAGCTAATCAAGCACAGAACACAAAGTAACACAAAACCCTCTCTCTTCTCCCCGGACATCCCCCCTCCACCCCGCTGCCTCCTTTCACTCATCAGAACTGTAGAAGAGAATATAAATCTTTGAGGCTATTTTTAATTCCCGGCTAAATTAATTTGGCACAAATGCAGCCGGAGTCCCTTCCCTTGTAGGAAATACTTCTGTTACTGTGAATCTGGTACATAAAATAATCCACCCACTGAAGAACAGAATTAGCACGGGTGTTTTTTTTTTGTTGGGTTTGTTTCCCTGAAGTAACTTTTTTGTAAGGTTTCCTGTGGCATCACAGCAAGTGAGGAAGGCTGCCTGTGGGCAAGTGCAGAGGGTGCTTTCGGAACGGGGCAAAGGCTTGCTCAGAGGCTTACAGAGGGAGCATCCCACTGGGACGTGCAGAACACTGCAGGTCTCTCTCTCTCTCTGCCCTCTTATTAAAGTCCTCTTGCAAATACATGTCACCTTAATTTAGGAGCTGCTGGATTGCAGCATTAGGCAAGAGATGTAAATCCCATAGGCCAGCAGGAGAAACATGGAAATACTGGTCTACTTGTTTTTAAAAGTTGAAAATTTTTGAAATACATCTTCAAATGTCACCATCTACAGGAAGCCTTCCTTCATTCAACCTTCCATTAGATGCTCTCTCTCTCTTGCCCTTCTGCTAAACTCAACAGCATCTTATTTCTTTCTACTTATGGCAGCTACCCTCTGCAATCTTACAATATAACTACTTGCAGGCTTGGTTCATCTTTGGAATTAGAGGATAATCCCTGCATCGGGAGGCAGGAACTCTCTTTACCTTTGTATCCTTCACAGTATGAGGCCCTCAATAAATACTCAATGACAGAATGGAACAGAATGAAATTTAGGAGAGAAAACAGCTTTAAAGATCATTAAGCTCAACCTCCACACTTATAAATAAGAAAACCAAGGTCTAGAAAGCATTTTAGCAATGTGGCCGGGCAGAAGTCCCAATTCCAACTCCAGGTCTCTTCTTGCTACACTCTGCCAAATTTTAAATGCAAATTTTTAACTCCTATATCTCATACAAATCTCTCTTTTCTTCAGTGGTTCAAGAATATAAAAATGTTTTGGGGGTATAACTGGCTTTGCTCACAAAATCGTCTTTTTCCATATTAAATGTAAAAGAGTACTTTGAAAAATAGAAGATTCACTAATTAAATTTATTTCTATGTTTATTTTTAATGCTTTAAGTTTTGTTATAAATGAATCTTTGAAATGTTGAATTTTAAACAATTTAGGAGCCTTTTTTTATTTGATCGGTTTCTAAGACACTGGAAAGGATGGAGAACAAGAGAATTCTCAAGACTGTAGTAAAGAAAGGCAAGCAATTTTGCTTTCTGGATATACAGTCCTCCACAGAGTCCAGCTTCACATGTGATTTCACTTTTGCTTTGTAGCAATTTGTGCAATGGTTTCCATTTTTGGTTCTAAGTATTTACAGTCAACGCTCTCAGCTTCATCAAATGGACCAGTTTCACAATCTTCATGGACTTGAAGATGTACCCAGATCCAAACCAGCCTCCTTAGCTCTGAGCAAGTTAATTAATTCCTTCATTTGGTGCCTGTCCAAACATTCTGGAAGGCATCAGCAAACCTGTGATGCCACCTGTATACATGTTGGCTGTCTCCCAGGTGAGGTACAGTGGTGACCAGGGAAGCCACTTGAATTCTGTTCAACTGCATCGTTCAGACATAAAAAGTGCAAAATACTCAGAACAATTTCTCCCTAGACAGGCAAGGGTCACTGGTGAAAATGCATAAGACAAAAGCTGAATGGCCTGACAAACATGAAAGGGAGGCTCATGGCCTCTGGATGCTTGGAGCCTGTTAACAGACCTCACCTTCTCAAGTGTCCACATGTCCAATGCATAGAGTAGACATCCAAGGGATTACGTGTAAGTAGTTGTTTAGCATTTATGTTATTTTATACATATCACATAAGACTGGTTTTACTCCCCACAACTTTACAGATTGAAAAGCCGGGTGGGGGGACAGTTGTATATTATGGCTTTAAGAGCAGGACTGAGACCGGGATGATTTTCTGAAAGTGCTGCTTTGAAGCTTTTTCTCACTTGAGGCAAAAAGAGGAAACAGGAAGCATAAAAATAAGAGATTTAACATGCTAATATATATCTTAATACACACACGTGCACACACATGTATACTGGAAAGCCCCAATACCTGGTTTTCCCTGTAGCATGGTGGGCTGCATGAACAGACAATTTAGGATGAACAGAGGCTGTTATAAAAAGAGAGAGGACCTTCAGATTGAGTGACAAAGAGGCTGGGGAGCTGAAATTTTAAGAAGCGAGAGGAAGAAGTCTAGGGAAGAGCCAGCCCTGCAGAACCCACCACTAGCACTGCTCCGGTCGGCCCCGCCTCATCGCAGCCAGAGAGGGAAGAGAAACCGGCAGGGCAGGCAGCCAATGGCAGCCGAAGAAACACACCAGCACTTGCAGCTCTTCAGCAGAGCAAAGACACACTTGCTGCTCCCACTGCCCAGAGCCAAACAAAGCCTATTTCCCTTCTGTCCATGTCCTCATCCACATCTTAATTTGGTAGAGAAAGGGGAAGAGCCATTTCTAAACATGGGCCACTTTTGTCTTTGTTACGTTGCATATGACACCTCAGACACAGGGGAGAGGTACCGGGCAGAGCCCCAGGCTGCATTCTGAGGCTGCACACCTGGAAACACAAATTCTGCACCTACTCAAAGTACCTCTCCAACATTCAGTGGGAAGAGGGCTGCTGGTTCTGTGAGCCACATACCGCAGCGTCCAAGTTGTCCAGCTCGAGTCCAGGCTCCAGAGACACGCAGCACCAGTGAATGAGTTCACTGCTAATGTTAGGTTACGTCTTCTGTCTTCCTTTCTTCTCTACTCAGTGTGTATGGCGGGGTTGCGCTTAAGGTCCAGGAGATGCTTGGCTTTTTATTCAGATGTGCTGGTACGGAAAGCCTGGAAGTAGAGCACTGCTTATCCAGAGTGGGCAGGGGGAGGGCTGAGAAATTGGCCTGGGCATTTCCAGGGGTCCCCCTGTTGAACCCAGACGCCCTTTCTTCTCAAGATCTCCTGCACTGACACAGGCTCTCAACTACGACTGCTCCTTGGTCTCGGAGAGCCCCTCTGCTCAAAAGAACTTTTAATGCCTTCCCATCTGGCTACTGCTAGTTTATTTTTTGGTGCTTTTTCTTTCTGTTCGTCTTGATGATGGCAGAGCAGGTATAGTATTTGTGGATTTCATAAGGTTTATAACTTCTTCTTCCCCGTCTGTGAATGCCTTAGAGTCTGCTGAGCTCAATGAAGACGTCATTCAGTGGCACGTGAACAGGACATCTTAACCATCCCTCATGGTCTGAGAAAAATCTTATATTAAAAATTTTAAATTTTTCAGGGGAAAAAATGCTTGGGGCAGTTTTTTGTTTTTTTTTCTCTTAAATTGATTCCATTTTTCCTGAACGTTCTATTCTTTTCATTGGTCTTTCTCAGGCCCTCTAGCACTTTTCTAGACATTTAACAAGAACTTACAGTAAGTGCACCAAGTAATAGCTATCGACAAGCCCCAGCGATAGCACAACCCAACCAAGCTGCCGACCTCTTTTTCCCGTCATGGCCAACTCTCTTGATGGGATCAACCATGAGCTCATAGGATACTCAAGAGACAATATATGATGGTTCCCCAGATGGTGCCTTTCTTCAACATGCCTCCATCTCCTCATCCACAAAATAGGGTTAACCTAGATAAACCCTTAATGCCCCTTCTGGATTGATAACTCTGGAGTTTTCAGAAAAATCTTATTCAGAAAAGGGTCAAACAAGAAAATCCTACCATCTCAGCTCAGCCCTGTCTTCTGATGCCTTCATGCTTCTCCGGCTACCTCCCTGGTGCAGGTCTCTTTGGCCGTCTTGTGCCTCCCCAAGACTGACTTTGCAGATTTGCACAATAAATAAAATCCTCTTGCACACGGCCAGATGACACGGCCATTCACAAGCTCTGGCTGCAGAAAAGTCCTCATTATAGATCTCTCAGCTCCAATAACCAAAAGGCAAATTTTCTCCTTGGAAGAGAATGGTTGCATGGCCCTTTGTGAACCAGACAGGCAAGACTGGGTTTAATATCTCACGTGCTTTCTCTCTAATATATATAAAAAAATCATCTCTTATCATCTTCACTTCAAAGGATATTAAATGTGAGACTAGGTGTCTACAGAATATCAACACCACACAAAGATGAGTAGGAAAGCAGGAAAGGAATGTAGCTGAACATCAGGCCACAGGCGTGCCTCCGTTATCTTTTGCACCAAGTAGACCTTTAACGGAAGCTTTTTGTCTAGCTCTAGGCTCTGTGAGTAGGGTGACCACATAATGGTCATCCAAATACAGTAAAAATTCTGAGCAGGGAAGGGGTACCAAAAATAATTAATAGGCAACACCTGACCCATGGTGGGCATAGACCAGGACCTTCCCACGTAATCATCTTGCCTAGAGAGAGGGTACAGGGTGAGCAGAGGAGGGATCAGGTACCAAGAGGGAACTCTAAGGAGCTCCCGCACGTCGTATGAGAGAGGATGATCAGGGAGCCAGGACACGGAGGAGCAGCAGCCAGAGGAGGAGGAGGAACAGCAGAGGGTGATGCTGGTGTAATGATTTCCTACGTAGAGGAACAGCAGAGCATGACGCTGATGTAATGATTTCCTGCGGGGGCTACAGGCTGACCCTTTGGTCATATCTATGAATTTGTTATGAATTCTCTGTAAGTTTTTGATACTGCTCATAAATAGGTAACAAAAGGTCTGTACATGACAGCCTTAAAGCTGGGTTTACATGCCATTTCCTTGGGAAGCCTTCCCTGACCACCCAGAGTAGGTCCCTTAGATAAACCTCACCATGTACCTGTGCCCTATTTTAATTAGTGACCTTTTAACATCTACCTTCCCCTAGCAGAACGTCCATGAGGGCAAGGAGCACATCCCTTTCTTTGTTTAGTGTTGTACCCCAGGGCCCAGCACAGAATTTGGCCCGTGACAGATTCTCAATAAGGAATACTCAACCAGAAGAATAAGGAAGTGGGAGGAGAAAAAGGAAGAGGAAGGGGTCACACAAACGATTCACGTCCTGCAGCCTGCCTATGTTTCCTCCTCATTCTTGATGGGGTAGAAACGGAGGTGTAGGGGAAGAGAGGAAATAAATGAGAGGTAAAGTGAGAGGATAAAGATTCATGAGCAAGGGAATTACGAGCAAGGAAGTGAAGGGGCCACCAGATGAGGCTTCCGTACAACTGCAAACCAGGGCTATGGGACTTCTGCTTTTTACAAAACCTGATACTCTACATTCTATCTATTTTTTATCTCAAAATGCCCCAAATATTCCAGACAGAAGAGACAATATTCCAGACAGAAGAGAAGTATGGAAAGTGGAAGCAGGTGGGGAAGGCATGACACTAACTACTTTTGTCTGTATGTAGGCAAGCCACTCAACACTCACAGATTTGGGCTTCCTCGTCCATGAAGATACAAAACAAGATGATGTCTGAGCATCCCTCTGGCTCCTGCGTTCTCTGTGAGCCTTTGTGCACCCCAGGGTAGTTCAGAGCCCACAGCACCCACTCGACGCTGCCTCTTTTGGCATCTTAACCCCATCGTGGCATATCCCCGTGCACCGAGCATGAAATGGTAAGTCCTTCACTGCACGTGTACAGCAATGCAAATCTGCATCCCTCAGAGCCGACTGTGAAAATGTCACCTTCTGAACAGGGAAGACTGTAGCCCTGCCTGCGCTGAGAAAGCCACTTTGAAATCAGTTTCCTGATGGGAATAAGCGCTAAAGGTGGAAATTGCTTGAAGCACATGACTTAAGCAATGAGTGGCTAAACTGCTCTGGCAAAAGCAATTCGGAATAGAAATGTCTACTCTTCCAGGCCTACCCTGCAAAAAAAACCTTTTTTTTCAGTGAAAATAATACTTTTCTGGTAACAGCCCAAGTTCCTTTCCACCCAATATATTTGAGATATTGGTCTTTCCCATGCCTGCTCTCACTCCCCTTTTCTGATCTCGCTTTTCGGTAAACAAGAGATGCCACAGAGACGCTCAATAGAGACAGGCAGAATTAGAACACAAATAAACGAAATTATGTGTTCACACATGGGCAGCTTCAGAGATCATTGTTCAGTGAAACAGATGCTAAATTATTTCAATCAACAGTAGCATTTATACACATAATGAAAAGGCAGCACGAATCTCATGAAGCAAATGAGTAGCAGTGTGTTACGTTGTCCAAAAAGCAATGATGGCCCTAGTTGTTAATAAACCTTTAGAAATAAACTAAAGGGGGATTCACGTTCATTGTAAAATTTGTCAACAACCGCATTGTGTTTGTGGAAGCTATGACTATAAATTTGGTGGCATTAGCCAACGTGGCTGCCCACAGTGAAAGGGCACATGCTAACGAGAAGTTCTCCTCTGAGAATTTCTCTGTGAAGTAGTCCAGGGCTTGAAAGGACGATAAATCTGTTCATTAGCACAAGCCAAAGTTGTATGAGACTAATTGGGCCTTCCCGTTAAGAGTTTTGTGCCAAAACAACAGTTGTACAGGCATTTAAAAAAATTAAAGCTCAGAGATCGACGTTAACATCAAATACTACTCACATCAGTGTCAGGTCCCTTGTCCGCACCCGGGCAGGAGAAAGTGACAAACTCATGGCACCTCTTGTGAACCACAAAACAGCAAACTGGTGGAGAGAAAAGAAAACTAAAATTAGAGCAGTCATGATTTGATATACAAGCTTTGTTTTCCAAACACGGCTACTTGCTGTTAGAATTCAATCTGATTTCACTCCAGATAAAATCTCATAAACAGCCATCAGAAGGTATTTCATTCGAGAATCAGAAACACTCAATATCGATTAGACTCACAGATGACAGAGTCGCGAAATGCCAGCACTGACAGGGGCCAAGGAGATCTAAACTGTGGCTCCTACAAAGTTGAGGGAGAGGAGAGCCAGAGCTGGAAAGACGGTTTCCCAAGGTAGAACCCAGGAATCAGAATTTAAAATACTTTGCACCATCCTCTACCAACACACACACACACACACAAATACATTTAAACATTCCACTGTGGGTGAAATAAAATATAAATGCAATGAGAATAACTGATTATAAATATTATATGAGGATCCCTAAATGTGGGTAGCAGGACTTCCTCAGCAGAATTCTGAACTTAAGAAACTCATTAAGACACAAACCCAAGCTACAGAAAACAGCCCTTTGACGTGAAAAAACGGGTCCACGTGTGCCCTTCCGGGTTGTCCGGCAGCCTGCACCTCAGGGCTGGCTTCACTGAGAACTCCAGTGGGCAGCTTGCGAGGCACAGCCACGGGGGCAAGCACAGCTGCCTGCAAGGCACAGGCGTGTTCTCGGGGAACTGTCATGTGGACTTGTTCATTCTGAAACGTCACTTAAGCCTGCAAATTACGTGTGTGTGTAGAGAGAAGCACACACCCAGAGGATGAAGATATGGGTATGTTAGGGAAATACATGACAACATATACAAACATACACATAAATATACGTATGTCTATACATATATAGACACACATGCCTATATTAACATATATGTATGTATCTATTACATACATAAACACACATACCCAGAGGATGAAGATATGGGTATGTTAGGGAAATACATGACAATATATAGAAACACACACATAAATATACACATGTCTAGACAGACGCACATACCTATATTAACATATATGTTAATGTGTGTATCTATTATATAAACACACATACCCAGAGGATGAAGATATGGGTATGTCAGGGAAATATATGACAATATATACAAACACACACACAAATATACATGTCTAGACATATATAGACACACATACTTATATTAACATATATGTTAATGTGTATATCTATTATATATATAAACACACATACCCAGAGGATGAAGATATGGGTATGGTAGGGAAATATATGACAATACACACACACATAAGTATACATACATCTATACACATATACACACACACACACACACATATACACATACATAAAAAATCCACGGGATGAGATATGGGTAAGTTAGAGAAAGAGAATCAGAAATGATTGTTTTCTTTTTAAATAGTTTTCCTTTAGGTGGTCACAGTGCAATGTCATTGTAAAATACACTTTTAAAATAAAACACATGCTTGGCACAGAGCAGGCAAAGAGCTGAACATGTAAGCAGGAACCATCCACCAAAAGGTGCCAAGTGAAGGTCTCTCAGGGCGAGCATCCCTTTTGAGGTGGAGATGCCCTGAGTGAGGGTCTCCAGCCCACCATACTCTGGCCACACCTGTCCCCCGGGCACAGCCGGGGCAGGAGAAGGTGAGGGTGAGGCAGAGGAAGGAGCCCACCGGCCACCCAGGCAGAGCCGAGATGCTCAGGGCAGTGCTTAGCTGCCACGAGCCCTTGGAGGAGTGGCCTTTCCACTGTGCTTCTGCTAAAAGCATCTTGATGGAAAAACTCTCCAAGGATGGATAATAGAGCAGCGCGGTGACGGCGCACATTAATCTGATCCGCGCTCTCCCCAGGCACAAAGTCATCTTTCATCCGCTGGAATTGGAAAGATAAATTACTAAAGGAAAAAGGTTACAGGAGCATTATTTCCTCATCACAGTTTATCATGGAAATGTTGTTTTGAGGGAAAAATAAACATTCTGATTCCCTACTTAATCGTTCAAACATTTGAGTCTTTCATCTCTCTCTTTTTTTAAACCATCCCCACAAACACTGTTAAAAAAAAAAAAAAAAAACACCAATATTTATTAAATCCCTCTGGAAGGACAGTTTGTTTTTTGTATCTGTCCTTTCTGTCTGTATTTACATGTCAATGCAATACCCCAACTGGAAGTATTTCTATTGTACATCTCAAAAAATCTCTTACATCAAATTTTATCCTAAGAAGAACCAGGCCCTCATTGTCCAGTATACTTTGCAGGGGCAGCAAAAAGCCCCACCTACCCCCAAATTACTTCCTCCCAACCTGCCCTAGCAACCCCTTCCCCTCCTACCTTACCTGAACGCTTCCCCTTTTAAGTGACTGGATTCACCTAACAGGAGGCAAAAAGAAGGGCCAGGTGTTTCCAGAGAGCCACTCACAGATGTGTTATCTGAGGAATAAAGACCTCGTAAGCCTGTTCAGAGATTCAGGACTCAGAATGGATGACCTCCAAAGCAAGGAGAAACAGAATGTGCCCGTGCCTGGGTGACAAAGAGAAGGCTTGGATGCCCCTTCCCCTGCACCCCACCCTCACTGAGGGGAACAGGGAGGAGGAGGTTGGAGGCTGGTTGACCCTGGCTGGACGCAGCACTGGCCTGGGAAAGCCTGCCCCAGACAACTGAGCAACGGCCAGAGATTCCAAAAATCACTGATGGCTGGCCTTGACCTTTGGGTTCAAGTTCCCAACTAAATTGGGTAATGCACATTTTCAAAGATGATATAAAGAAAACATCTGTGAAGTCTTGCTAGTGTCACTGAAGAAAGAGGAAGGGACCGACTCAATAAAACAAGAGAATGCGTTGGGTTGACCTGGAGATGGACGCACAGGCTTTCCTCTGGCTGGAGGTCAGGAGCCATTGTTTATCTTTCTTATTTGGAATTCTAAAGGAATTCATCTCACCATGCTATGTTGCGGTATTATGGTATATATACTGGCTTTTATCCATGGTTCCTATGGAGTTTCATAACTCCAATAGTCCTTGTTATAAAGTTGGGGCACTTGAGGCCTCAGGAGATAGAAACTCCCTCTCTGACCTTCTGCCATCCTCTTTTCACCTGCCCAAGCCAGGACTCTAATCTGATTGTGGGTCAAAGACCCTCATTCCAGAGTGGATCCTGTCCCAGACCCTGGAGGAAGGAACATCACATAGGAAGGCCAGGAAGACTCTGAACAGACAGGCCTTGCTGGGTTTAGATCATGTGCTTTTTGTCCAATCACATGTCTACATGGTTGTCCATCAAGCCTATGTGATGAAGTCTCCATGAAACCCAAGAGGACTGGGTTCAGGGAGCTTCCAGATAGCTGAACATGAGGAGTTCCTGCAGGGTAGCGTGCTCAGGGAGGGCACGGACGCTTCGCACCCTTTCCCATATCTCACCCTACCCATCTCTTCATCTGTATCCTTTGTAATATCCATTATAATAAATCAGTAAATGTAAGTAAGTGTTTCCCTGAGTTCTATGAGCCGCTCCAGAAAATTATCAGACCCAAAGTGTGGGGGGGGGGGTGTTCATGAGAACCCCAACTGGAAGGGACTGAGCCCTCACCCTGTGGGACCTGACACTATCTCTAGGCAGACAGTACTGGAATTGAATTAGAGAACACTCAACTGGTGTCTGCTGCTTGATGTCGGGGGGAAACCTCACATTTGGTCTCAGAAGTCCTCTTCTGTGATGATTGTTGTAGAGTTTAGGGGAATGCCTGGTTTCTGGAATGTTTTTCTCAAAGCATATGTGAAGCAAGGGAAACTGGAAGGGGTGAGGGGATTAGGCGGAACCTGTCACACAGTACACCTTCAACAAATGTTTGCCTGACCCTGGCAGGAAGGAGGGCGACTTAAAGGCAGCGGCCACTCAGCCGGAAGGAGGCAGACACACATCACGGCAGATCCCTCCTGCTTCACGGTTTGTCGTGGGGGCTGGACTCTCCTCCCACCAGCGAGTCTGTGCTTAAGCAAGCCTGGGCCGTCCAGCAAGACTCTGAGATGGAGCCTCGTTTTCAAAGACTTTGGGTCACCTCTGCTTGTATAACCAAATGAGAGGCTTTAAAACAGGAAGCTATCCTGCGGCTTAAAGTCACAAAGTAAATCTTCATTCAATTATTTCCTAAGCACAAAATCACTTTCCTCTAATCCTCTACGTGATATGCTCAAGCTCCCCGACGGTGAGAGATGATACATGAAATGCACAAATCACACTAAGCAAATGACGTAGTGGGACAGAAATAACAAAGACCACAGGCTTGGCCAAATAGCGATGCCTGACATTACCTGGCTTTCAGATTGAGACTGTGCAGTCCAGCGAGCCACGTCGCTCACTAATCTTCCTTATGCAAGCGGGTAAACTAAATGGAAATTAAGGAGCGTTCTCTCCACTTGTCGAAAGTATATTTCAGAAATAGAACAAATAACAGTCATCCGTGTTTGGCTCAAGGATTCATAAAAATTTTGGAAACAAGAGAGGTGTGTGGTGACACTGCCGTGTGGATGTGAACAGTGGTTCTCCACCACGCTCGTTTGCCTAAAGAGAACAAAAGCCAGCAAAGAGCGCGCTGAAAACCAAATGCTCAGTGCGGGGGACACTGCACTCCCTCTGACACTGCTCCCTTCCTGAATCCGACAGGAATTAATTCAGCTATAATGAGTCCTGGCCCATTAGACACACACACAGGGGACCTGAGAGCGTTTTGTTTCTGTGTCACAAGTTATCCTTATGCAGATGAATGACTTGGGGCTACTGACACTGGACAATGTTTCCTAGAGTGATCTTGAGCAAATGGCAAGTCCAGAGACTTTTTCCATACTCCATTCCTGCGTAGAGTTTTACCAAAAAAAAAAAAAAAAAAAGAATATGATGTGCTGATGCCACAGATAAAGGAATCAGCGGCAGCAAAGTGCTTCCTGGTCAATCACTGCAAATTCCTCCTTAGGAGTACCACCAACATCGATCGTACGCACATCAGAAACTACGGCAACGCATCTGACATGAGGGAAAATTCTAGTTAAAAGTAATTAATCACCACCCTCATATCCATTAGGATGGCTATTCTTTAAAAAAGAAAAGAAAAGAAAAGAAAAGATAATGACAAGTGCTGGCAAGGATACAGAGAATTTGGAACCTACGTCCAGGGCTGGTGGGAATGTAAAATGTGGAAAACAGTTTGGTGGTTCCCCAAAAAATTAAACATGGAATTACCATATGACCCAGCAATTCCAGCCCTAGGTATAGATCCAAAAAAATTGAAAGCAAGTACTGAAATGGATTACTTGCACACCAGAGTTCATAGCAGCATTATGCACAATAGACAACACAGGGAAACTACCCGAATGTCCAACAACGGATGAATGGATAAACAAAATGTGGTACATACAATGAAATATTATTCAAACTTAAAAAAATGAAACTCTGACACATGCCACAACATGGATGAACCTTGGAAATACCACGCTGAGTGAAATAAGCTAGACACAAAAGGACAAATATTGAATGATTACATGAGGTACCAAGAATAGGCAAATTCAGAGACAGGAAGTAGAATAGAGGTTACCAGGGGCTGTGGGAGGGGGAGAATAGGGAGTTAGTGTTTAATGGATACAGTGTTTGTTTGAAATAATTAAAAAAAAAAAAGGCTCTGGAAATGGATGGTAGTGATGGTTGTACAACATTGTGAATGTACTTTAATGCCACGGACTTGTACACTTAAAGTGGTAAAATGGTAAATTTTATGTGTATATATATATATATATATATATCTTACTACAACAAAAACTTTTTAATTAATCGACCCAGAGCAATATTTATAAAATTATAAATAAAAGGGATAGAAAGAGGGAGTAAGAGCCCTGCTTATGTAGACGTTTTGTGATTATTTGCCTTCACAGTTGAGTTAGTTATGAAACCAAGAAAGAATATTTGCTTTCCTTCTATAAAGTTCTAAATAAAACTGGAGTCAGAGTAGAGTGGAGACATGGGCGAAAATTAAGACTCCAGAGCAAAGGACTCACATGATCTTTGAGGATTGGAGATGTGATCCTTCAATGTCCCCTGCTCACTTGCACACAGTAAATGTCAATAATGATGGAAGTAAGGACCTTGACTGTCTCCTGCTCAACCACTGAGGCACTGTGTCACTGATCTACATGTAAAATGGCATCGTACCTATTCACACCTGACAAGGATTGCCATATTCACTGAAGGAAATACACACACACACACACACACACACTCTGCTATCACTCACTTTCCATTTCTCCTTTAAAAAATAATTTTCTTTTCCTTTACCCTCAAGTCCGTATCATTTCAAATTCAGGTCACAGTCATGTAAAATGGAACACAGACATAAAAATTGCCTATTATGCCAAATTAATGGGGGGAAAAGCCATTATGTAACAAACTCTACATTCAAGAAAGAACCTACTAAATTTAACAGTAAGGCTTTGTTTAGAACAGAAGACTGGTAGTTGAGCTTCCTTGAGTTCTTTTTTTAAATACATAAATGGTTGCCATCACGTGAGATGGTTTTAATTAAATTTTGCCTAGCTGGAAGGGATTAATGAAAGGTAACGTCACATCAGAATACAATGAAATAAAAATCTCCAAGGCAAGTCAACTGCTTTCAGCTTTGTAGGGAAAGTAATGAAAAATTGAGCTTATATTATATCTGCATGTTAAAAGAAAATTATTGGTTTCAGATTTGGAACAATGAAAACAGTCTTCTCCTGGGATACACGTTAAAGTTGTATGAAAACAAATCAAATAAATGTGCTCTATCACATATTATAAAGAATGCCATTCTTCAGACAGCACATTGATTCTGCCTCTAAGCATCTGTGCACACACTCCCAATAAACTCCGTCAAAAAATACTCCCAGTATTCCCAATTCTGACCAACCACTCTCCTTCCCCTCTCTTCTTTAGGGAGAATCATCTTTAACTCTTCCTTTAACTTCTTTTTCTCTAATTTCATCAAGTACTCCTGAGCTTCCTTTTTTGCCACATCCTCCTGGTTGGATCTGAGATATATTTTGACTAAGCAGCTACGAGACTGAACGTGGGCCCTGAGGGATAAGGGAGTTGAAGATGGCCCTTAGGTTCCTGGCCAGACCAAGGGAACAAATGATGTTAGCATCTTGCAACCATCAGGAAGCCTTACGATGAAACTTATGATGAGACTCAGGGAAGAGATAAAGAAACCAGATCTTGGTGCTGGCATGGCCATCACCTTCAGACTTTTCAGTCATGTGAACCATTAAATATCCCTCAAAAATGTCATTTTCTTCATATATACCTAACCTTCATAGACACCATATAATTTAATATACTTGAATACACGCAATCATACCATGCTTTTACTATTTACGCCAGTTTGAATGGAGTTTTCCGTACTTGCAATAGAAAGAATCCTAAATGCTAAAAGGGAGAATTGGCAAGTTGTGGGAAATTAATAGAGAAGGTCAGGGAGCAAGTCAGAATTAACATGGACTTGGGAACTTGCAACCTGAGTATTATATGGGCTGAAGGAGGAGAAGCCACTGTTCATGGTGGTGTTTAAACAGGGTTTCACACTCCAGGACTTTGGTCTGGGCAAAGATTTTTGGAGTAAGACCCCAAAAGCATAGAAAACAAAAGCAAAATAGAAAAATGGAATTACAACAAGTTTAAAAGCTTGTGCACAGCCAAGGAAACAATCAGCAAAGTAAAGCAACAAACCTACAGAATGGGAAAAAATATTTGCAAGCTACCTACCTGACAAGAGATTAATAACTAGAATATATAAGAAACTAAAACAACTCAATAGCAAAAGAATAATCTGATTTTTAAAATGTGCACAGGACTTTAGTAGACATTTCTCAAAAGACATACAAATGGCCAACAGGTATATGAAAAAAATGCTCGACATCACTAAGCATCAGGGAAATGCAAATCAAAACCACAATATCATCTCACCCCAGTTAGAATGGCTATTATCAAAAAGACAAAAAATAACAGATGCTAGTGAGGATGCAGAGAAAGTGAACACTTGCACAGTGTTGGTGGGAATGTAAATTAGTACAGCCACTATGAAGAACAGTATGGAGGTTCCTCAAAAAACTAAAAATAGAACCACCATATGATCCAGCAATCCCACTATATGTACATCCAAAAGGGAAATCAGTACATCAAAGAGACATCTGCACTCCCATGTTTACTGCAATACTGTTCACAATAGTCAAGATATGGAATCAACATAAGCATCCATCAATGGACAAATGGACGACGAAAACATGCTGTGTATACACAATGGAATATTATTCAGCCATAAAAAGGAATGAAATTCTGTCATTTGCAGCAACACAGATGGAACTGAAGGTCATTATGTTAAGTGAAATAAGCCAGGCACAGAAAGACGTATCACATGTTCTCACTCATATGTGGGAGCTAAAAAAGTGGCTCTCATGGAGGGAGGCAGAATTGTGGTTACCCAAGGCTAAGAAGGGAAGGGAGAAGGGAGGATGAAGAGAAATAGGTTAATGGGTACCAAAATACAGTTAGATAGAAGGAATAAGTTCTGATATATTTGATAGTACAGTAGGAAAATTATACTTAGCAATAACACCCACATTTTTGTGGCTGATTATGGAAAGCACCAGGCTGTCTGAGAGGTGGGCGGAGAGTCAGGAGAGAGCTGAGACCTGGAGAGGATTGAGGGAAGAAAAATCTTGAGAACAGTCAGGCAGTCACCAGTATAAAATGTTCCTCCAGGGCGGAGGAGAAAAGGTGAGCATGGCAGTGGGATTCCATCATTCCTGTCTCACAGTGGTGCACAGCCACATGCTTGGAAGAATGCAGAGGATGACAACACATTTGCCAACAGATAAAAGAAGGGGGACTGTTTAGCAGTTACCTATTTCAACGTATTCCCATCTTTGACTCAGAACCGAAATGAAATAGACTTTTCTCACATCAACTACAAATGAACACTAATAAAATCTTAATACCTTGAGTAGCTGTAGTATTATATAAAAGGGTATCTACTGTATGGAATAAAAAAAAATCTCTTAAAGATAAGTATATGACAGACCACGCAGACAAGTTTAAAGAGAAATTCAAAGGTTTCCTTTTTAAAACTCAGATCAAGCAGCGTTTCTGTACTGATTTCAGAATCATCTGAATAATCCAACTTTCCTTTTAATTTTGTAAGGGCACAAAGCCTGCAGAATTTTGGGATACAAGGCCCATACTGAACATGCAGTATGGGCACCTAAAATCACACCTTCTTCAGCAAAATGTGTGCCACTTTAACAGCAACCCAAATCTTCTAACTGGCCAGCAAAAGAAACGATGGCTCTGGAATTCTGAGAGGATGGAAGGTAATACAAATGCTGAGGACTCGTGCCTCAATACCCACTTAACGCAAATGCAGAATGAACTCACAGTGTGGATCAAACCTCTCGTGTTCGACGGAATTCCATCTAGCTAATGGCACGAGCACTTAGCATGTAGAAATAAACCTACTTCTTCGTAGGATTGTAGAAATGCTACACAGAGATTTAAATGTCAGAGGAAATATTCCAGAGACGATAAGAAATAACTTTGAGGGTCTCTTTTCTTGTCTCTAAAGCTAAATGTGTATTTTTCTGAGTGTGCCTATGTATCTTTCTGTTCAAAGTTTTTGGAGAGCATCATTCATTCTTTCTTTCATTAGATAGGCATTGAACACCTACCGTACACCAACATCTTATAAGGCATGAAGGTAACTGCGTGGCCAAGACACAGTTTCTGCATTTGGGGAGTTTAGTTAGGGAGAAAAGCATGTAAAGGAGAGGGAGGGTATCTTCATGTCCGCTCTCTCCCTGTTCTCTCCTGTTCCTGCCTTATCTCCTGTAATTAGTCACAACATAAAAACCAAGGTGTAAGCTGTAATACTTAATCAGTGAGTAGTCTTCCTTTTCTCCTCAATTTCAATAGTAAGAAAGTATAACATATTTCTCTACCTTTAAAAAATTACACAAGTGAAGTAATATAATGTTTGCAATTCCTGTTAACAGACTCTAGCAAGAAAAAATATGGAAGGATCAATGAAAGAAGATTGGGGAAAGTTGACAATTATCAAAGCTGTGAGATGGGTACATGGTCTTTATTATACTATCTCTACTCCTGCAGATATGTGAAAATGTACACAATGAAAAGCCAAGACATAAATAAATAAATTAGAGAGGATTTTACAAATGTAGTCAAATTCTTTTTTCTCCATTAATCAAAAGCTACTGGGAAATTTTCAGTTCAAAACTGACAAAGAGTTGGTCAAAAAACTAGAGCAGAAACTTGAGAAATAATTGAATTTTATGCCAAGTATGCTGAGAACAACTGCACAGTTTTTTCATATGACAAATTTATGATCCTGCAATAGTTGCCTGTCTCTCTAGTCTCTGAAGCATAGACTCAATGTAATTCATCATTATTTCCACCCATCTCTCCTAGCCAGAATTGCCGAATAAAAATGTCTGTCATCTCATCATTTCAGGAATCAGACTATTATGGCTGGAACTGTGTCCCCCCCAAACTCTCATGTTGAAGTCCTAACCTCCAATTTCTCAGAATGTGACCCCATTAGGAAGAAGTGTTGTTGCAGATATAGTTAGCTCAGATGGGGTCATACCGGCATAGGGTAAGGCCTCCAACCCAATATTACTTGTGTCCTTATAAGGGGGAATTTGGACTCAGACACACACCAAATGCCATATGAATATGAAGGCAGAGATTGGGGTGATGCTCCTGCAAGCCAAGGGCCGCCAAAGATTGCCAGTAAACCAAAAGAAGGTAGGGGCGAGTTATGGAATAGATCCTTTCTCACAACTCTCAGAAGGAACCAACCCTGCCAACATCTAGCCTTCAGAACCGACAGAAAACAAATTCCTGTTGTCTGAACTGTCCAGTTTGTGGTACTTTGTTATGGCAACCCTGGAAAACTAATACACATACCAAGACAGTTTCCAGAAAATAAATGATTCAATAAATTAAAATTAAGTGATGAGAACAAGAGCAAGTGGTTAGAGATTCAAGACAGTCTTCTCTGACAGGTCCACGACACAGCACATCAGCATCCACTGAATTTACCTCTATCCCCAGTGAATACCAGGGACACTGTAAGGCCAAAGCAGCAATGAACTATTGCCAAACTAGTGAATTTAGGGTTCTGTTAATTCTTCCACAAAGATTATAGGTGATTGTAAGTGAAAAGGGCTTAAACCTAGATCATTGCCAGCAAATGGAAATTATGGAATTCAAAGACATCTGGGCATTTGCATAGACCCATTTGCTCACGATTATAAATGAGTTTAATAAAATCAGAACTCTTAATGGGTTCAACATAGAAGCACAGTCAAAAGTTCTATTTAAAATCATTGGCTTTTTGGTGTGTGTTCTGCTTAATATACTAGCTGGTATCCGCAACCATAATCACACAATGACTACATACGTATGACGCTTGCTAGTTGTTGAAAGCACTTCCTTGGTCTTTAGTGGTGAGATAAGAACACAAGTTTCTACACAAATAAACAGCCACCCAGAAAACTAACATGCAGAATCTTCGAGGGACCAAGCTCCCAGTGAAGTAACCTGTAGCATTCACTTTTGTGAAGGATATTACTAACTTAAATGGCAGTAAACATCACTGAGAGTCTGGGAATAACAGAACCAGAGGAAACTTAAGAGAAAACCTACAGGAATGGTTTTGAAACTGTGCTTCCTGGGGACCTTTTGTGGGGACTGGGTGGGCGAAGAAGACGGTCGTGATCCTCCCTCCCTCTGTTCTTCTCTCATTTAGTCCTAGGCTACAGTTTTACTCTTAAATCAATGTTTTGATGCCCTAGCAGTCTCATAAAGAGTTGACCTCCTTAGGACATATTTATTTAGTAAACAAGCCACTTGGTTGCAAGCTCAGGGTCAGGGGCAAGCCAAGGCCAAGAACCATGTCTCTCTTTCTGGTATTTGTAACTGCATAATTTATACTAGATCCACTCTCAAAATAAAGGTGTATGTTTGTCCATCTGGCTACTCTTCCCACACATACCTGTGGCACTCCCAGCAGAAGCCAGGGAGCCCAGCAGGCAGGGGAGGACTCCAGCACTTCCTAAAGCGTGGTCCTTCTGGGCACCTGCTTAGAAGAGGTGGAGGAAATCTCAGATGAGATTTCAAAAAGATGGTGCAGGGAAAAATGAATTCCTCATTCACAGTGCTTGAGTGGTGAGAAGAAGAATCAGCCCGAGAGCACAGACAGGCCTAGGAGAGAGGCAAACAGAAAGCCAGTAGCCCTGAAGTCCAAAACGTGGAGGAGCATTTCAAGGAGGAAGTTTTTGACGGTGTCACTCTTACGAGAAGTCCGGAAGAAGTTGACTGAGGCAAGGGCATCAGTCCAGGGACTAGAGTCATTGACCTACACAGGGGTTAGCAGGAAGGGAAGGGAAGAATCAGAGGCTATAGATGGGGGGTACCTACTTTAGTTAAATTCTGGTCAACAAATATGGATGGAGTAATAGCTATACCCTAGACACGGTGCTAGGCCATGGGGACTCTAAGAAGCAACAGGCCTCAGGGCCCTCCAAGAGCTTCGAGTCACAAACACCATGTCAGGATCATGCAGTATGTGTAGAAAGGTCTGCCCAGTGTGGGCTGTGGGTGCCCAGGGAAGGGACCTCGTTGCAGGCTCAAGGTCAGAGAAAACATGTGGCAGAAATGATGTTGGTGCTGAGAACGAAAAAGAACAACAAGCCAAGGGACTTTTCTCCACTAGGATGGGGCAGCCACCTGGCAGAGTTTCTGCAGCAACATCTATGCAAAATTATGGAAAAGAAACTACAGCCACCTCCTACAAACTACAGAAATGGGGGCTAGGTCAAAGGAAAACCCAGTGCTGGTGGAAAGACATGCAATTTACATCAACCAAGAAAATGTCACTTTCGGTCACGGTTTGCAGAAGGAAATTATGAGTCTGTTCCAAGTATTTTAGTAAACACTCTCATTTCAGAATCCAGTGCTTTCTGTTTTTTTGTTTATTTGTTTCATTTGGTTTTAGCCATGTAATCACAAAGCTCCTGTGGGTAAAGTTAGGGAAAAAGTGTTTCATAGTTAATGCTCTGGTTTGGCTTTGATCTCAATCAATGGTGGAATGGGGGTGGGAACGACCACAGAATTGAAAGGAGGACATTCACCTGTAGTTAGGGAAGTAGAGCATAATACAAGTAAACGTGGTACGACGTTACCTCTGGAATTAGAGGCTACCATAGCCCAGTGCTAATTTTTAATTCTTAGAGATAAATACATGCAGAAGCTTTCCATAAATAAAATGCTTTCATTTTCTCATGATTACACGGAGCTTTTGTGACAAAGTCTGTTCACATTATTATGTAAATTTTTACCCCTGTAGCATTTCCCTATGCTCATCTCAGGGAACAATTCAAAAAGAAGCCAAAATACACTAATTACCTCTCTTTTATCAAGTATGTTTGGGAACTAATAAAGCACCAAGGAAGTGGAACACCACATAATTACAAAGGAACGAGGCCAGAAACTTCCAAAAAGGAAATCTGAATGTATCCAAGGGACTCTCATGCCCACGGTAACAGTGGTGAGCGACTGGCGAGAGACTTAAGTCAAAGGAACAGGGAAGTTTCCACGCAAGTAAGGACATGAAGGCATAGAGAGCAGCAGAGAAGAAACTGAAAATTTAAAAAAACCCCAATCTTACAAAATGAACATATTCCCGAACTGCATGTCAGAAACTATAATGCAAAGTAAATTTTTTAAAAATATGATAAATTGCTATCCAGAATTTTAAAAACAAAATGGTTTTTAATCGACACTTACCCACAATGCTTCAAAAAAAACGTACATTTGACAATAATCATGATGTAGAGCTATTTCCTGATTTTGAAACATGTACATGTTGTTTTTGCATGAGACAGAGTCTACAAGGACACAGACCAAAGTGTGAAAGGGACTGTCTCTAGGACAGTGTTTGGGAAGATTTAATTTTAACTTTTCTTTTTGTTCATCTGTATTTTCTAATTTTTCGATCGTTAATCTATTACACTTAAGTAACTAAAAAGTCTAACTTTAAAGATGATATTCACAGTAATGCTATGGCACTGCAAGATCCTAAAGTGTTTTATGAATCATCGTCAAAACAGGATAATTGAGTATAGTACATATTTAGAATTAAATTTTTTCTGTTATATTATAAATTTATCAGGTATTTATTTAATACAATTCCATGACTCATGTCACAGGGTCTACATGGAAATCAGAAAACACAACTTGGAAATGCTTGAGGGGGCAGCGACCGAGACATGCACAACAACCCAAAAAAAAACCAAAAAAAAAACAAAAAGCTACGATAACATCTAATTTTTATCTCCTGAAAAACTTTTGGTTTTGCATAGCAGTAATTCCACTGTTAGCAATTAATTCAAAGAAAATAAAGAGAAATTCAAAGAAAGTAAACATAAAAATATGCGGCACAAAAGATGTTTAAAATAGCATTATATAATATCAAGAAATTGAAAATAAGATAAGGGCCCAAGAATAGAAAGGTAAGGTACCCTAAGTCCATTTGATGTACTACTGTGCAGCCATATAAACTATGCTGTAGAAGAATATTAAAGTAGATAAACATCTAAGATGTACCACTAAGTAGAAGAAAAGAAAGCCAGCTACAAAACAGAATGATACCAATTTTTAAAACATACGTGGGGCACAGTGGCTCATGCCTATAATCCCAGCACTTTGGTAGACTGAGGCAGGAGGATCGCTTGAGGCCAGGAGTTGGAGACCAGCCTGGGCAACATAGAGAGAACCTGTCTCTACAAAAAAATTAAAAAATTAGCCAGGCAGGGTGGTGCGTGCCTACAGTCCCAGCTACTTGGGAGGCTGAGGCAGGAGGATCACTTGAGCTCAGGAGTTCAAGGTTACAGTGAGCTATATTCTGACCACTACACTCCAGGAGACAAAGTGAGACCCTATCTTTAAAAAATAAATAAATAATTTTAAAAACATATGAATAGGGGCAATACACCAAAATGTGAACAGTAATTAGCTGTACTTTGTGGGGTGAGATTATCATCACAGCACAATTTTCAATTTTCAAAAAATTAAAACTGACTCTCAAATATAAAATAAAGATAGTAAAAATCATTCAACTCATTAATGGGGAACCACTAAGTTGGAAAAACTGGTTCAAACATGAATTAGGTAACAGGCTTCATTTTCTAGACCTGGTAAATTTCCCAAAGGTAAATTTCCCAAACAGGAAACGGGAAACTGAGAAAAAGTATATGTCCTGGATGACTAAGTTATAAACCAAAAGGAAAATCCAAAACTGGATCAAGCTGATCACTATCAAGACTACATTGAGTAATGATAATAATTCCCATACCTGGCTTCAAAACTACAGAAATGCAGAGTGAGAAAGAGATTGATCAACAGCAGTAGGGATGAAAAGACTAAGGCATTTTAACCGATACAATTAACGTGGCATGGCTGCCACTAGAGCTACTAGGAGAAGAGGCTGCATTAACAGATGTGTATCATCTAGAATGGAGGAAGTGAGAGTTCCACATAATAAATCTTCGTTTACTCCTCCCAAGACATGGTTCAGGGCTCCAAAGCTCCTCCTGGGTGTGGTTACAGCTTCTCTTCGGCTTAGGTTTTCTAAAGACAAAACCACATCCTGAGAGGAATGGAGGACACATTTTAAAGGGAAGATTCAACCTGCAATTCAGCTGTCTGCAAATACCTGAAGATCTGGTATTTACAGGAAGGATTAAGCTTGTTCTGTTTGTCCCCAAAGGATGGAAACTCTATAAGAACAAAGGGTGGAAGTTACAGGGTATCAGATTTCAGCTCACTGTAAGAGGATGATGTAAGGTATGTCTGAAAATGAAGGAGGGAGTACTAAGTGGTCACCAGAGCTGGTTGTTTAGGCAGAAACCTGAAAAACTGCTCCCTGCGAATACTGGGGAAAACATTCAGACACTCTACATTAGCAGTCCCCAACCTTTTTGGCACCAGGGACTGTTTTCTTGGAAGACAGTTTGTCCCCAGACTGGGGAGGGGTGGGGGGTGGTTTCAGGATGATTCAAGTGCATTACATTTATTATGCACTTTATTTCTATTATTATTACATTGTAATGTATAACGAAATAATTATATAACTTGCCATAGGTTGGAGACCACCACTCTACATGACCCAGATTACATGCCACCCACAAATCAAGGTTTGCATATCCACCCTGGAATCCTAAAACAACCAAATTTGACCAAAGCAACCACTGCAATAATCCTATTTAGAAAAAGTTTTAGTTGATAGTAATCATTAAGCTGAAGAAATGGGCTTCTGGTATAATAAAACACATCTAAAGGATTTCTTAGTAAAAAAGAAAAGAACGTTTTACTTTCAGGCAAGTGTGATACCTTCAGCACATTTTATAGTTAAAGGTAGGAGATGTGGATCTAGACGCTGCAAACTTGGTCCCTTTCGACTTGATTCATTACGACTATTAAACTCAGGCTGTAGCCCCAGGCACACTGCCACCTCAGCCATTTCTCAGGAGGGTGGCTTGATAGTGTACTTTTCCAATTTGCATACCAACAATAGCCTTCCAGCCAGACTGACTCCTCTTCTGAGCAAATGTATACAGAAACAACACTCCCTGGGCATCAGGCAGGAGAGCCTCACTGCCAGCAGTCCAGGGTCCCCATCAATTTTTAAAGCTCTCATGTGTCCAAGCACATACAAGAAAGGAGACGATGTCATTAGGGATTTCTGATGATGTCAACAGCGTCACTGGCGTTACTCCACCCTCCCCCATCCGGGCGTGCTGCTGCAGAAGGAACTCTAAATTAAATGGTATAATGTCAAGTCACTTGAACTTGATCGGTCATATGAGAAAATAAGGATCAATAATGAGAGTAATAGTTTTCATATACTGATAGTAATAATCCTCTTCATTAGTGATTTTATTGAGGATGAAGAGACGGTGACTCGGCAAGTAGCAGTAAATTGCAATACCACACAGTAAATATGTGGTGAGACTGAGCCTCAATCCTGCCAGTCTGACTCGAGGGCTCCAGCTTTGACCAGGACACCAGCTGCTGGGCACAGGGCAATTCCCCTATCTAGCAGCTACTGTGATTACTGTTTTTGGTGGTGCTACGGTAACCATGAGGCTGATTTTCTCTGCCATCACGCTTGAACAACAGTAGAACAGGAAAGGCTGTACAGAGGGACCCTGGTTCCTGGGGGTCTAGGCTGCAGGGTGTCCCCTTTCTGAGGGTGGGCTGTTATAGGGATCGGGCTGGAGTCCAGACATGCAGACAGGAACAGATGGGAAGCAGAGTGTTCCACGCAAGCGAGCCAAGACAATCCCGTGCAAGCCACATAGGTGTGAAGGAGCAGGTGAGGCAACGGGAAATACAGAGGTTGAGGCCAATCCCAGAGAGCGATCCTGGCCCGGGGCAGAGGCAGTGGGCTCAGGCAGGGAGGCAGACCACCTGTGCAGTCAGGTAAAAATATCAGATGCTGGAGCAGCAGAGACCGAGGGATGGGGAGGAGGGGCAGGCATTTACCCCAGCTCTGGCCTGATAAGAAAGAGGAGGATAAGCCGTGCTTGAGGGCTCTGACTCTAGCCTGGCAAAGAACAAAGGTTGCCTCATTCACCTCCTCAAATCAGGCAAGTTCAGATTTGAGCAGTTCAGATGGGGGCAGAAAAAGCCACAGCCTCTTCCAAAGGCACCCATTTGTCAAAAAATTGAAAAAAAAAAAAAAAAAAAAAGACATACAGTCATTTCCTATGTAACCTGCGATTTTTCTGCTACTTTACATTTGAGATCCACATAGGATCCCAAAAGATTTCTTTCCAGAAACTTCCTTTACAAAAAGAGAGCCCAGTGGAGCAGGGCATCTGTGGGCTAAAGGCACCAAGGAGATCTGGAGACTCGTTAGTTTGAAGATATCCGCTCCAAATAACTTAACATAAACTCTGCTAACTCTTCATTTCTTTTTTGGCAACTGAGCACTAAACCCAGGAAGGAAATATGAGGTCAATTTTGTGGAAATACCTGATAATGGATTTCTGTTCCCTTGACAAAAATAGAGAAAATTGGAGAAATGCTAATAGGATTCATGGGCTATAAGTAATGACTTAGACTATTTCCACCCTGTTACCATCAGTGAGCAAACGAGGGCACACCTGCACAGGGCTGGTCGGGCTGTGAGCAGATGTGACTTCCTTAGGCTATGACCAAAACCCCTGGAACCAGAGACAAAGCTCAGGACTTCTAGAAGGTACCACCCCCACCCTGGGCTCCATAGAGGTTGCCTCACTGAGTATAAAGTTTAAACTTAACTGATCGAACTGATCACATTTTGATTCTTCTGCTTCATCTTTCCCCTCTCAATCTTTTTTTGACATTAATGATTTAATGGAGTTCACTGATCACTTATTGGCATTTTATAATTTTTTAAAATGTCCTTTTCTTTTTAATTTCAGAATATTACAGGGGTACAAATATTTTGGTTACATATACTGCCTTGGCATCGCCCAAGACGAAGCTACAAGCGTGCCCAACCCCCAGACATCATGCACCGTACACATCAGGGGTGAATTTACCCATCCCCTCCCCCACCACCTGCCTGACACCCTATGAATGTTATTTTTATATGTGCACATAAGTGTTTTTTCTTTTTTTGAGACATAGTCTCAATCTGTAGCCTGGGCTAGAGTGCTGTGGCATCAGCCTAGCTCACAGCAACCTCAAAGTCCCAGGCTCAAGCGATCCTCCTGCCTCAGCCTCCCGAGTAGCTGGGACTACAGGCATGCGCCACCATGCCCGGCTAATTTTTTTCTATTTTTAGTTGTTTGATTATTTTCTTTCTATTTATAGTAGAGACAGGGTCTCACTCTTGCTCAGGATGATCACAAACTCCTGAGCTCAAGCAATCAATCCTCCTGCCTCGGCCTCCCAGAGTGCTAGGATCATAGGCATGAGCCACTGGCCTGCACATAAGTGTTGATCAATTAGTACCAATTTAATAATGAGAATATGTGGTGCTTATTGTTCCATTCTTGTGATACTTCACATAGAAGAATGGGTTCCATCCAGGATAATACAAGATGTGTTAGTTCGCCATTGTTTTTTGTGGCTGAGTAGAACTCCATGGTATACATATACCACATTTTATTAATCCACTCATGTGTTGATGGACACTTGGGTTGTTTCCACATCTTTGCAATTGTGAACTGTGCTGCCATGAACATCTGAGTGCAGATGTCTTTTTTTATAGAATGGCTTCTTTTCCTTTGGGTAGATGCCCAGTAGTGGAATTGCTGGATCAAATGGAAGTTCTGCTTTCAGTTCTTTGAGGTATCTCCATACTCCTTCCCCTAGAGACTGTTGTCCCACCAGCAGTGTATGAGTGTTTCTCTCTCTCCGTATCCACATCAACATTTGTTGTTTTGGAACTTCTTGATACAAGCCATTCTCACTGGAGTTAAGTGATATCTCATTGTGGTTTTGATTTGCATTTCCCTTATGATTAGAGATGTTGAGCATTTTTTCATGTTTCTTGGCCATTAGTCCCCTTCCAAATCTTTCAGACTAGTTGGATGTGTGTTCCTCCCACCCACACCTGAGTGGTTCACAGAGATCCTGAAGGTAAGATGCCTCTCACCGGCCAAGCACAACCTCATCACAGCTTGTCACGAAGCCAGGCAGGAGTGGATGGAGAGGAGCAATATGGTATATAGGCATCCCTCTGTGGGTTTCAGAGATCAGATTTCCTTTCTAGCTCCTCACCCCATTTTACAAAAGTAACTTTCACTGTTGTTTGACATTCCAGACGCAGAAAATTTCGAAAATAGTCCAACTTTCCAAATGTGTTCAGACTCATCAGTTTGAAAATGTGTTTTATATTTGCTCTCCAGGAAGATCAAGGCTGAAAAGTTCGGTTCTGCTCAGGGATAACAATGTTTCCCTGTGACTATCCTGTCTATAACACATTGTTGCAACTCAATTCCGCTCAATATCCCATCACTGGGTATCTATTCCGTGCCAGACACTGGCCTGTATAAGAGGAATAACCCCAGGGCACTTGCAAGCTAATTAGCAGACAGACACAACACACATCCAACAATGATAAATGCTCTCTTAGAAGTACAAGTTGTCAGTTGCACTTACAATCTATGGCATTGCCTCAGAACACAGTTCAAAGTGTATTTGATATGCCAGAGTGTCCAATCTTTCTTTGTGATGTATTACTTACTGAATGCCATCAACATAAAATAAACTTTGATCTGGTGAATGCTACTTATGGGAACAAAATTTTGAGGAAATATTAGGTCAGCAAATGCAAAATTAATCAGAAGTTTCAGAAATTAGACAATACGTTCTAGATACATACAATATAGCCTCATGTTCTAGAGCTACAGAGCACTTTGTAGAAATGCATTAAATAAAGTAAAAAAAAAAAAAAAAATTAGGTCCCAGATACAGGCCAAACATGAGGAAAGGTTTAGAAAAGGGTGCTTCCTCTCCCACTTGAAATATAACCTACAGGGTTGCCTAATTAAACAACACACACTGAGTTGGAGGTGCTAGTAGCCTAATCAGCCCACAAGGGGTAAGCAGATTTGGAGATTGCCTTTCAAGTTTTAATTCACTCTGTTTCCTCTTCTACCCCAATGTTTAAACATTCGTTTCAGAGTTGCATCTCATTGCCTCTGTTTGTCTCCTTAATAATTAAATCCTAGAATGTCAAGTCCTTCAAGACCCTTTCAAAAGGGCAATTCTTGGTATTGAAACGAAGGGCTCACAGTGCCCTTTAAGTCTGAACTCCACTGACACACAGGGAATTACCACATCTGCATGGATCAGGTCCCTAAAGCCAGGTGAGGCCAGGTAGCTCCAACTGCCCTTCTGTCTCTGCCCTATGAAAATGCAAACTGGTTCAGGTCCATTAAGCACGAGCCAGGGGAATTTCCTTCGTGGCATGTGACCCTGAGGTTTTATTGCTGTGGCCTCTTCCTGGGACACACGGCCAAGCCACATTGTTATTTCCCCATTCAAAAAAAAATGTGAATGCATACAGCATTGCAACAAGGGACACATACTGTGGGTTACCACCTAGGTGTGTTAACTTTCCAGGCCACCTTTGACCTTCTTAATAAAGAGCTAAACCAATAGTTTCTTTCGTACGCCTCTCAGTTTGTGGATACTCTCATGGACATGGCTTGCGTGTCCTCCAAGACCCTGGCCATTGGCTCTGGGCACTCCTGAAACACTTTCAAAGTTTCTCTTTCCTTAAAAACCATAATATCTGCACGTAAGGCCTGAGACATTTAACTCAATTGATTGTGTGCATTTGCATCTCAGAAATAGAGTCACTGTGACTCAACTCAAAGCTTAAGGATCTGCAGACAGCTTCTTGTCCTACTTCCAAATGTTTCCTCAATAACACAAGCGACAGAATTAGGCAATAGTGCTGGCTTCATGGACAAGTTAATGTAAAATGTCTTTTAAAAGGTTATTTTAATTCTCCAATGTACAAAATCATGTGTTCAGGAGGAACCTATAAAAATTACACAGATGGATAGTAATGAATTGCTCAGAAGATAGCTAGAAATATGGATTTAAAAAAAAAAAAATTAAGACTACCTTCGCCAGGGTTTTATACTGTGGTTATCATCTGACAGAGGGATTGTGCTTGTTTTTGATACAATTTATGTCTATCTTCTTATTCCTTCCAATGAACATGTTTCACTTAAAACTTTTTAAAAACTATAGCACCCATCGCATTTACTCCTACATTAAACAAATCATCACCCTGACTACAGAGCAGCAGAGAGGAATGGGAGGAATGTGTTCCAAGAAAGCCCTTATAAAATGATAGCAGGGCGCCTTCCTCTGAAGCAGATTTATGGATCACAACCAAATGCCAGCCGCCAGGGGTGTTCCCCAGCGTGCTTCAGACCATGAGCAACTGGAGCACGGCCCCCACGGAAAGAGGAGAGAAACGTGGCCGTGGGAACCTGCTTGCTTTTGGAGGGGACAAAGACATCTGTAGGGGGAGGAAAACTAAGTGGGGCCCAGTGAAGACTTTAAAATGCCATCCTCGGCCAGGCGCGGTGGCTCACACCTGTAGTCCTAGCACTCTGGGAGG
>VBSM01003215.1:8311955-8342039 GCA_008086735.1 Cheirogaleus medius | reverse complement strand
AAAAACTGTGTGGGAAATGAGCAGAAAGCCAAGGCTGATTTAAAAAAAAAAAAAATCAACTTTGCAAGAAAGGCTTGCATTCAGTGAGCGGGATGGAAAACCTGCTTTCATGAATGATTCATCCTTAGAGACAGCGGATGGATTACTCAAGGCTGAGGTGGCCTTTCCTGCCCATGTAACACTGACAAACACCACCCGGCAGGCCGCATGCTCTCGCACATGGAAGTACTGAAATATAAAAAAGTCAGGAAACAGGTAGAGAACGACACTTACCCACTGAAAGAAAAATAACAACAATGCTCCAGATAATTAATTGTGTAAAAGCACTCCCAGTAGAGTCGGATCAATAAACACAGTGAAGATAAACAGAAAAACCTCCCAGCCTACAACCGTGCGTCTCTCCTGGCCTCATAATGTCATTTAAAAGGAAGAACTGGACACAGAAGTTAGCATTGTAATTGCGCAAATTCTCATTTACCCAGCACCATTAGAGAACAAAGTGTTCCATCAGTGAGGAATTTTCCAGAAAATAGAAACGTGTCCTGCACCTACCAAAACTTTAAAAAAGAATTCTAACCATTAATATTTTTTAGAGTATCGTATACTTTTTTGCCTTCTTTAACAGTCAGCAATTTAACAAGCGTTACTTCTCTCCTACCCCCTTTTTCCCTTTACTTTCTCCAACCTGATGTACTGGGAAAGTCTGTAGCCAAATGTGTAAGGAATATTATGATAAAATAATTCTCAAAAGATTCTCAAGGGATCTTAAAGGCAACCTTAGCAGTGCAGAATATTAGGGGTCTTAAGACAGCTGTTTCTAGTGCTCGGTTTGTGTTTAACTCGAGCCTAGGCTCTGTTCTAGACAGTCGTAGACTTCTTTGTGCCCCATCAGCGTTTTAGATATGACTTTATTTCAGTGGGCTACATAGAAAGCAGATTAACTCACACAGCAACCACAAGATCCTGACAAAAGAAGGGATACCTCACTGGCTGATTCTGCAAAACAGTCTTTCATGTTTTAATTACATCTCGACTTTTAAAATTTAAAATCGGTATATCCCCACCAAGTAGCTTAGAGCTTAGGCTGCCTAATTTTGGAAATTGCTACTTTCACGACATGACTTTGTGAATGTTATATGATTTATATCAGGCTTGCTCCAAACCAACTTGACAGGTGAGAGATGACAGAGATTCTTATACAAGAGAAGAGCCCGTGAGGACATCAGACCTCATTCCTTCACTCTGTGAAGTCTGAGGTCAGAAGAGTCCGGTAGGTTACCCAGCAGCTCACTCGGCTAGTTAATGCCAATGGCTCACAGTGAGCTGGACATGGTGCTCGTGCTCTGTGTGTGCCTTACGTGGTCAATGATGCTATTATTACCATCACCTGCCTCAGAGAGGGACACGCCAAGCCTCAACGAATTGGAAGAACGGAGCCATCCAGGTCTCCTAGACTCTCAACCTCCCCCCACACTAAGAAACCCCACACATCTCCACTCCAAACAGCCAGGCAGTCTACCTTCAGTAGAGGCACAAATATTTGCTATTCTCCTGGTCCACCTGGGCCCCAAATACTCGGCTAAGAACTCACCTGTTCTCTGGAACAAATTCCGAAAGTATCAGCAAGAATACAGGCCAACAAGAGGATTCCAAGGTGACTCTACCCCTTAAATCCTTATGGAAATGTTCAATCACTCTGCCATGATCACTCCAGGCAAGTAACTTTCCCATCCTAGTCGAGCCAAGTACCCTCCTTCAGCTACGCTATGGGAGCCATTGGCATTCACGGCACACCTGGAGTCACGAAGCCCGCCTCAACTACCGGAGCGACTCAGCTGTAATCCCCCTACTCTGCTTGCCCTTTTAACATAGAAGGGTCTTCCTCCAAGGCTCGTGTGTGCTCGTCAGAGGAACAGCCACAGGCGTGGCCCAGTACCACCTGGCTCAAGCTGTTCCGTGCCCTAGACAGTGTCTGGGAATCCAGGGCACAGAAGGGATTTTCTGGCTTTTGTCTTCTCTTCTGCCACCTTGTCCATCCACCTGCCTCTACATCAGCCCCGAATTGTCTTGAACAGCAGAAAAGAAAGCTGGAAGCAAGCAGAGAACCTGTATCTGGAAGCCAGCCCAGTGGATGACAATTTTAAAGCCTAGTTGCTCAAGACTTTCATGGACGCATCCTCAATCCACGGCTGACAACAACCCGGCCAGGCGTCACACCAGGGCAGAATCCCTCATGTTCCAAACAACAACCTCCTACAGAGCCTTGGACAGGAAGGAAGACTAGAATAGGGCACTCGCAGCTCTTAAACTTGGGGTGGACAAGAGGAAATTTAGAATGAGCAGCAGTGAGTACCCCATTTAATTCAAAAAATGGGCAAAGAGACTCAGAAGTATAATGAGGCTGTCACAACAAAAAAAGTGCCACCAGCTGGGTGGCTTAGAACAACAGGAATTTATTCTCTCAGTCCTGGAGGACAAAAGTCTGCAATTGAGGCACTGGTAGGGCTGTTTCCTTCCAGAGGCTCCAAGGGAGAATCTTCCATGTCTCTCTCCCCATTCCTGGTGGCTCCTGGCAGTCCTGGCGTTCCTTCGCTGGCAGATGCATCGCTTCAATCACTGCCTCCGTCGTCTTGGGGCTTCTCCCTGCATGTCTCCACGTGGCCTCTTATAGGACAGCAGCCAGGAGAGACTTAGGGCCCACCCTAATCTATTAGGACCTCATCTTAACTAATGACATCTACAAAGACCCTATTTCCAAGTAAGGTCACATTCTGAGGCTCCAAGTGAACATGAATTTGGGGGAGACGATGTTCAACCCAGTATAGGGAGAAATCAGAAAAAAACGGAGCAAATTAATGAGTGTAGCTGGACCTACAGCATAAGAGGTTTACTATGAACTTCTCACTCCCCACTCAGACATTCATTCACAGATGAAGAAAAGAGCAGAAGGCAGGCATGCACTGAAGTTTCCTCCCATTCCCGAGTTCTTAGATACTAAGTGGAAGGAAAACCATGCAGGTAAGATCCCAGTTAATCAAAATGCCACAGCGGGGCTTTTTCTCTAAATCTACTAAGATGATGGATGAGGTTTGGCACAGCCAGACTCCCATCACCTCTAAAAGTTGATCAGTGTTTACAGAAGTAAAGAGATTAAGACAATCTTTAGGAATCTGGAATGACAAATGATGAATCAATCCTATGGGCTCACTGATACTTCTGCATTTAACATCACTTTCCTGGCATCTCTTTGTTCAAAATGCTGCCGGGGGACTCTTTTCCTCATAGCATCAACATAAACGGTCGTCCTCTCTATCTGAAAACTCAGCACTCCTGGCCATTTTATGGCATCTGTGTGGCCGTAAGAGGCACTTTATTTTTTCAAGCACATTTGTGAAGTGTGTGGGGAGCCGACTAAAATTAATGACCTTTTCTTGCCAAAAAGAACTAGGCTCCAGATTCGGTCCTGTGTTGCCAAATAGTGTGAATGAAGTCAGTTCGTGAGGAAAATAAGAACATTCCAAAGGAGAAGTTGAACACAGGCAGTCCTTGACTTAATTATGCTGATCTAAAGACATTGCTCATCTGGGAAAAATCAGCCCAGACCTGTGGCCGAGTCAACCACAGAACCCTCCTCCCCCAGGTACCCCTCAGCACTTCTCTGCCCTCTGCATATCCCCCCAATTTCCACCTTCCCTTTACAAATCCCACTCCTGCCTGGGCCATCACCCAGGCTCTTCCCTCCTGTGGCCAGGCACCCTCCTTGCCCGGCCGAGCCCAGGATCAGTGACGGCAGGGAAGGAGAAAGGGAAAGGAATGCCCCCCCCAACAGAAGCTCCCCTGCCTTGGGGCTTGGCTACCTTCACAACCTTAAACCCACCCAGCTCCCTACCTTCTCCAACCCCAAATACTCAAATCTGAGTTTTCTCCTAAAAAGGAAAAGAAAGTTGACCATTTACCCCCAGAGTTCATGACACTTGGTCTTTCCTGTTAACTTGGTGTGCCGCCCTGTTCAACCACATTTGCTGCTACTGAGGCACTGCCCACCTGAGACTGGCAGCCCCAAACTGCTTCCCCTCGGAAGCCCGTGGACTGCCCGGGGGGTCTGCAGGGCCTTAGCACCTACTACAGCTGCCATGTGCAAGTGACTTCCCCAGGGAGGATGGTGGGCCTGGCTCAGCCAACACAAACTGTAATTGAAGCTGAATGCAATTAATTGTATAATTTTGAGTCATTTCAGATTAGTTCTGCTAAAATCACAACATGAAATTAGGGCATGAGGAAGAATTGTTTTCGGAAAGAAACCAGACATAAATAAAGTCTCCATAAGCACTGGGTTCACATCCGATTCTGACAGCTAAGCAGGATAATGACTGAGGTTATCGATAGACAGAATAATTTAGCCCAAATACATGGAGATCGTATCCCACAATAAAAAGCCTGGATGCCCCTGATACTGGACCTGAAAAAAATCTAAGGTATTTTGACTCCTACATAAGCTAATCAGTCACATTCAAAACCTCAAGAAGACACGTTTACATCAGGGAGAGAAAAGTTGAAGGAAATTGGTGAGACCAATTTTGGTCAGAACAGAAGAAAACCCAGGAGAGTCATAGGAGCCCCACCCTGACCCGCTTCCCGGTGACACTCTGCATTTAATCCATTTCAACGAAGCAGATGGCAGCAGTGCCAAGGGAAGCAGCAAACCAAGTCTAGAGATCACGGGAACAACAAAAGCAGCGCTGTGGAGGGTCACATGACCGTACATGGGTCCTGTCCCAAGTCCTCCCTGGGGCCTCTTCCAGCCCCAATCCCTGCCTTGCCCCAGAGCCTCTGGCCCAAGACATGGGTCCATGTTCAGTGGTTTCAAGCTTGGGGCATGTCCACGTCCGCAACCACCTGGTCCACGGGGCGCGAGGGGAAGGAGGACTTCCTGTTCCATTCCCCAGGCCAGTATGAGGGAAAAACGTTCTTGGCTCTTCCAGACAGGACTCCTAAATGCCGCTAACCCTACAGACATGGTTAAACATAACAGGTGGCACAACTTGATACTAAACAAGCACCGTGGGGGTTCAAATAGGTCCCCTTGTCATTTAAGATCCCGGCCATTATAAACCTCATAATTTCTAAGGGAAAATTAAGTGTGTGACCCAGTCACTGCAGAAATGAACTTCCAGAGCCCATTTGTGGGTTTCCTGGGCACTGTTTTAACCAGAGGTGCACAGGCCCCATTCCTGAAGGGCTTCAGCGCAACAGGGAAAATTAGAGCTGGTTCATATCAAGTGTCAAAAACACTCCTCGGGGTTTCTTGGAATGCAAAATGTCTCAAGAGGAAATAGAAACCTCAAGATAAATTTGGGCAGTTCCTTATTCCTGCCATACACAGCTGTGCTTCCCCCGCCTCACCATACTTCTCCCCTAGTTCTGTCTTCCTGTCACACCTTGCGAGAACAGATCACCCTTTCCAGAAGCACCCAAATAGAAGGCTCCGGAAACACCTGTGCTGCACCTGGATTCTGGGGCTCCCACTGCAGTCCTATCTGAGGCCTGGCTTTTTGGCAAGTGCTGCAGGAGCTGTGAGGAAGAGACGAAGACTTCGATGAGGTCTCTGCAGGCATCCAAATAAAGAGAAGGCGACAGGGGTGCAGATGCTTCTCTGGACAAAAGGAAGCCATCAGCAGTATTTTCAATAAATCGGATCATCCAGGCCGGATGGCTCACCTGATGCCTCCGTTTGCTCGGTCAGTTTGCAAGTGCCCCGCTCCACGGAGGGGCCATCAACGACTTCCTATAAATGAGGGAAGTGCACTGCAAAATGAAACATCTGCCGGCGGCTGTGACAGAGGAAGCCCTAATCTGATTTACTTCCTGGCAATGTCCTGCCTTCAATCCAATTTTCTAGACAGTTAGATTGAGACGGAATCAAAATGGTATTTGCCAGGAGCAAAAGATATTTCTGTCCCTTGGCCTTTGTCTTTATTAGAGATCACCCTAGAGGAGTTAGCCAGACTCTACAGGAAACCCCAGGTTCGGGAAACCGCTTTGCTTTGGTGTCTCTGGTGCACGCTGTGGCTGCGGGCAGTGAGGTGCACAGGGAGCCAGACCTCTCCACCCCCCGCCCCACACCCCTGCCCTGCCGACCCATCGGAAGGCTTCATTGTCCAGGCTCTTGAAAGAAAAAGTAAGTACAAATATGATCAAAGGACAACTAACTACTCATCCAAAATACTTGGTCGACCCCCAAACACTGTTAGAACATGAATATTAAAATCCCTCCGCTCCTATGGACGTGTTCTAACCAGGAGAAACTGAAGCTCAAGTCATTGTGTGAAATAGCAAAATTTCACTCACATACGGCCCGTGTGTCATCAAAGCCAACAAAAGCCAAGATACAACAACAATTTAAAAGTATCTTTCACCGAACTTGTCTCAAGTAAAAAGTATTTCCAATTCTGTATTTTAAAATTTTTTGAAGTTAAATAGTCCTTGATATGAACTTCTATTATATGTGATCATTAGAATCTCCACCTATAGATCAAGTCTGAAAAACACCCAATAGGCCTAGCTTAAGTATTTGAGAGGCTTTCATATGTGGCTTCACCACACCAACACATATACTTTGTTTCCTTCTAAAGGTGAATAGCAATGTCCAATTTTCTAAATTTCGTCATTTTAAATGAATCTATTGCTTGGTTCATGAATTGAAGAATCAAAGAAAGAACATAGATCCACAGAACATATTCACTTTGTGGATCATCTGAAATACGCCAACTCTTCCTTTTCTTCCAGTCACTAAATACTTGGAGAGAATGGATCACACTACTTTCAGCAAAGTTTTAAAACTTCACTTGGCAGGAAACCCTGACATCACAGTTCTAAACAGTGCTATTTTCATCAAAAGTTATAATGAAAAAACCAAAATGTTTTACTAGTTGCACCAGTTAGCGGCTTTAATAAATAATTCAGCATTACATAAAACAACTATCCTACAGTACAGAAGCCCATTACTGGGTAACCAAAATATCAGAACATCATCCGCAAGGACCAGCTCATGCACTAACTACTTTATATGAAAGTAGATGCCTACCCTTCCCCAAAACTTCCCATGCAAAGAGTGTTAAGCGTGTGGGTGAAAGTCATCTTAGTTAATAATAACTAGTTCGTGAGAGAGAAATGCCACCTGCTCTGGGACACTTTCCTGACTGCAAGCTTTCCGTTTCCTTCTGTGCATTCCTTTCCCCGGGGTTTGTGTGTTCATCTCCATCTCACCTTGCTGGGAGCCTCCCTGTAGACGGAGCACACGCCTACCACACACCTGTCAGACACTGGCCTTCCTAAGGGACAGAGGATGGGAGCCAGCATTCATTCTAGCAACTCTATGTGAAGGCATGTTTACCAGTCTTGTTTTATTTAATACTCAGCATTAACCCTCTGGGGTACTATTATTCTTACTTTCAGGAAAGGAGACTGTGACTCAGAGAGATTTTGCTCGTCTAATCCTTGCAGATTGGGTGGGGGGGTCCCTGCTCTGTTCTGTGAGCCTCACTTAGCTGTTCCGTCACTAATATCTCGCTCTCCTGAACATGACGCCCTTGCGGGCCCAGCGTGATTTCTGGAATACAACAGGAACTGCACTCGGTAAGTGACTATTGTATGAATTAATATCTTGTCCAAGGTCACCCGGTTAATATGGAATAAAGATGTAATTCCAAAGCCTCTACTCTTTCCAATGAAATTCTGCCAACGTTATAAACAATGCTTTAAAAAACAAAAATAAAAAAATACCTCCGCTCCCCAAAAGACACTTTCTTGGAAACAAAAACAAAACAAGAAATCGCTCTTTAAAAATAATCAATAAATGAGTACAATATACGCCACCTCGAAACCAAAGCTTCTTGCAACAAAAAATGCACATCTGCCTACTTCTGAGGGCAGTTCTAAGCATTCAACAACAGTGGGAGGAGACTTCGTTCCTCCTTCCCCTGCCACCGCCCTGTCTCCTCTTGTGCATGGCATGCTGGGGTTCACAACTGAAAACAATAACAGCAACCCCAGACCTGGAAGAAAGCTCCTTGCCCTGGTCTATTTAGTCCCTCTGATGTGAGCACTTGATGTTCTTATAGAACTTACAGAAGTAGCAGCTTCAGACACAGGTGCCTTTTCTCCAGACTGAACTGTACTTGACTCATGGACAAGGAACTTTTTTGCCTTTAGCACCATGCTGGGGGCATAAAAGGTGAGCTACTGAGGAAGCAAAAAAACAAGGTTGAGGATGTGTTTGCTGGCTGGGCAAAGAACACGAACATGAACAAAATAAGTTAGGTTTATTTACTACGTTATAGATACGTTTTGTGGGTTTTTTTGTTTTTGTTTTTTTAAAAAAAAAGGCAATATGGCTAAGGGGTTACAAGAAAAACACCTCAATTTCTCCATCTATTCATTCTCTTTAAAGCTCATAAAACATATTTTTCTTTTTAAATCTCAGAGTTTTTCAAAGCTGGGCTACCCCTCCTTCAAAATGTTATGAACAATATGAAAAAGTTGTTGAACAAAACTGGTTCAATAAGTTTAAAAAGCTTTTAGACTTTTTTTTTTAAGCCAGAATCTCTCTTCTACCTGTCCAAAGAGGCATCATATGCTAACATTAGATTCACCTCACTTTTCAAAAGCACATTTTTGGGGATAAAATTGTATGAATATTTATTTTCACTGACTGCTTAAAGGGATTTGTGATGTTGTTGAATTTTTTGTTTGGTTTGGTGTAAATCAAATTCTATGTCAAGAGCCAGGGAAACCCACAGTGAATTCTTTTGAAGGTATAGAGTTTTCTTACAAGTTGAACAATGTGCTCCTAATGTATTTGATAACTAAATTTGGATTTTGGTGCAACTAATTTTCAAAATAAAGAGTAGGTGCAGATACACACACAGAGTATTTCTAAAGATTAAAGGCATTTTACCAGGCTGTGAGTTTCTCCCCAACTTGCCACCCTCACTACACACATCAGTTTGATGGCAATGGGCCCAACAGGGCTCAGAGACCACAGTGCAGCTGAAATGACACACTGATTTCCATCGGGCACCTTGATTTCCAAAACTAACTTTCAGCATTTACCAAGCTCCAAAGCAGCAAAATTCGCCGTTCTCTTCAACAGAGCTCATTTTTGCAATACCACACTTACTTATGACAAAAATGACTAATGATCCACACTATCCTAAAGTTTGGAAGTACAAAGTGCACACTATGATACCAACAAAACAAAGTAACCGCATATCAACTTGTTAGAAAGAAGGGCACAAAAGAAACAGAACACAAAAGCCATCTTTTACCATGATTTCATTCTGAAAAACCTAAGCTTTCTAGTATAACTCAATGGTTTAACTCGATTTGATCCGTTCATTTTCACCGAGTGCCTTCTCTAACCTACAGACACAAAGGTGAATAAGGCAGCCTTACCTGTGGATGCCCCACCGCCCAGCAGAGGCAGAAAAATAACCAAATACCTACCCGACACGAGGGGTGTGCACACGATGCTTTGGAAAGTAGGCACAGAAGACCCTAGTTCTGCCTACTATTTTGGGGGGCACTTGAGTTTGTTCTTAAAAAAGACCTCCAGTACACAAAAGCAGAAAGAGCATCCCAGAAAGAGGGTGCCCAGAGGTGAGGCAGCAGCTACACGGCTACAGGCGAAACTGAGAAGAGAGGGGTGGGGAGGGAGTGCAAAGGGTCAAGGGTACCCTGGAGGCTGCTGGGAGTCAACTTTGATGACAGGATCCTGGAAGCTGAAGGGAGCTTGGAGATGGTCACATTTGGCAGTTTGAGTCAAGGTGTCCATGTTCAGAGGCAGAGTGGGAACTTGGGCCAGGCATATCATCTCTGCCACCTCTCCTTTTAACAACTCACACACCCGGTTAAGCTGTACTTTAGCAAGAAAATGCCTTCCCACATTTTAATATTCAAACCATTGAACCAATGGTCCGAGGAGGTTACTCAGAAAGCACACTGACCCTGCTCTTTTGGGGAAGAGGAGTATATCTCTGGAAGATGTCAGCTGTATAAGAGAACTCTCTGAGCAAAGGGATTAAAAACCCTCCGTCCCCTACTCAGAACTCAGCTAGCCACGTCCGGCCACAGTTGCACGCAGGAGGCTGAGGGAAGAGCTGCTCAGAGGATGAAGAATCAGGACTTGAAAAGGATATACAATAATCACTCTATTCTTTCAACACCCTAACGCCTCTCTCAGCTCTGTCACTGTGCCATATGCATCTCAAGGGAATGACCCTTCCGTCACCGTCTACACGTTACTGACATTTTAAAGTTCTTGCCAGCACATTCTCGGGGAGCTCACCCTTCAAATACAGGACTTATCCTCAGAATGACTTATTAGCCTGTCTTTTGATGGCTTGATAGTGAAGCATTTCTGGAACTTAAGACTAAGGCAGGTCTCAGTGGCTCATGCCTGTAATCCCAGTACTTTGGGAGGCCAAAGCATGAATATCACTTGAGGCCAGGAATTCAAGACCAGCCTGGGAAACATGGTGGGACCCCATCTCTATAAAATATTTTTTAAAAATGAGCCAGGTGTGGTGGCATGTGCCTGTAGTCCCAGCTACTCAGAAGGCTGCAATCGGAGAATCACTTGAGCCCAGGAGTTTGATGTTGCAATGAGCAATGACTGTGCCACTGCACTCCAGCCTGGGCTACAGAGCAAGACCGTGTCTCCAAAAAAATAAAAATTTAAAAAGACTATGTTAAACCACTTCTTAAAAGGGAGCCAAGAGTGAATTTTTCCAACGGTGAAAAAGGATTCGAACACAAGAATGTATTGTCTTTAGAAATAGCTGACTGAAAAAAAAGCAAAACCACCTAGAAGTTTTCATTCTCAGAATTCAGAGCAGGAAGATGCTCCCCCAACACACACACACACCCTGAGTGAACCCTCCACTCACTAAGCTGTCTCTTAGTTTTGCACATCTGGGGACCAGCAGGCCCCTAAGATACACATCTCGGCGATGAAGGCGGCCTGGGTCCTTGGCTTCCAGGGGATGAGTCACAGGAGAGACGAGGCAAGGCACTGCTGCCTCCGGGGGCTCGTGCACGAGGACCCCTCTGCTTTAGGATCCTTTTCGCGCCGCCAGCACTACAAGCAGCGATGAGTCACCAAGACGCACAAACCCACACAGTGCTCAGGGCAGGGAGTGTTCACAGCCCTTGACCACAGTCTAGGAGGGTCTGTCCAAATTTAGCTACATCTAAAATACGACTGCTTTTGACAAAGCAAGCCCCCACCTGTTTTCTTTTTTTTTTTTAAACAGAATTAGGCTGGGTACCCTTCAGGGTCCAGGCAGGAGACACTGAAAATGCTGGCGCGTTTCTGGAGCAAGGCTGAGTAGGAAGGAAGAGAAGCAGTGATTTCCATCCTGGAGGTGGATCCGCATGTATCACACCTGGATGCTCATGTCCCGACAGCCAGGACAGCCACACTGAGGACGACTGTCCCCACCACGGCCCCTGCGGTCTCCTGGAGGGGTGTGAATGTGTGTCTGTGTGTGTGCGAGACTGTGGCTGTCTATGTGAGTGTGCTGGAGGAGCGTCCACATCGTCTCATGAAATTCGAAAGCAGCATCTTCCCAAGAGCCAAGGTTCTGGAATCATAGAGAAGACCAGGGCTCGAGAAGTCCACATTAACTCCTAATTCAAAAGGCAAACCCAACCCTAACGTAGACAGACTAAAACAACAAGGTCAAGGACCACACCGCCAACAGCAGCCCTCTGCTTTCCGCTTCCTCTGTCAGGGTCACGGGGACACCGAACAGACGGGGCGCCTCTGCCCGTCCACGGCCCAGCTCGCCTGGAGAGGCCGAGAGGCTGGTGTAGCAGCACAGACCTTCTTGAGTCCCCCAGCCACGCGTGGAAGGCCACAAAATTAGCATTTCTTCACATGTAACCATTCAAGTCCTCTGAGGAGTCAGACTTAATTCGATCTCCTCCTCCCAGGATGGTTTCAGGTAGGCCTGTGCCCTAATAATCGGGCATTCCTCCTCTCCACTCATCAGGAAGCCTTCTATCCAGAGGAGAATCTGCTCTGGCCTCAAACGCTTTGGCTCCCCAGTGTCAACGAACACCTGGATCTACCCAGCCGGCCTTGAAATGCAAACGCTGGATGCTGTTTTGGGCGAAACAGAGCTCAGTTTTCACTCCTGTTTTCTTGTGGCCCTACCTAGGCCGGCAAGCACTCCTGAGAGTCTGGACAAGTGGAGACCCGATTAAGCCACAGGGAGCTCCCTCTGAAGGGAACCAGAGAGGGAGTGACACAATGATGTTCAGAAGTCCCACCCTAGGCCAATGTCACAGGGGAGAGGTGACAGCGGGTGGCCAATTCAGAGGCAGGTACATGTTGCTACAACTCTGGTGCCTATGCGTGCATAAAAGCGAAGGTCCCGTTAGATTGGTAGCGTGTGCGTGTGTGTGTGTTGCGTGTTGAGTTCTGAGTAGCGGGGAAAGGAGTTCAAGGACTCAAGAAACTGAGTGGGATTTTCTAAAATGCTAAGAAAAGAAACAAGTAGGGAAGGAAATTATGTTTTGCTCTTGAAAGCTTTATTGTCTCCACCAGGTGCAAACAAGGTCTTTAGCGGTGGGAGTACCTTTCAACAAATAATTCACAATCCCAACTGCTAAAAATTCAACTCCTACAGACAAGGGAAAACTTCTCCCCTAAATTCACTGCCAACATACTTCTCCAGATGAATATACTGAACTGTAGCCTCAAAGATAAGCCTTGTGGTGTCACTTCCCACCCTTAACCAAGAACTCACTGAAACAACAAGCCTAACAACACCAGATCTGTTACGTTCCAGGAAAAGGGGTGTTCCCCCGAAGGTGGCAAGGAGGAGAACTCCGAGACCCAAGCCCTCATCCGCTAGGCAGCCAAGCTCTGAGAATTGCTCCAAGGAGTCATCTGACACTGGGTCTCCGAGAGCCCAAGACACCATCCTTCCATCCATGCACCTCTAAGAAATTAAAAGAACACTGCCAATTAAAACTATAACATGCCATCTTGTGAGATACCTCTGGGTTCCAGAACACCGAAAGGCAAAGTACATACATTTAGGATTCAGGTTGGCCAGTCAATTTCTCTCTATCTGGAGCTCCCTGACTGCAGGAACCAGATCCTGGCTCCTCTCTTGATCCAGAACCCGTAGAGCAATGTCAGCACCCAGGCAGCCCTCGGCAAATACACCCATGACGACTTTTATGATCTGGCACCCGGCCCCTTTGAATCAATGAATATTTACTTCATGCTGAAACCAGTGCTAGGAACTTTATACTCCTAGGGCATTCTAGTCTCACAAGTATTCAACCATCCCCCTTTTACAGAATGGGAAACTGAGGCTCAGAATGGCTAATTAGCCTGCAGAGGCTGGTGAGGAGAAGGGCACAGATCCCAACTCAAGCCCACTGGAGTCCAAAGCCTGGGATTTCCCACCCCACTTGCATTTTTGGATAAGTCTGTCCTCAGGTGAAGCGGGGATCTATCCTCACTCCTCTCTCCTCCCTCAGTACCTCGCCAGCCTCTGGCAATGGGAAAGCATTCTTTTCACTAGGTGTGGGTGGTCAGGAATTTAATATTAGCTAACCTCTCCCCCTGCCCCTTACTCCACGTCACCCCGACGCCACCACTGGGCGGCAAGTCAGTAACGCAGGACTGTGTTTCCAGGGAGGCGGCACAGCGGGCTTTGGGTGGGCTCCATATCACATATCCCAAAGTGCCACGATGTATCCACTCATCATAACTGAGACATTTACTTGTGGCCAAAGAAAAGAGTATAACATGTTTAGTGGGTTACTTACTGAGTCAAGTTCCTTCTTCCACAAACTCTCATGGGAACTCTCTATAGCCAGAGAAAACAAGCTTTCTGTTTAAATACACAATGACATCTAAGGAGCCTAACTTTATTTCTTAGCCTCTGGTTTCCAAGGCTAGATTTCTTTCTAGGAGTAAGGAATGCAAACAACCTCATCGCAGTTTTCCCCTAGGTGACTTCTCATTTGTTATTTTCTACCCTCCACTCAGAATGCCACTGGTGAGAGACGGTCGACTCATCACTGCAAAGGTTAGGAGACAGGCACGGAAACAATTCAGAAAGGGCAGTCCCAGCTTCAGACCAGAATCAGAGGTCTTCATTCTAGACCCTCGTCTACCACTTGCAACAAGGGGGCAAGTTCCTGACCACCTCTGAGCTTCAGCTGTCTGTTTGTAAAATAAAGTCTCTCATAACCAACAGGAAGTCCATGAGATGCGACAAGATACTGTGTGTAGCTGCCTCAGGAAAGGAACACACAAAGTGAGGATCACCACAGAGAGAAGGCTTGTTTCCCAGGAATTGCTCCTGGCCACCCAATTCTGGAACAGTTATCGAGAGAGAGAGAGAGAAACAAATATTTGATAAATACTTATATAGAGTACTTCATGTCAGCGATCCCCAACCTTTTTGGCACCAGGGACCGGTTTTGTGGAAGACAATTTTTCCACAGACTGGGACAGGGGATGGGTGGGGGGGGCGATCTCCAGATGATTCAAATGCATCACACTTATTGCGCAGTCAAATCTCTCTGCTGATGATAATCTGTATTTGCAGCCGCTCCCCAGCACTAGCATCACCGCCTTAGCTCCACCTCAGATCATCAGGCGTTACATTTCATAAGGAGCATGCAACCTAGATACCTCACATGCACAGTTTACAGTAGGATTCGAGCTCCTATGAGAATCTAACGCAGCAGCTGATCTGACAGAAGGTGGAGCTTATGCAGTGATGCCAGCAATGGGGAGCGGCTGTAAATACAGATGAAGCTTCTTCACTCGCTCACCTGCCTCTCACCTCCTGCTGTGTGGCCTGGTTCTCCTAACAGGCCACAGCCCAGAGTTGGGGACTGCAGCTTTATGTGCTAAGTGTAGAGGTTCCAGGGCAACTAAAACCCAGGAAGGCGTCTGGCCTCGCTGAGCTTGCCATCCAATGGGAGAAGCAAATGTGAACTGAATAACTGTAAAGCAAAACATATCATTACAGCTGGGATGAACACTGTGAAGAAAGAGTGTGGGTGATACAAGGAGAGTGGGGCACACCACGGCACCTGGAGAACGGGGCTGTGAGGGGAGGAGGCCGGAGACGCAGGGGCGGCAGGTGAGGCGCGGCCGTGTAGGGCAGCTGAAAGACTGAGGACTTCATCGTAAGGGCCAGTGGAGGCCTCTGAGCGATTAGAAGAGGAAGCATGGGGTGGGACTGGGAACATCCAAGGTCTGTGAAGCAGGAAAGAGGCAGGAGCAGGGGCCAGGAATGGTGCAGGGAGACCAGGTCAGGGGCCAGGAGATGAGATCCAGAAGAAAGAGACTAACATCCTCATGAAAAACATGATGTCGTATAAAAAACATCCCTTGGCAGAGCTGAGGCCCAAGTGGCTGGACCCCGGGTGCGGTCCGGTGTGATTTTCTGTCCCTCTCCCACCCATCCACCCGCCGTTCACCGGCAGCGTGAGGTGCTGCACTATCAACAACACCTCAAGGAGCTCACAACCCAGTGAGGACTCATTCTCAGAAAACTGTCACCCAGAGATGACCATTAGCATCTGTCACGGTATGAACACATGCACGTCGTCGCCAGAAGGTCTAAGGAACAGAGGAGAGATAATTGCAGGTACACGGAGTGCTCTCTGTCTTCACCTGAATAAAATTCATTACGTTGAGAACAAAGACCACAGGAAAACGGGCTGCGTGTTGAAGACACGGCCCAGAAGCCACGACAGGCGCTGACCTCCCCCTCCGAGGGATAGGATGCACACGGGTCCCCGGAGTGACCGCGAAACCACAGGGACAGGGGAAGCAGCTCTGAGAGAAGAGTCGCATGAAGCCGCATAAAAATAACAAACATTTTCAAGGGTTTTCAAATACATCGGCAAACAGATGGGGCTTCGGTTCATTTTTAGATACAGAAGCAGACTTTGAAGTGAGAGGGGAAGTAGGTTCCACCCTCGGGGACCGGCGTTCTCCCTCCACTAAGGACGCAGCAGTCGCTGGAGCTGCGAACTTAAGAACACCCCAGTCTTTGGAGTGCGGCTGTCCCAGCGGTGACGAGACCTCGCCACCGCGCCGCCACCTCACCCCCGACAGCCCTGGCTCTCACGAGCCCACCCTCGGCACATGGCTTCGATGTCCAGGCCTCAAAAGAGCCCCCCTCGGCCACCAGCCCCAGACCCCGCTACACCCCAGTTATGTGCACTTCCCGCTTCTCCTTCAAGTCACCCACTGCCGGCGGGACTCTAAGCATGAGAGGACCAGCCGAACAGCCATCTCCCTGCTGCTCTCTCCATTCCACGAGGGCAGGGGCCTCTCCGCTGCTTGTCTTCAGAGTCTATCACAGGTCTCGAGAAAACGGGAGCTTGAGAAATACATGCCCACTTCCAGAATACCCCGATTAGTTCAAGCTGATGAAGATGGCAAAATACAGAAAGAAGAAGAAATGGACCGTGGCTATCGGTCACCACACTCTTCAGCTCTAGAGGATCAGGAGTCCCTTACATCCTGTAGCTTTGAGCAGTGGCAGCTGGGCTCCTAGAAACACGGGGCTTGGACTCGTTTTTACCTATTTTTATTCACCTTGTCAGTAACTTGAGTTTATCAATTCGATGTGGCCACAATCACTGAGAAGTCAATGACTTCTACCTGGAATTTTAGGGCTCAGTGTTTCTGGTATTTCATAGAAAAAAATAAATAAGAGCTTACAGTAAGCAATCTTCTTAATATATCTTGGGAGCGGGGGAGAAAACTCAAGACCCTTATTTAGAATGAATGTACAATACACACCACCCAAGTTCTTTCTGGGAGTGACTTAGGAAATCCATCAGCAGAAGAAGGCTGTGGCACTAATTATGGGATTTCTAGGGCATGTGGGCGGGAGGACCAAAAAACCCTTATTTTTCTTTTTAAAACATGGCAATGTTGTTGATTCCCTTTTTCTGCCTGTGCTATTCAGGTCCTTAAGGTCAAATGCATGAAAGGTTTTCTTGTCAAGTGATGAAAAATGGTGCTTGTTGCCAAAAAGAACATCAGCAACACAAAGACTGTGTGCACCACAGTCTGTTGCATCCTCACACAAAATGCTGATCAGCAGAGACCGCAGGAGCCCTGTTTTCCAACCGTGAGCTTCCACAAATCTCAAACACGAAGGCTCTCAAACCATAAAGCACAAACAGAAAAGGACAAGAGGCCCTAAAAGAACTAAGTATCTATTTAAGAGAGATGCAGCATTCTGGAATATGACAACACTGGTCCAGCCCTTGCCATTTGTCAAAATGGTAGGAGCAACACCATTGTTTCACCTGTAAAATGTGGGTACCGGTAGTATTCAAGGTAGCACAGGCTGTTGAAGAGTTTAACGACATCAAATGAGATGTGGAATGTAAAACAGAATGGGGCCTCGTGCACTGAGGTCCTCAAGAAATGTCAGTTACTGGTGACAATATGACAGCCATCATTCCCAACACTATTGAGAGGATGTTTCATTCTTTGTTCCCCCTCAATCACCTCCTCGTCTTGGTCTGGTTTACATGAAAGAACTGGTTCTAAAAGATTGACTTCCCATACATGCTCAAAGTCACCTCCACAAAGTTCTTCAGAGCACTGTTGCCTCCCTAAAGCGCTCCCCCGCTTCTTGAGCTTTTTACAGCCAGAAACGAGCCCAGTGGAGTGTTCATGACCTTGGGCTCATGACCTCATCCCACTCACTCATTTCATAAGAACGTATGTCCAGACATCAACTGGAAATACCGGAGCTGCCAGCGGCAGGACACACCTGCTGCGATTTGCCCTTTACCTACGGAGCTGCTTTGCTGATAGAGAAACTGAAAAATAAAGTTGCTCAGGACTCTTCCTGCCAAGCAAGAATGGGATCCCGAGGTCGCCAGACCCCCCGGTCCCATGGGCCTTCTCCACCTCAGTTGCACAAGGCAGTGGGTGGAGAGAAGGGAGCAGGTTCAGAACAGGGACCCTCAGCTCTTCTGCAGCCTGAGCGCTGCTATTTCAGGACTTCAGGATGCTGCTCCCTGTCCCATTTGAGGGTTTGGGAGTTTCTGTTTCCCACACCCCTAACTCCACCTGCCCGTACAAAGAGCACACAGCAGCACCTCACCCGGAATCCTGGAGTATAGTTGTAAAGTCACTTATTTACTCACGGTGTCCAAATAGGAAGAGAACCTGGTAAAAGATATTTATAGACATGAGTCAGTTCTTAGAACCAACAGATGAAGGATTTTCAGAAAACTAAGCAGAAACAGGGAGGGAGACGCGTTCACCTATGTGGGTTTGGATCGTCTAAGGAGATATCCGACACATTTGGCTAATCTCCTATGAAGCCAAAAAAAGTAAACTTAAGACAACTGCCCATCTGCTTCTGGGATCACAGTGTCCTGAGCGAAGCTGCTCCAGTCCAGGGCTTCTTATTCCTCAACTGCGTCTGCTGGGGGTGGGGAGGGAGGCCGCCTCGGCTCCGGCCAAAAGCAAATTCCTTGAGAACTGTTTCCAAACTTACGTTTCCTGGGAGACTCGACCTCTTTAAAATGAAAGCTTTTCAAAACTCCCTAAATTACTTCCTTCCCGATACTTAGAAGCATTATGAATAAGAAACTTATTAAATATTTGCAAAAAGGTAAAAACTAGACGCTTTCTTAAGGCTTGAGAAGCATCAACTTATATACAAGTCACAAACAGATTGCATGACTTCCCGTTTACAAGCCTGCGTCTGGATCCGGATCCTTCCACGATGACACTCCCCCAATCCGCCCCATTCCTTGCTGGAAAAAAGGTCCTTTCCACCTGCTCCGCAGGGCCTTCCTCCTCTGTGTTCATCACACTGCAGATTCCTCACCTGGGCTCCCACATTTATTCCCTCCTGCATTAGTATTTCTACTTTCTTGCCCTCTATTAGTGGCTTTTCACATGTCTTAAAATTCTCCACTCTCTCCTAGAGAGGTGAGCGGTTTCATTTGCTCTGCTGCCTCTTCTAAGCACCACCTCAGATTTCTCCCGTCATCTTCCCTCATGGCTCTGGCATCCCTTAAACACTAGCTCCTCACACAGTAGCTCTGGCATGTTTAATAATATCCAGGCCAAATCAGTGGTACATCCTTTACCCTCATTTTTCACTCAACTCTCAATGTATCTGACTTAAGACGACATCTTTAAAAAAAAAAATCTCCTTCCTTGGTTTCCATGACAACACAGTCTCTTGATTTGCCTCCTAATTCTCCAGTTGTGCCTTGTCTTTCTTGGCTTCCTCGCTGTCCTCCCCACAATCTACAGAGGCGTTCCCCAGGGCACTGCGTGGATCTCCACTCGTGCTGATGCTCCACGGTCACTCCCCGCGAAGATCCTTTATTCTCAGGCTTTCATCATCTGTATCTCCATGACTGATCCCCAAATCTAGACAGCAGATTAGTGGGCATACCCTTCGGAGAAGCTCTATCGCAACCGCATGCCCAGGCCTCGCCACAGGTGGTTTGAGTCAGAATATGTTTTGCAAATACTTCCTGGGCAAACCTCTGGGCTAGAGAAACTCAAGATCCATCCCTGCTCCTTTGGCTTCCCTGGGCTACAAACAAGCAAACAAGCACCCTCGATGGTGTTCCAGAGAAAGGAGAATGGGAGAGAGAGAGATTCACTGTACCTCGGCCAGGAGAAAGGGAGAGAGCATACTCTTGACTATGTTTATAGGAAACTTCAGTGGAAGTAATTTCATTACAAGATGTCTCCAGGGCCAGGGTGAGGGCTGAGGGGAAGCTCTGGGCTCTGAGGTTTCCTCTGGAGCACAAACTACTGGGAATACACACAATGATTTATACACAGCCTTGCAAAAGCATCCCAGTTATTGGAACACTTAATCTCTAGAGTTCTCCTTGCTTAAAAGAAAAAAAAAAAAAAGCAAGGCACTAATGATATATCCAAACTAGGAGGCAGGTATTCTTAATTCTAGTCTGCCACTTTCCTGTTTTCTGGGCTACCTCCTTCCCCCAGCTTAAGGCACACATCGGAGCCTTGCTATGGATGCTTTCATCTTCAGTAGCTTATAACTCAGGACCTGCCTACCTTGCCAAGTTGCCCTCTCACCTACTGAAAGGTACACAATAGGCTGATTGTAAAGGTGGGGGTTTGAGGGCTTCATCAGTCCTGATAGGTCCTGTGCTCTCAGAAAAGAACAAAATTTGACCTACTCAGCACACTGGTGGCCTCATTTATTCAATCAACAAACATGGACTGCACACCTACTACATGGGAAGCAATAAAGAGACTCATATGAAGAAAGCACAGTCCCTGGCATCAAGATGCCCAAGATCTCACAAGAAGCTACAAGGCTTAGATTCTTATACTGACCAGATACAGGCACGTAGAAAAGCCACATGACCTCCTTAAGTCTTAGTTTTCTCAAATTAATGCAAACAAAACTCAGACCCCTGGAAATGAAATATTATCAGGAAGGAGAATTAGTTGCAGGAAAGACTGTCCCTGGTGTTGTCTCCTGAAGCTTTGTCTGAGAAAGGCACCAAAATGGGGAGGGGGAGTGTGCTTAGAGGGGAGAAAAAAAAAACCTGATCTGTAGTCATGGTAACAAGAAACCACCAGTTTAACTGATCGATGACAGCTCAGAACCAGTACACGAGCCTGTGACATGCCCATGTTTCTGTCAGCAGGCCGATCAACGCCACCCTCATCCGATGGCCTTGCTGACATCCACTCACTCCCACCTCCGGAGCCTGACCAGCCCTGGGCTCCCTGCTCCCCCAAGTCCTACACAGGGGCAGCTCCCAGCCTTGCTGAGAAACATGGTCCACAAAGCAGAGCTCTCTCACTTACATGAGTAATAAATTCACCTTGCTGTTTCAAGTTTTTAGCAATGATTTCTTCCTTAAGCATGAATCATAAAAACGTTCTCTCCTGCCTTTCAGAGTACATTTCAGCCGAAGGATGAAAAGAAGGAATGGTCTTGAAAGTGCTTTGGAAATGCTGAATGGAAACAGAAAAAAATAATTAGAATATGAGGGCAAACTACTATTGGTTTCCCATAGAACAGGCCCTCAGGTTTACCCAGTGCCAATTTGACCTTGTTTCAGATGTAATTCTAATACATTTAATTATTGGCTTTCAATGATCACTGAAGATTAAAAGCTGCAAATGATATGGGGGGGGACTAACAAACTCAAACTCATCCAACTCAGGAATCTACTCCATTTAGTGCTGAATTCTCAGTTCCAGGAACATGTGCCTCTAGTCCCAGCTACTCAGTGAGTTATGATAACGCCACTGCACTGCACTCTAGCCTAGAGAAAAAAAAAAAGAAATTTAAGGGTAACTCAATGGAGGGGAAGGGGCATGTGTGTCATTCATGAGAATATAAAAAGCCACAGCCATCCACAGCAAGACATTCTCTGCAGGCCTCTGGATAGCTAAGATGAAACTTCTATAATATTTCTGATATAATCAATTTTATTCTAACCAGCATGGATCAGGAAACATAGGAAGTAATGAAACTCAAACTGTTTCCCTGCAAACAAAAATATGAGAAAATAAGAAGAAATGACAGTTTCTTCTCTCATAAAGAAATTTGTTCCATCGAGAAAAATATGAAAAGATTTGAACTGTCAAAAAAAAAGCAACAAAATGAATTCATTTCCATGACTATTGTCCAACACAGCTGCACTGAACTCATTTACATTGCTATTAAATGGCCTAATACATATGAATATTGCACAACATAAAGTGCATCAAAGATCCATGTTTGAAATATCTACAAGTATCGGAAACAATAAACCCAGTAGCCCAAGGAACAGTGATGACTTCGAATACATTGTTATTTTTTCCCTCCCATCAGAAGGACAGTAAATTAGTGGACAATTATGAGAAGAAACTAAGCATTCTGAAAGCTAGTCATTAGTGGTACACAAACAAGAAGAAATTTTCCAGTGTGAACAATAAGGGCTGGCTGTGACTTTATTACAAACCTGAGGCCCAAACCATGCTTTCAGAAAGCAGTTCCGCCCCATGAAGCAAATTAACATTCCGCTTCTCCTTCGGTCCTGTGATTTCCTTGGAAAGCCCTCTGCCAGTGAGCAAGTGGGACTTTTCCTCTCTGTATGGAAGGTAAAGGATTAGTGGGAGGAACTGAAGCAATTGGCAATAGCCAAGCTGCCGTGCTAGGAGCCTTGGCCTAAAAGGGCCATCTGCCCCTCGATGCCCAATCACCTGCCCAACTCCTTGTGCCCCCAGAAAGTCTCCTGAAGTCCAGCCTCACTTCTCATCTATGTAGACAGAAGCAAAAGAGTAATGGGAGGGTGTAAACTAACCTTGTCCCGCAAGTTCTCTACACCATGAGTGAAAATCAAGTTCTGCTGGAGGTAGATCTGGAACTGGTTTCAACCCACAAGGGGTTCCAGTGCACCACAGGGCTGGCCTCCCAAGGCCCTGCAGACCCCCCGTCCCAGATTTAGACTTCAACTCTCAGAGAGAGACATTTCTTGAAGAACAAGGTAGGGATGTGGCAGATGCCTCACCTTACCATGAGCCCAAGCACAGGTTCTGACCACACCTGGAAGATGCTGGCTCTTCCAGGGCCATGGCCCTGGGACCTGAGGCACGGCCGGGGTCTCTACATAGCCAACTCAGGGGCTGGGGCTGCAAAAGCTCATGATGCTGGAGGTTATCATGCTCTGCCTCTGTACTTTGTGTTGCGCCTGGTGCCTAGAGGCTCTAGGGACTTGATATGAGGAAAGGCAGGAGAGATTTCTTTTTCTTCTTTGCATGAATCCACCCAAAGCCTGAAGAGGAACCCTGATGGGAAAAGTAGAATGAGGGCAGAGCAGGAAGAGACTCATCAGGGGCTGTGCAGACAACACAAAGGAACTTCCACCCAGGACCACCTGACACATAGATATGTCTGTCTATATTTTTATCCTTCTGCAAAATAACAAGTGCAATGCTGAAGAGTCCTTGAAGGATGCAGAGAAAATCCACATTTTATCACAGAACAAAGAGATGCTGGTCAAGTGTAAGTACCTACTTACAGCCACCAACTCCAGATTTATTAAGGGTTTCACCTTAGAAAAAGATCTTAAAGCAACTAGAAAACAAGATACATCCCCCCCCAACATCGCTATAGTAACTCTTTTCTACCCATCACACGTTAATTCTGCTATCCAATGTATATTATTATGAAGACAGACTCCATTACACTTTTGACACTAAAAACTTTATAGGGAAGTACAGGCGGGGTCAGGGACAGGGGAGATAGGTACACGTCTCCAGTGGAGAGAAAAACACAGATAGGTGATAGCTTCCCTCAATAAAAATAATCAGCACTTAGACCTTGATCTAGGAAGTTGACCTCGGTTTCCTCATTTGGAAAATAAATGCACTAGATGCAACCATCACTAAATCTCTTCCCAGCCCTGACATTCTATGCAATGTACATGCAACCCCTCACTGAGTACTAATTGGTTTTTAAATGATAATCACAAATCGAACCAAAGTAGAGAATCCTTATTTCCTAGACCTGTAATGATATAAATTGGGGTTTCTGTTTCTGAAAATCCATTTCACACATTAAATATACCAAAACTGACCATGAAAAGAAACTAAAAGTCCAAATATGCATTCACACACATTTATTAAGTTCATGAAACCAAACGATATCAAAGCTTAGTTGTACATTTTCATTGTGAAGGATCTTTCCACTAATGCAGCTAGACTGACTGAAGCATCTCAAAACACAAGTCCTACGAAATTTAGAGCAACACACATTTATTCAATTTATATTTACAAAGCACCTACTAGATACCGAGGACTATGCCAGGTATTAGCTGAACAAAGTCAGACACAGTCCCTGCTCTCAAAGAGTTCAGATCTGGTAGAAGAGCCAGAAAAACTGTCACAAAAAGAAATCTCCCAGTAACAAAAAAAGGTGTTCTTTATCATCCCCAAAGACCTTCAAACTACACTTAGAAATAAGACAATTTATCTCCAACTTTTAGCTACTAATTCAATGCGCATGAATGGCTTTTAATGTCTTCAGGTGGTCTACGCATACATAAAAGTCTAAATTTGTAGTGACTTCTTCAGTGATCTTTTACTGCCTACTTCATCAAAATTAAATATCTGTTGCTGCAAGTAGTGGCCTTTCTTTTTAAAATTTTCAGCTTAACTTTTCTGGAATACCTTTCAACTTTTTTGAAATGTCTTGTACAGTTTCCCCTGAATCCTGAGATGATGCCAACCATTTCTTTTCCCCCTTGAAGTGATCAAATAGATCATCCTTGGCTCATGCTGTCTTCCTTGACATCTCATCTCACCTGTTCATTAGTATCTTGAAGACAGCTCAATGCCTTTGCTAAAATCACTGCTTCGTGCAAAGGCCTGTAGATTCACCCTTTCTAATCACACATCCCTGCCATCAAATCACTCTATCGGGTTTCTTTATCCCTGTCGACTACAGCATAACTGTCAGCGTCAGCTACACAGAGTGGAATCTCTTGAAGCCAATAATATGCACTGGGTCCTTACTGTCGGGGGAAGGACTTATTTATGCTGAGAAAGATCATATGAATAAGGGGTCATTGGTCAAACAGTCACAGACTGAGGGTCTCATTACTCTTGACCTCTTTGCTCAGGACCACAGAGTCAGAGGTCAGGAGCAGGAATCACAGAGGCTTTTATAAAAACAAATTACATAGGATGTAATTTTGTTTAATTTGTTCTTGTCTAGAGCAAGTCAGATTAAACATTAATTTTTATATCTAGGACCAACAAGATGCACCTCTGTTCATCGCTGAAATATCCAGATCTTTTCTTCTAATTGGGACAATGAACTGGTCTACCGCCTGGTTTTTTCTTTCTACTCCTTCCCTCTTTTTAAGCACCTACCAACTGCCTCTTCACCATCATGCTGAAATTGCAACCAATCCACACCTGACATTGTTGACTACCCATTCTTAGAGGCTCTTTCTCAGATGCGCAACTGAATCTCAAACGCACATCTTCAGTCCTGACTGCACGTTTGGCTTACAAAGCCCTTGTCTACACAACAATCTCCACTTAAGCAAGCCCAGAATCTTTTTATAAGAGGCTCTGACTGCAAATAAATAGAAAACCTAACTGAAAATGCTCAAAATGGCTTAAACCAGGGGTCAGCAAACTTTTTCTCTGAAGGGCCAGATAATAGGTATTATAGGCTTCTGGAAGCCATACAGTCTCCTTCACAATCACTCAACTATACCATCGCAATGCAAAAGCGGCCATAGACAATATGTAAACAAGTGAGCATTGCTGTATTTCGATACAACTTTATTTACAAAAAACAGGTGACTTGTGACCCATGAACCATAGTTTGCCAAACCTTGACTTAAATAATAAAGACTATCTCACAAAACAAGCTCTGAGGCAGGAAAATCCCCGGGCTGATTGATTTAGTCCCTCAGCTGCCTACGAAGGTCCTGCTTCCCTCTGCCTTCTATTTTGCCTTCTGACAAAGCTAGCTTTCCTCATGGTCACAAGACAGCTGCCACAACTCCAAGAGATACATGCATACATGGCAACTCCAGCAGAATTTCTTCCTTTTTTGGGTTAGGAACCATCAGCTGAAGCTACCTGCTCTCTGACAGGAATCACATGCCCACCACTGAATGGTATTTCCATGATTGTCTAAGACCAATCAGATTTACCCAGGAGTCACATGGGCAAGGGCTGGACTCCTAAACTAAACTGGGGGTCAGCCAACACAGAATAAATAAGAATGGCTACTGGGTAAACAGCCAACACACAGTGTCCACAATTTTCCTCCTCAAACCAGACCACCTCCCCTTTGTAATCACCTCTTCTCCTTCTCTGCCCTGTTTGCTCTGCCTCTCCTAAATCCGGCCCCCCACTGCATACCTGGTGCATTAATGCTACCTGCAATCTGGCTCCTGCACAATTCCCTTTGCACAACATATGCTGACTAATCTTTACGGTAAAACACCACTTGCAAGTTGTCACTCACTAGAGTCTCTCCTCAGAAACCCACAAAGGCTTCTCTAGATGATGAAAGCCAACTCCTCCATCTGCACCTGGCCTGGCAGAAGGGCCTGACTTTCTGCCAACCTTTCCTTCCCCCACCTGACACCAACCCTCTACTCTCCAGCTGGCCCGTTCATCCTTTCCTGAATATCTGGGCTCACACTCGCCTCTGTGCTAAACCTTCACTCTTGTTGCATTCCTAACCTGCAATGCCCTACTCCTATTTTCCTCCAAGTAACTACATCTTTCTCATTTTCTAATGCCAGTAGACACAGAACAAGCAATTAAACACAGACCAGGGAGATCAGGGTTTGACTCCCACCCAGCTCAGCCACTTGCTGTGGCACTGTCACTTGGCCAGACTGAGACCCAGCGTCCTCATCCACAAAGCCAGGGTCGCAGCGGGTACTTCACAGGATCCCTGCAAGGACCGAATATGTGTAGTGACACCACGCCTGGCTTACAACACTGTCTTTCCTCCTCCCAAACTGCGCCACCTCTAAGAATCCTTTAGAGACCATTCTTGTTCCCAGGATATGATATGGTTTGCATTAGGGTTACTCTGTCGCAGATACCTTACAGCTTTCAAAAGGATAAGCTACATGCAAATAAATAATTGACTAATTGAATCACTGGCTTTTAAAAAACTGATACAAAACCTTCTTTTCTAAGATCCTTACAATTGCTTTCCATGCAACACTACTTATAGTGCCAGAGTCAGGTAAACAGGCCACAGGAATACCATCATGTTTCCCTTCCTACAAGATATCATGAATATATCTTCCACTGTGATTTTTTTCATGAAACTGCCATGGTATAATCACTGACACATTTGAACAATGGAAACAAAAGGCCTCAAACAATAGGTGGAGAGGAATTGACAAATTTTCTCTACACCATACACAGCAAATAGCCATATAGCAAACACAGCAAATACAGCACAGTAGGAAGATCTGGCCTGGGTGGGCAGGACAGAGAAAACAAAAAAGTGAGTACAATAAACCCCATCGTTAAGATAAACATCAACAAGGGCTCGAGGTAATGGCTTTGACATGAGATGTATGTGCAGAATGATTTCACAGGGATGTGACTTTTCTGAATTAATCAGGAAAGGGAAGAACCTACCAGCATTCAATGATTCCAAAAGCTTTTGCTACCTTAATTCAAAAATTGTGCAGAGTTTCTGTGAGCGACAGAACCACCATTTCTTGAATGTTCACGTGAATCGCATTTTACTAGACTCTTCCACACAGAAACAGCATAGAAACATATGGATACATTCTTTACATTGTCTATAGATAGAAACAATAAGACAAATTCAGATTCCTTATGGATCTTTCATAAATTGATTTTCTAGACTTGGAAAACTTCCTTCTGCATCACCAACTTATTTCAAGTAATATTTTTTTAAAAAAAATATACACAAATTTCTAGAAGACTAGGAGTTTATATTACATAAACCTCAAACAAAATCATGCCTGATAACCAGAAAGCTTGCTGTTCCTTCTCTCCAGAAAGATACTCAAAGTGCGCAGTGCACGCTGGAAAACAGCTCTTGACCGAGGAAAGAAATGCAGCATCTCCCAAAGACACACAATTGGGAAAGAATGATCCTCTCTTGAGCTGCCCCACAGGAGTTCACAGCTCTTTACTTCTGCTAAGACAGCATTATCATAATGCTACAAAGTGCCAAAGAGAATTGTTTTAATAAACAGGGTTTTCATGCTCTTAAAAAACTTGAACATGAGCACTTGATTCTATTAGCTAAAGTACACTGCAGCTAGCAAAGGATTCGCACTAGAACGGAGCAGCATGCTGCTGTTTCAAAAACTGACATCACCGGCACTTAAAAGATTGAATTCTTAAACACATTCAGCTCCAGAGAAGCGCTCCCAGCCTAATTAGAGCTATCCATGTAAGATTCAGAAACTCTAAGTGTGCTTTAAATATTTTTTACTGCATAATATGATGGTGTTTCTCACCTGGGGGCAGGCCACTCAACTAAATCGTAATTATTATCTCAGATTACCTGGGAAGAAAATCAGTATGCATTCAAAGTCTCTGTAATAGCCTACTTTAAAGTACAAACAGTGACCAAGATTGGGCAAGTGACTTCCCTAGAGCATTCTCTTCTGAGTCAGATGAACAATTATTGTATGTAAATGAGGCTTCTAAAGATATCTGTAATCTAAGTCTTTCTTTGTCCTGTGATTCCATATTATTAATTTTATTAGTAAATCCCTTGTTTAGAGATCAAAATTCATTTGAGTCCAACTTCTCTAAATTATCAAGATTATCAAATCTGTAAATTCCAAATAATCAAAGATTTCTAAATACGGGATCATAAATGTGTTAAGCACATTTTACTGCAGTTCATAAAAGGTTGCATCAGGCAGGCATCTGAGTAAAAATGTACTAGCTTGATAAGAACCGGGGGAAAGTCCTCCCTGCCCTCCAGCCAAACACCATACCTCAGTAGGATGAGTAAAATGAAATTTCACTGGAAATTCCCCACACTGGACTCTTGCTCATAAGAGTCCAGAGTTCTAACAGTACCTCCTCCTTCTCTATGGTAGCACTTTAATGGGGTAAGAGCACTGTCTACCTGTGTCTAGTAGCTGAGTTTAAGACAGCTATAAATAATCCTACTACCATTTAACAAATACAGTGTCGTGGTATATAAAAATGATTTGACATGGAATCTCATGTCCTATTATTGCATGATGATGCTTTAAAGGTGGGACTGGCTATGATAGTAAGTCTGCCCTGCTGGCTGGCTTTAGTGAAAGATTCTCTACTTTAGGGTTATTGCATAGAGCCCTGAAGCCAACAAAAATCATCACTGCCTTTTGGGTATCTACAATATTTTTAAAAAACTAACATGCCTTTATGGCATTCCTTTAACGTTCTTATATATTTTGCAGCATTCATCTAACAACATCCAACAAATATTTATTGAGGGCTTACTCTATGTACCCTAGGTGCTAGGGATACAGTTTTACGAATAAAACAAAATCCCTGCCTCGCAGACTTTACATTTTAATTCACGACACATCAAGTAATTATAAACTAAGCTGTTCTAAGTTCCTGAAAACACACAGAATCCTACTTCAGGGGCCCTAGAACTATAGATTCACAATGAAGAAGTGAATATTATGGGTTAAATTTTGTCCTCCCCTCACCAAAATTCCTATATTGGGGGCCTCCCCAAATTCATAGGCTGCAGTCCTAACCCCTAGTACCTCAGAACGGCACCTTATTTAGAGACAGGGCCTTTTTAAAAGGTAATTAAGCTAAATGAGATCATTAAGATGGACCCTAATCCAGTAGGACTGGTATCCTAATTAGCAGTGATTAGGACACAGAGAGGCACAAACAGAAAACTATATGACAGAGGAGAAGATGGCCATCCACAAGCCAAGAAGAGAAGCTTCCAAAGAAACCAGCCCTGCCAACACCTTGATGTCAAATTCCTAGCCTCCAGCATTGTGAGAAAATAGCTTTCTGTTGTTGAGGCCACCCAGTCCGTACTACTTTGTTACAGCAGCCCTAGCAAACCCATGCAGTGGGTAAAAAAGGAAAGGCAGACAAAAGGAGTTTTAGGAGTATCTTTCCCTATAATGCTGAAAGCCACTCAACAGAGCTACAAAATGTCATGGCTAAGTTTTGACGTTTACATAACATAAACTGATAATAGAGGTGGGCAGTCGAAGGGAAAGGGACTACCCCTTCCTTCCAGAAAGAGGCAAACCTGAAACCGGCCCCTAACGTAGCTTCTCCTTTCCCTTAGAAAAGCCCGTGAACTCCTGTGACAAATTCTCCCCAAAGGCCAACGTCTCTTTTTATTTTTTCCACCCCTCTCTAAATTACTCGACCAAAACCTTTCAGTTTCACTTCTCCTCCTCCTCCTGAGCAAAAGCAGAAGGCCGTCTGCATGGGAACTAAGTGGAGAAGCAAACAAGCACTTTTAAAATTCACTGTGTGATAAAGTTTGGACT
>VBSM01003215.1:8283470-8309256 GCA_008086735.1 Cheirogaleus medius | reverse complement strand
AAAAAAAAAGTGTTGTGTTGACTGGTGTGTAAAAGTAGGAAAAATACTTTGGTGTTTTTTCCTCTAAGAACCGGTGTCTGCTGGAGAATTGATCGGTTGTTGGTGCAGAGTAATCCCCACCTGTTTTGGTGACCAGAGGTGAAGCTCTGTATTGAGAGTGAGAATAGAGAAAACACTTTGGTTTTTTTCCTATATCTCTTATAGACGGGGGAAGGGGAAGAATAACATAGTTCATGAAATTATTAACCCAAACACAGAACACATCCACCTTGCTACTAAGGTAAGTAAGGAATGCTTGGCAGATTCACATCAGACAGCAGACCAGACCAGAATCCCTACAGAAGCTCATGGAGCAAACAGGTCCCTCCAGCTCTCAGGTGTGGACTCTCTGATTTTCCTAGAGCAACAGTTCTCAAACTTTGGGTTCAGGACAAATAAATACTCTCGGTCATTTTCCTTGAAGTGACATGCTAACTGCATTCATTTTAAAGAAAATGTCTGACAAATGCCCAAGTCTGAATAACCATGATTTATCTCTCAGTCACTATTTTAAGTAAAAGTGATGTTTCATGAGAAAAGTGGCTAATCCAGCTCATTATTCAAAAAACCACACAAGTCTCTTTTCCAAAAACAACCCTTCCTCTGTATGCAGCAGAGGCACTTTACACATACTTCCCATTTAATTACAAAGAATATCAAAAAACACGAAACTCAAGAGTCAAGGTTTAATAAAATTAATTTTTACTGCTTCATCAAGGCTATTCTTAAGTGAAACCGACTTTTTCCCCTCTATTTCTGCAAGCAATTGGTGGTGAAGATCGGGGCCCACTGCTGCTGGCTAGAGAGCGGCTGCCTTCGCTCTCAAGAGGGCACAAGCAGTTTTGCCCATCTCTGTTTTTGCACTACCAGGGCAAATGTTAACACAGCAAAAACAGCAAAAAACATCTAAGTAGTACTATGAAAATAGGTTTGATCCCAAAGGCCCTCTAAAAGGGTCTCTAAAGGGGTCTTGCAGACTCCCAGGAGTTCAAAGACCATGCTTTGAGAACCACTGCCCCAGAAGGCAGGAAAACTAAAGTGACTTCAGGATGGATTTTCACTGTTTTTATAATATACTCTAAGTACACAGATAATCTTAAAGAATTTAAGTGTATCTAAAAAGACCAAAGCTTGCGCTTTTTTTTAAGGATTTAAGAATTCTCAAAACAATAATCAAACAGGAAATACTAATTCTATGCAAAGAGTGGCTCACTTTGGCTCAGTGAGAGGGTGGAAGCATCTCCAAGCCAAGCCACAGCGAAGTCCCAGTCCAGAGTAGAGCACACGTCTGAAAAAGTCATTTGCTGGTCAAGTTCCAGAGTTCAACTACTTAACAATGTCAATGAACTGGAACTGGAATGAGAATTTACACAACTGCTCCCAGAAACCAAGAACAATAATGTAATTTTTTTTAAAGACTAAGGTGCAGTTTTCTTATATTAGGGTATTTATTTAGCAATTTTTGCAACTGTAAATTATCCCCAGGAAAATGAATAACTTAGCACAGCTTTCGGTGACAAGCAACACAGCCTAGCCATTTCTGAGTTTCCATTTGTTGAGTTTATTCATGAGTTGTTAAATTATACTGGGAAATCCTTTTGCAATGCTCACAATATTCATGATGTACAAATACTCCTCATATAAAGAGGGAAAAGCATCCCCAAATAATGAAGATACAAATAATTTTCATTAATCAAAAACAAACAAACCCCTCTTGGTATCTCCTATAAAATTAAACAGAGATTCCCAAGATAGAAATTCATTAATATATTTGCTATAAACTTTTGTGAAAGACGCTAGGGAAATGGTGACCAGTCCTCATACTCACTCCAGCCTGGCACGGCACTGGGACATAGGAAGGCACCAGCTGGTACTCACTGGTTAAACGAATGAGTGAATAAACAGATGAACGAACAAAGTAGATGACAGTGGATAGACCAGTAGGACCTACCAACTGAGTCTGATTTCTACTTGGAAGTCTCAGAATACTGAGGGCTTCTGATTTTATCTGAAATGGACTAGAGAGCGAGCACATATCTATCTAGATATTATACAAACCTCTCAAATATTGGATTTTTTTAGATACCAATAATTTCTAATATTCCCAACCCATCTGAGAGTGGGAGGATATAGTGCACAGAGCTATTGGGTATACTAAGGCAGCAGGCATTGGCTTTCCCAAGATGTCTCTTCCCTAGAAAAATGAATAATCTTTATCATAAATTATAATTCAAAGGAACAATGTACACAAGATTCCAAGACAAGAAGGCCATTACTTGCCTTGTATATGCAGCAGAGAAGACACAAGATACACATGGTTCTCCCTAAGGCCTGGTGGAAGCATCCAAGATTTTCAAGAAGTGAACTTGAGGAAGAAGGGAAGGCAGACCCTTAAGTCTTTTCTGCTCCATTTTCCCCCTTCCACCCAACCCCTGGCATGTTCCATCTTTCATGAGTAGATCTTACAGTGCTTTCTAAACTCCCTCCAGCCTTCACTTACAAGTGGTAACTCAAATACTTACCAAAAAATTAAAGTTTTCTGATAACTGACTAACACTATTTCAATCAAAAGTGCTACACTTTCCGCACATCAAACCAACTAACAAGCAGCAAATTAAATGATTTGTTCTTGACCTTCTCCTTCTCTGCCCTAATCACTGGTGAAGGTAAAATGAAGTGAAGATGTGCACTAAAAATGGATGAAGATGATTAAAAGCTAGAAAAACCAAAAATGCAAAATTAGGTAACAGACAATGGGCCTGGACACCCCCACTTGGACAAGTGCACCCACAGATACACACGCGCTTTAACCCCCAAGTTGGATTTTTAGTCATGGATTCAAACAATTATTTGACACTGATTAGATGTACTCTCTCATTTTTACAAACTAGTTTTCAAAGCTCAAGTTACAGTATGAGAATGTTTGACATTCTTAAGACTAAAATAATGCCCTAAAATGCAGTGATTTGAATAAACCATACCATTACAAAGGTACTAATTAACTAACAATCAATGAAACACAGTCAATGCAAGTCTCATCGCTAGAAGGTCTTTTAAAACACCAGATGATTAGAATGAAATTCTTTTCCTTCCAAATATTTTCATTTTTGCATAATTTCAGTTTATCAGCAAATAACATCTCATCGACCTATGGTTATTTGTGACAGTCTATTTTGTTTAGAGCATGTTTTCCAGTAAATCTTTCTTATGCTGTATATCATCCATCTACCCAAAAGAGGCAGAGAAAGTAAATTAGTGTCAATGCCAATTTTTATAATAGGTAATTGAGCGTAACCTTCTTGGAGGCATGGGTGGTTCTAATAACAAATTACATAAATGCTCAAATCCTTACCCAACCTATTTCAAAAAGATTCATTTCAGCTTTTAAAGTAACAATGATTTTTCAACTGCTTAGCCACTATTTATTTCTAAAAAACACAGGCAAAAATGTATACCTGTGTTATAGCCAGACTTAGAATGGTGCTTGCAATGTTCAAGAATAAACACCAGGCTGGTCCAAGCGCAATGGTGTTTACCACTAATTGATCACAACCAGTGACAGATTGTTTTGTTCCTTCTCCACTCCCCCAATTTCACTTGACTAGCCTTAAAAAAAAATAAGAAACATAAATAAACACCATCATCCTTGACAAGTTAAGGAAATTGTAAAATTTAATGCACCATAAAATGTGATACTTTTTTACTAATAAGTAAATTTAACTATAAGGAAAAGAAAATCAATTTTTTCTTTACAAGAAATACAAAACATTCTTCAGAGTTGCAGAATCACACAAACTTCAAATGTGACGATGCCAACTCTATTCTCAGTCTAGCACAATTCCTGGGATATGTTTAAGTCCAAATAAATAATAGATATATGGATTAAAAAAACACATGAATAAAAAGACAACTAAAGCTCACAATTCATAAATTTAACTCATGCTTCAACAGGATGCCCATTGGACAAGCACAAAATTAGTTGCACTGAATCTATGCAATGGTGTCAAAATATTAAAACCAGGCTTTTGTTTTCAAAGTAATGAAGACCGTCTAGAGGTTACATGGAAAAGACTTTGAGAAATACAATCATTTTCTTGAAATTAGATTTCCTGGAAAGGAAGTGTCCTCTACAGAATAAGTTGCCAAGAATTCACAGTCCATTAAAAGCAGACATGAGCTCTTTTCTCCAGGCGCGTTAAAAAACAGTTGGGAAAGAAGGTAGGCAGATGGCCCTTTATATTTTGACCTACCTGATATCAGGCTCCAACCCAAAGTAATCAGCCCAAAGGATCAAAAGCATTTTTGTAATTGTAAGTTCTGTCAGCCAACTTCAGCACAACAGATTCATATCCACCAATATCTTTTCTATGACATTAAAAAACCTGGAAAAGCTACAATGCTTCACGAAGCTGCCTGAGCAGCGTTTTCTGCCCTGCCATAGGCTCCTGGCATGAGAAACTATATATTTTCCAGGCGTGACACAGAAAGTGGTAATTAGCCACCTGGGAACCAGTTTTATTTTGGATTCCAACCAGACCCTTAGGTGACCCAGACAAGCCTTTTGGTCATGGAATGTTGTCAGCATCTGTACAATGGGGATATTTTTACAAAGAACTTTGAAAGTATCCAACGAAACTTTCTTTTTAGAGCAAGTCATCTTAATAAAGAGACTAAACCCATAAAGAAATCACATTTTTAATTCAAAGCTGCCCTCTTTTCCCCCTTTTTAAATGGGAGGCCTAGAGTCAAAATGAGCAAGAAATCAATGTATTGAAAGCCGGAGGCAAATCTGTTATGCCGGTGTCTTAGACATCTGTAGCAAGAGCTTCTGGGTGTGTTTGGCAATTGGCAATCACTCTGATGGGCTGCTGCCAGCTCTCGTCACAGCCCGCTCACTCAGCGTATGACAGAGCACACTGGGGCAGGCATTCGCATCTGACAGCTGGCTGGAGAGAAGGGAAGAATGCCATTTTTTTTTCTTTTTTTTATGAAGAGGTAAGAATAATGTATTCCATTCTTCCTCCACACCAACCATAATAGTTGTCCACAGGAAGCCCCTGAAACCCACTAATAGGAACACAGCCAGAGAAAAACCTGGCAGAGTCCAGCAAAGCATATTCTACTAACAAAACACTTGACTATTTCAAGTTAAAAAAAAAAAACAAAAAAACTATCGATTAAGAGCACACAGATAGCCACCTGCCAAGAACTTTCCACCTTCTCCATTCAGGCATTAGTACCCATTGGCAAGGATTAATTTTACATGCAAAGAAACAGGGGTTGAATTATTGGATTACGAACCCTTAGAGAAATATGCTTCGCCTACCAGGAACTTCTAAATTTACATTTTAAAGCCAACTAAATCTTTAAATGTCTACTCTTAACTGTGAAATTCAAATAGCATTTACATAGAGGGTTGGGGTTTTTTCCCTCCCTATTATTAATGAAAATGCAGTAACAGAAAACTGATGCTGGAAGATCTAGCGGTGACACTAAATACTGGTAGATGTTTTCCATGTGAATCGACAGCCGGACCTGATCCGGAAAGCACTGCAAGAGGAGTGGACAGCTCGTGAGTAAATCCAAGGAAAGCAGGGCAACAGTCCCAGCTCAATGCCACTGCGTCTACGCGCCATTCCAGGAAAATGAGAGGTGAGCAGCAAAACCCTGGCCTTAGTAATGACACCTTAGGGACGGTGGCTTTGCCAGCTATGAAATCCCTCATGGCTTTCAAGCAGCTCTTCATTTCCGCACTAGCCTTGTGCACGATCCCCGAGGGCAGTGCACACTGTATGCCACCTTGGCAAAGTGAACAACAGAGACCACCACGGGGGCAATCGCTGTTGTCTACCTTCCCTCCTGATCGGAGAGAAAGGGACAGGCTGAAATCGCAGGAAGAGGGTGTTTCCCACCAAGGCGGCCTTCTAGCTCATGTAATATTTGGGCAGTGGTAACAAGATGAATAGGTTCCAGCAATTCTTGAGCATTATTGCTGCTAAGGACTAAGGACAAACTTGCCACTAACTTCCTGGGGCCTGTAAACAGTGACCTGCCAAAAAATAAATAAGCAAAAGATGAACAAGAACTTAAGACACAAGCACTAAGAATATTACGCAATTGCCCCTAGCACTTTGGGCAGTATAATGCTGCACTGCACTGTATTATCAAAGGAAATACCCCCACCACCACCACCAACTGCCCCCATTAAAGTCAAGAATAGGATGTAGCTACCTTGCCAGGATTATTTGAAAGTTGACACTCCTAGAAGTAGAGATTTCCTCCAGAGGCTTTTCTAGCAAGACTACCAACAAGTCTTTCCTGGGCATATCCTAGTGCAAGGTCCTGCACAGGACACTGTCCTTGAGTAAATTACCATAATATTCATCACTCTCCTTCCAGGCACCCAGCATGTGAGTATATGAAACACAGATTGGGGAGCTAAGGCTGGGGATTCAGAGAAACAAATTCGGTGCTTGCCTACAGCCTTAAGATACAAAACTAACAGTCAGTGGACTTCTAAAATTCTTCTGTTCCTCCAACATTATGGGATGTATGTAGCTCAAGAAAAACTACAGCAGGCTTTAAACTATATAGAATAAGCAAAGGACTCTTTCCTAGAATATATCTCATTCCCTGTTTGAATAACTGAAATTCAACAACCTGAATAAATTAAAAAATAAGAGAATCTGCTGGATTCACTAAAAAGTAATGCTTATGTATTCAAATTTATTGTGCCCTATTTCCCCATGCATTACATTTAAACCTCTGATTTTTTTTTTAAAGAATGTCATTATTGAAAGCTAACACTATGCTGCAAAGCTCTATTACTTGAATTGTTCATAAATGGATTTATGGCTACTGCTGAGTTCTCTAAAAGACTGTATTTTATGCATTCTCCCTCAATCTCACCAAGAGCATTAATAAAGATATTCCTAGATCTATATTTGTCCTCTCACAGAGAGCTGGGTATTTATACCTGAAAAAACTTGCACTTAAATTGCTTTAATGGGTTCTAAGTAAAACACTACTCCCAATAATTTATTTTTCCATTTGATTGGCCAAGGATTTGAATTATAACTCTCAGGGTAAATTCATAAATAAACCATGCTAGCACCTTATATGGGAGCTATAATGCAAAATGAGTTGCAGATTTCTATTTCCATTATTGAAGCCTATACATGGTGGATCTGTGCAAGTGTGTATGGCTTAGCAAATCATCCAATATAGGTATCCCCTTATCTTCCCCACCAAATCAATGTCAGGAATAACATCTTCTTCTTAAGCTAACTTGGAATGCAGATACATTTCAGAGGGTATGACAAACTTCTTAGTTTTTAAAACATGTAATATTAAGCCACACTGCAACAATTTCAATATATTCCCAGAAGATTTCTCAGTACAAATCACCAATAAAAATAGAATGCATGCTACTAAGTCACTAGACTGTTAAAAACAACAACAACAAAAACACAGTAGCTTCTTCTTGAGATAACACTATGAAAATAATAGAATGCCACATACTCAATTACAGCTCAAACCTTGAGAGTAAAAGAAATAGATCGTTCCATAAATATCACTAAAGGGACCACTATGTACAGGAGGAGAAATTAAAACCACTGTTCTTGCAGAAGGCAGAACCAGGAAAAGTAGAAAGTCAGTGTCAAGTTAATAAAGGAACCACTGACAACACTGATGATGAAAAGTGAAGTAATAAACCCATCACAAAAATTATCCTTCAAGCACCCTTCTTTAGAATCAAGTCCATCTACATTCAGGAGGTTTTCTCTATTCAATTTTGTCCATTTTCCCTATTTTTTCCATAGGATTAAATTTTTCACTTTTACTCTCTTCTAAAAATATATATATATATACATATTAATGTCACAAAGATTTCACTCCATCTCTTCTGGTGCCTTCTAGAACCTGGTTCAATTAATTATTCCATCTTTACCCTAAATCTTCAACTTCTCCCTCAAAACCCAGAGACCTTTCAGTGCTGTGGTCAACAGTGAGGTCTACACAGGTTATAAGAAACTGAGCTCTCTGACTGCCTATGTCACCTGGAGCCACTTAATCTCCTAGTGCCTCCATCTTCTCATTTGCACACTGGGAATAATAACAGTCACTACATCTCGGAGAGTTGTTGTAAGGATGAAATGAGTTCATTCATGTGGAGCTTCTGAAAGGAGCAAACCCTCCATAATGTTAGCTCTTTGAATTACTGCCAACCTCTTCCCCTCCCCTATAACACGCTCAAGTCTCTCCCCTTATTTAATAAAAAATATCTTCCTTGGACCTCTTTTTCACCTTTCTATCTAAGCTTCTTGAAAGCATACACTCACTCTACTTCCTTACTAAACATTTACTTGAAATTATTTTCCCACAATCACCAAGCCATGAAAACTGCTGGGCAGACGTTTTCACAATCTTCACACTGCTTTGTACCTTTTTCACACTGCCAACTTATTGAGTCCTTGTATTTTGACACTGCCAAATGACTCAATCTTTACATTTCCAAACCTCTTTTGCTACATGTGAAGTTGCTGACCACTTACTTTTTCTGGAACCTTCCTACTTTCTCAGCCCCTATGACACTACTCCCTCCTGGTCCATCCTAACTCTGCTTGCTCATTCTCCAGCTCCTTGGTGGGCTTCCTCTTTCTCTCCACACACCTCCAACATAGGGGACACCTCAGGTTTACACAGAGGCCCATTGCTCTTTCTGCCCTACATCCTATTTTTTTGGCTACCTAATCTGCTTTCTTAGCTCTAACTGCCATCTACACCTAATGAGTCCCAAGAGTCCATCTCCCTCCCAAGCTCTCTGCCAAGTTTGACACACAAACCCAAGACAACTTGGGCATCACCATTTGCATCTTTTACAGACACAAACTCGAAAGGTCCAATCACATGTGCCCTTAGCTTCCACTACTGCATTTCTAATCTCAGCTCAGGGAGCCACCACCAGAATCTGGGAGTTATCTTCAAGTTTCTCTCTTCCTAACCACCTACACATTTAATCAATCAGCAAATGGCTGCTAACGTTTCTAAGTATTTTGCAGACCCCCTCCCTTCTCTTTATCCCTACTCCCACTGCCCTGGTTCAGCCCTTATCATCTCACCTGGAATTTCACAAAAACCTCTGACCTAATCTCTGCTTCCACATCCACCTCGCCTTCAGAACTGCCCACATCCATGTACGATTGGGTAAAACCCAAGCTCTCTGACATACATCCAGCCAACCTCTTTGGCCTCACCCTGTGCCTATCACCTCCTTGAACACCATCTCCACATGGCACTGTGCCACCTGTGGTCTCCTGTACAGGCTTTACCTTTGCTCAAGTGGGTTGAGCTGCAAGGACTCTACTCACACCCCAAGTTAGCAGGGGAACTCCCACTATCTTCCAAGGTCAGCTCTGCCTTTGCCTGCAAGAAGCCTTCTTTAGCCCACTTCACAAACCAACCGGGTGAGGCCCCCTATCCCCATCTCTTACCTGGCTCCTCACTTGGTAACCCGTGGTCACCTCCCTTTGCCTATTTACCCCTTCCTGCAAAACACACTGCTTCTCATCAGCTCCTTGAGGGCAAGAACCGTGTCCTGGTTATCTTCATGGTCTCAACCGTCACATAGGAGGACTCAATAACCATTGACTGAACTAAATATTGCACTACATAGTAAGCAAAAAAAGTAGAACCCCACCTTAAAGATAGAAGGGAGAACAATGTCTGGAATATTCTCATGTAAACAGTACTCAAATATATGTATGCTTTAATCATCCTCTCTTTGGGCCATATAGCAGCAAACAGATAAATCTCAAATCATAATACCTTTAATACTTGTTTATAAGCATAAGGAAATGTTTGATGTAATAGGTAAGAAACTAGATAGTCTTCAGGCCCATTAGGTTGGTTACTATTTTAATACATTGACTGTCACACTAGAAAAAACTTTTTTTTTCCCCCTGGGAACATGGTGTTTTATTAAAACAAAACTATCCTTTCTCATTTGTTATTTTTCATTGTTTTCTGTGTGTGAGTTATATGCAACACAATTCAAGTTTTTAGAATTAAATTTTCAATATTAGTTGTAACAATAAGATCAACAGGTAATATTTTCACAAACCAACTGCAGGGTTTTCCTTCACGAAGCCCCAGGCTCAAAACTAGCCTGAGTTAAATACAATTTACATGGAAGTCAATGTATTTAAAAAGGAAAAGAAAAGAAAAAAAAAGTGTTTGCAAGGATGTAGAGAAATTGGAACCATTATGCACTGTTAGTGGAATTGTAAAATGGTGTAACCACAATGGAAAACAGTTGCAGAGGCTCCTCAAAAAATTACACAGAACCACGGTATGATTCAGCCATCCCACTTCTGGGTATATATCCAAAAGAACTGAAAGCAGGGTCTTAAAAGAGATATTTGCACACCCATGATCATAGCAAGACTACTCACAATAGCCAAGAGGTAGAAGCAACCCAAATGCCCATCAACAGATGAATAAATAAAATGAGGTACAGGATGAACATCCCTAATACAAAAATCTGATGTTCAAAATGCTCCAAAATCAGAAACTTTTTGAGCACCATCACGATGCTCAAAGGAAATGCTCACTGGAGCATTTCAGATTTCAGAGTTTTGAATTAGGAATGCTCAGTTGGTAATAAAAATTCAAATATTCCAAAATCTGAAAAAATCTGTAATCTGAACCGCTTCTGGTCCTAAGCATTTTGGATAAGGGATGCTCAACTTATATGGACAAACAATGGAATATTCTTCAGCCTTAAAAACTAAAAGAATCCTGTCACGTGCTACAGCATGGTGAACCTGGAGGACACTATGCTAAGTGAAATAAGCCAGTCACAAAAAGGCAAATATTGTATAATTCCACTGATATGAGATATCTAAAGTAGTTAAATTCATAGAAACAGAAAGTAGAATAGTGGTGGCCAAGGGCTGGGAGGAGAGAGAAATGGGGAGTTGTTTAATGGGTACAGAGTTTCAGTTTTATGACATAAAAAGTTCCAAAGGTCTGTTTTAGGATAATGTGAATATACTTAACACTAACTGAAATGTATGCTTAAAAATGGTTAAGATGGTAATTTTAATGTTAGGTGTCTTTTACTACAATATAAAAAAAAAATCGATTGAAAATTTGAAAAATTTAAAAAGTTTAAAGAATCCAAAACTTCATTTACTGCTTTTAACAAATTAAGATTTTGTTTGGTCTGTAATAAAACTGTTACCTGTATTCTCACAAAAGTCATAAGACAATTCCATGTGACCACGTGAAAATGCTAACAAGCAGGGCCCATCGCATCATTCCTCTGTGCTTTCCGCAGCCAGACTGCCCATATATTTTATCTCTAAATTGGATCTTAATCTACACGAGAAAATGTAGAACCAGTAAACACCAAAATTGAGCATTAAATAAAATTAAGTCTCTGGAAAGAGAACAAGTTTGATTTTTAAAGTAAACATCATAATTCTGTCTGCTCAGTGTACTCAAATCTCTGGAAGCTTTTAACAGCAAGCAGGATCCTAATTGCATAACCTTGTTTGCAATGAGTGAATGAAATTTTGCTATAATTTTACTTATTAAAAGAACATATGAGTAGCGTGAGGCCACCCACCTCCCCATCATCCATCTGCCTTCCCTGTTCATTAATTACATCTCCTTCTGAGTCTCCATTTCTGGTTACCCTGAATACCGGCACATCCCTCCAAACGGGGAACACTCCCCCTCTCAGTCTTGCTTCCACATTGTCTCATTAAACCACATTGCTTCTAGTCCTACAGTTGCTCAGAGAACTCTCCTTCCCCATCTTCCTGTCACCACACCCAAATGCTTTCCTCACTCCAGCCAGCTCTTATTTTTCTTATCCAATTATCTTTTTCAGCTCATCTTCCAAATGAGCCCAACACCCACCATGATTTTTCTCCTAAGACATCTTAAAGCCATTATGAGCCACTATGTACTTGAAAAAATGTGCATGGGTTTTGAGAATACTGTTCATCCACCACCTTGTTTCTTCAGTTTCCCTGTGTGGGTACAAATCCTGTCTGCATTTGGCCGATAGAATCTCTGGACTGGAATCTTAATGGTTTTAAGTATTAGTCTGGTTTTAATCTGTTTTGTTTCCTTCCAGGTCTCAGGGATACTGAGAGTGGACTTTTGAACACAGGCTCTGGAGTCAATTCAATTCCCAGCTCTGCCCATTCCCAGCTGTGTGATTCCAAGGAAACTGTCTATACACTCTGAGCTTCGATTGTGTCATCAATAAAATAAAGAAAATAATAGCACTCGCCACGTATGTTGATGTAAGGATTAATCATGGAAATACAGTGCTCAGGTCCACATCCTGGTATAGAGCAAGACTCAACAATTGTCAGTGATAGTAGGCGACAGCTCCCTGGGGAAGGAAATACAATGGCTGTAATTCTTTGCAGCGTAGACAATGTCACAGAGCCTCATGGTGCTCCCACATTCTGCAAAGGCCATAAAAATGTCGCCAACGTAGAGAGAGCTGGACTACAGTGATGTCTTCAGGATGCAAGCGTCAGCACTGGATCACGAATAACGGTACCATCAGAAACAGTCCCCCGTGAGCAGGTCATATCCCTCCTACGATGTGTTACAGACTACACATCTCTGGTGCCTTGGATGCATGCAGGTCTCCAGTATAAGAAGTTACAAAACTAGTGCTGAACTTAGCTGAGATGAAAAAGAAAAAAGCCATATAAAACCAACTGTGACCCATGTATTCAGTATCCCCTAATCACCTCTCAGAAAGACATTTGCTCTTCATCAGTCAAGGACAAGGACTCCAAAACACAAGCTACAAAGAAAAAAATATTTTTTTAACGTATTACCTTTTCTTATTTTGAAATCTTACACCAAAATGGCATGCCTATCATCTATCAAATTAATTAACAAATTCCCTTAAAATTATAAATCCCAGCGCAGTCTAGACTGCAGGGAGAAAGGCACTCACACTTCGAGGGTAAGAATGTTCAACTTGTGCTATGTTTTTGGAGAGCAATTTGGCAGCACATATCAAAAAACCCCAAAAATGTCTATATTGTTTGACCCGATAATTGCTTCTACCAATTCATACTGCAATAACTATTCATATAAATATTTATGTAGAAGGATGTTCATGCCAGCATTACTTACAATAATGAAAAGTGGAAAATAACAAGAGGATGGATTAAAGGTTAAATGAGTGTCAGATATTCATAAGGTAGAATATTATACTGCCATTTAAAAATTATATTCCTGACAAATATTTAAGAATATGATAAAATACTCATGCTATATTAAATATGAAAAAGTAGGCTAAAACTGCACAAAAATTGTGTTATAAAATACATGTCTAAGAGTGTAGGGAAAAAAACCTGAAAAGGCATGCGATTATAGATGATTTATTCTTTTTCGAATTTGTTCCAAAGAACATACATTACTTTTACACACGAAGGCAAGGGAAGATGATTTTTAGAAATTGTTTGCCTTGTATTTGTTAGCAGTTTCTACCACTCGCCTTCCCACAACTCTAATTTTTATACACACACAAAATACTCTTTCCAGTGTTTTCTAAGACCTCTTCCATAAATTGACTCTAAACCAACTCCCTGATTTGAAACTGAGTCTAAAAAACTCAGAAGGATATTATTTGACCTACCCAAAAGACACTGAGGAGGTGGGAGAAGAACTAAACTTAGTAACCATATCGTTAAGTTTAAAATATTCCATGTTTTTTTTTAAAAACGTTTAAACCTGTATTGAAAGAATGCTAAAAATAGCCATGAGGCCTGCGCCAATTATTTATCTCAGGGGGAGACTTTTCAGGTTAAACATGAATGTTGAAGGAATGTTGAATTCCTTCCCATCATTAAGGAAAGGAGTGGAAAAGAAGAAATCTACAACCCAACTTTCCTGCACATCAAATGCTCTCTGATAAAATGTGGCCCCTGGAAACCCCAAAGCTTTCCCTCAAGATTGCAATGATCTCTCTCCACTGTCACTTCCTATAAAATTGAAGGATCTCTTATTGCCCGTCCTTGGAGAATCCCTTTCAATGTGCCTGCAGTAAAAATGTTTCAAAAAAAAAAAAATCAGCTGTTTTAATCGACTGCAATAGTGATTAAAATAATAGTAATTTACCTTGATTGTATGAGCATTTCAGCAGCAAACAAAACACAAAATAGATCAGCGGCTGAAACTATTCCTTGTCCTCAGTTAATAGGGCTTTTTAAAAAAAGAGGACCACCTAATCTAAAGGGGACCCGTGCCACCGCCCCAAGCACTCTCTAAGCCTGTTATACAAAAACCCAGTACCCCGGTTTGCTGAGGCTGATCCCCACCCCTCCTCCAGCACCCTGTGTTCTAGAAACCCCTGGTTTGTGCTTGAAATCACCACCATTTCACACAAGCTGTTGTCGTTCCACCCCAAACCAACATTCAGTTTTGCCTTCCATCATTTCCCCTCTATTTAGCCAACAAAATGCCTAAGAGGCCTGAAAGTACCTTTCTCTCACTGTGTGCTGTTTGCTCGTGTGTACACTGTCCCCAAAGCACTTCGGAGGTGGCCTTTCAGCTTAAAGGACACATTTTTAAATTCAGCAAAACCCTCCATTATATGGTAGAAATAGCTGAAGTTCTGACTACTTAGAAAGGCCTACATTTCCTTTCATGCATGTATGTATAGAATTCTTAAGCATAATTACAAAATTAAGCCACAGCTATTATTAAAATGCAAAAGTTGGATTTGTTGGTCGCTCTAAGTCACCGAGCTTCCACACGCATTTCGCACAGCAAGGAGAGCCCAGCTGACTAAACACTTCACAGGGCTACACAGCCTCCTCTGCACATTAATAAACCCGGTAGTGAATGCCAGCAAAATTAGAGGCACTTTTTCAATGACAGCCCCTGAGAGGCTAAGGAAATAATAAGTGTGGTTATTACAAAACCACAGAGGAATCATAAAAGCAAGAGCTCCAAATATGGTAAAGTTGAATGAGTTTTTCAAGAAGATAGTAAGTTCTTTTTTGATAGTAAGCTCTTTTTTGATAGTAACCTCTTTTTTCGAAAACCGTGCCTTTTCCTTATTAAAATTTTAGGCACAGACTGGAAACTACGTCTATGCACACGGCTCAGCGCAGATGATACCTCCTCAAAGAGACCATTTCTAATTGCTCCAGTTTTCTGAAAAGTAACTTCCCCTGCGCTGCACTCCCAAAGCACCGTGCTCCTCTGTGACAACACTTTCTAATTGCATATTTTATTCCTTTCATAAGTTGGAAATATTTAGGAGAGCCTACTTCCAGAGGATTTAGCAAAAGAGGGCATGTGTGTGCTCACGTGTGCGCATACGTGTGCGCTCAGGGCAGAGGGAGAGAGATGGATGGAACACACATGCCAGGTTGTTAACAGTTGCTGGGTGCAGACAGAGGAATACAGTACTGTCAACTTTTCTGTCAGTTTAAAAGTTTTCAAAATAAACTATAAATTCTAAAGTGCAATAACACACAGTAGGGGCTCAATCATTGATTGCCCGATAAAGAACTGCTGTTTTGTTGTTGTTGTTGTTCCTACTAAATGAATGTCTAGTGATTGAGCAAAGAGGACAATGGGAACTCTTCGTCCAGTAAGCATTTAAGCTCCCACTGCCAGGCACTGTGACCGGTGCAGCCGAAGGAGAAATGAATCTCCTGACCCTCAGGATCTTTGGTCCATGGGGAGAAGCAAATGACCACCACCAGGGATGCCATGGGACACTGATGGCGGGTAGGAGGTGCTGTGGAAGGAGGAAGAGGGAACCAAGGGGCATTCAAGGAACACATTGCAACCTATAAATATTTGGAGGATGAGTGAATGAACAAAGTATGTGAAAGAGAATGGTGCCCTGAAGCGTGCAGCAAAATCTGTCCACGTGTGGGGACTGGGTGAGCAGTCTGACCAGGTGGAATACCACAAGCAAAAACAGGAGGGACAAGGACCTCCCCCTCCTCCCAAAGCCCCATCCCAGGACTCACACCCCACAGCACCCAAGGGCTCAGTGCTCTGAGCCCATGTGGTGGAGAATGGGGAACACCTGCAGGGCCCTGTTAACGCTTTGAATTCCCTGCTGAGAGGTTTGCCAAGATGAGCCCATCTGGTCAAATGGGACATTCTCACCCCAGGGGTGGATTCCACAAGTCCTCAGGGGGGCCTAATTCCTCCCTGCAGCATTTTGGGGTTGCCAGCCCCCTCTGCTATGCGGACTTGGTTCTGAAGCACACTGAACCGCCTCTTCCTCTCCTCTTGTCCTGCTGCTGGTCACTGTCCCGACTCTTTCCTGTTTCTGTCTTTGCAGCCAGCCACCTTGTGGGACCACCTTCTTCTTGCCTCTTCCAGGGCTTTGTGCAGTGGAGTGAGGAAGAGGCGAGGCTGGAGGTGAGGGGAGATCCTGACTGAGGGTCCCTCCACCCCCATCTTCTCCAGGACCATCCCAGCCCCTCCCTGCCCCCGCCTGGAGTTCATGCTCTAGGCATCCTGTGTCCCAGCAACAGCTTTGGGCTAGAGGGTGAGGGAGGAGGGAAAGAGATGCTGGTGCTTGGTTTGGACAGGTGGACGCAGCAAGCACTGAGCGCTGACCAAGCCCTGAGCTGACGGCCAGGACTGGCTCCTGGCTTTGTCTGAGGGATCCTTGGGGAAGAGGCCACTAGCCTTTCCTTTCCAAGGCTGTGGTGGTGCAGCTGCCCACATTCCTCCTCTAGCACGGTGACTTGTAGCTATGCATCCCCACAGAGAATAAGCCCCTGAAGGCTTTGCACATCATGCTGAAAGTTTCGAATGACGGAGAAGCCCAGGAAGCCCCTGTGAAACTCTTTTCGGGGACCTCTGTGAAGATCATCTGAACAAGACGTGGCTAAAGCATGAAATTTCCAGGCCGAATGGTGGGATTCATCATCTCTTGAGGATCAATTGGACAATGACAGGAGAATTCTGAAATCAAAGTTCATTTCCTCTCCAGCCTCCACAAAATCCCTGCGGGCGTTGTTGACAACTAAGAGAGAAATACATCTGTGGAAACAGTTTGGCCTTTCTCTCTGTCTCTTTAAAGATGAAAAGCAGTGTTCCTTACAAAACAAAGAGCTGAGTGGGAGCCGACTGTAAGCTCTTCCTTTCTTTCCTCCTGTTTGACTCTTTGTTAGCTCAGGGATATCTTTTTCTTTCTGAAAATTATTTCCTACAACCGAATTTTGACTGCTGTAGCCCAAAGCGACTAGGAACCCAAAGAAATTAACGTTAACATTTACGTCATGATTACAAACATCACAGAATACAGGAAACATTACAGGTTCATATAGCTTTAAAAATATCTACAGATCTATATCAGTCCACTCTTCATTTTATATTGTTTCGAGAAACTCATTTTCACTTGGATTATTTACAAATGCACAAGCCATTATTAATGTGCATTTTACAGGGGTAAAGTTATTCTCCTTCAACAAAGAACATTAAGACTATGTGCAAGAGTGAAATTTTAGGGTTGATGATTTTCTTGACCAATATCAAATGATAAATGGTCACTTCAAACTAATCAGCCTGGCTCACGAAAGCTAATGCTTCTCTGTGGCCAGGATTACAGAGAACAGTCGTGGGTTTCACACAGCACCAGGGTACTGCAAAGCACAACGGGTGTGCCACAACCACTCACAGTCGACCACCCTGGCTCAGGATGATGATGACATCAACAATGACAACAAAAGACGAAGATGAAGACGGGGCTGAGCCCCAGCTCCTGAAGTCCCAGTAGGAACCAGATGGTACTGGCTTTTCTCCAATACACTCTCTCCATTCCCTACAAAAGCCCCACAAAGGTGTCCTTCTGCAGAGGAAGATACTGAGACAGAGGCACTCAGGTGGTCCCAGTGCTAGAGATCCCCCCAAAAGTCTAGCCAGGGTCGAGCTGAACCACAGGTGGCATCTTCACCTATACCAGGCTGCAGGAGGAGAGGTTCTTGGGCTCGTCTGTAGCAGGGGGGCAGGGGCCCAAGCTGAGCCGCACTCTTGTCTTCCCTCCTGCTCAGGCCGGCCTTTTTATACAAGTGAAATTCAACTCCACAGATGTTTATCTAAGCACCTTCTAGGTGTGGGGTCTTCTAATGCATGTCATAGGGAAGATGTGAGGAAAAGGAGTGTGGCATTTATCTCTGGTTAACTTCATGGCTGCAGGATGAATGGGAAGGTGCACACTGTTCAAGACCACTGTAATACGGGACACAGTTTCTTAAATAAGATCGTTTCCATCAGTGGTTTAAATCAGCCTTTCACCATCCGTGTACATTAATTCACTATGTCCCACACCTTTTTCTTTTTCCTTCCACATCCGTAAGTGCTTTTTTGCCCCCTATGGATGTCCTATATTTGATGACATTACAAATAAAACAGACTTTTAGTCCCAGGTCTTCAACAAAAAATGATGTGTCCCCTCCCCACCACTGAGGCAACATGGCGGAGTAGAAAAGGCGAGATGGGACTCTGCAGACCAGGGGCGTCTGGTGCAACATCTCCAACTGCATGACCCTGCCAGGTCCCCTCCCTTCACCACCTCGGGTCTTCGTGCGCAGGACGATGCAGCTGCCCCACAGTGCAGATCTACAGACCACCCTCAGGGGCTCGTGAACCCCCTTGAGTGGCATGCACTGTTTTGTGTGCATAAGTACACTGTGTGCGCACTTTTCTAGGGAGAGGGTCTTGGCTTTCTCCTAATTCTCCAAGAAAACTGTGTCAGTAAGAGGAAAATATCAACTGACTCAGATTCTTTGATTCTACAAAATAAGGAAAGCATGTCTATGATCCCATGGAAAGCTAAAGACGTCACCTCTCCCCCCACCCCAACCTCCTCATGTCATGACACTTTCAGGCCCAGGGATCTCAGCTTAATTTGTACCCCATCCTGGCTCCATGGTCTCTGCCCCCTCCTCGAGCCCAGAAACAGTATCTCAGCTTTAAGACAGCAGAGCAGAAAACCCATTTCAAAACGAGACCCTCCACACCAACAAGGGACGAAGGTCTAGACATCTTAGAACAGGAACCGATGGGGAAAGGAGCCAGAGGCAGCATAATTAAGCCTGAGCACTGTGAGAGGAAATGTTCCTATCCACGGTGAAGTGGGTAGCAATCTGGAAAATCTACAGGACATGCTGGCTGCGTGCTTCAGTTGCTGTGTCATGGCTTTCTCTAGCTTCCTGTCCACCTCCGCCCTACCCCTGGGGTTCCTCCTAACGAGCTGCTTTAATGGCTGTGGGGCCGCCTCAGGGAGCAGACAGGAATTTAGCTGAGAGTCCCTCAGGGGTAGAGGACCTGCAGCCTTGGGAACCAGGGGATCTTTGGGGACATGCTGAGGATGATGACAAACTAAGCAGCAGCAAAGCAAGTGGGAGCCCATCCCACAACCTCTGTGGTTCTCTGCTAAAAGCCACTTTCCCGACGACCCCTCCCCTCCCAGCCCTATAGGAAGGGCAAGATGAAAGAACCCTTTTACTGAGCTGTCAGAAGTCTCTGTAAAAAGGAGAGGGTGTCACCAACTCCAGGAGACAGGAGCTCTCCCAGGGTGTGGGATCCTTCCCAGCTTTGCCAAGAGTCCGTTGACTGCCTCTCATGGAGGCAGTCAAGTTTTCTAGTTTTCCTTTGTAGTGGGGACAGCCAGCTATTAGACATGCTCTGACCCTGTGATAGACCCTGCCTCACCGGCATTACATGCACAGAAACCAAAATTTTTCTGCCCACGCTGCTGCTAAGCTATTACTCACCAGCTCGAGACAACCCATCTACCTGCAGCCTAGTGTTTCATTTGCAGTTGCCCTTTAACCCTACCCAGCGAAAAGCAAAATTAATCGAGGAACATTTTCCCTGTTTTACTGCAGGTTGATGTCAATCATCCAGATGGCTTTCAACACTGCCTATCAAGCAGGATGCACCTGCCCATATGCAAATGTCAAGCAACATTAAACGCCCAGGAAGTAACCTTTACTCTCTTAGACAGGCACATTGTATTGAAACAAGGAGGGAGAAACTTTCAACCTCGAGTCTGAAAACCATTAAGAATCTTTACATTTTTACCAATGCTTCCATGGGAGAGCTGCACAATGCACTTATTACCACACCCGTATTTCATAAGGTATGTCGCTATGTAGTAAGGCAAAACGTAGAGATAAGGAGGAGGAAGTAACAAAGGAATGTCCTTGCCTCCAAGCTTCACGTTTAAAAAAAATATTATGCCTTTTAGAGATTAGAAAGTTAATTACTAGTAAAAGAATAACCTGGTACATTTGTATAGGGCAACTGGGAATACCCATCAAAATTTGATTTGCACGTGTTTTGAACCAGCAACCTAGCAATTCCGCTTTTAGGAATTTATTTGACTGACATACCAAAGTGTGCAAAGACATAGGCAGCTAGAGCTAACAATTGCAGGCACTGTTCCAAGTGCACCACACACATTAGCTATTTTATTCTGCATATCCATCCTACGAGGGAGGTATTGTTGTTATTCCCGTTTTACAGAGGGGAAATCTGTGGATAAGAGAGGTAAAGCAACTTGCTCAAAGAACTAGCAACTGGTAGAGCCAGGATCCAACCCCAGGCAAAGGATGTTCACTGTAGCTTTGTTTAAAAAGGCAAAACACAGCATGCAACTGCAATGCCCAACAATAGAGAACTGCTTAAATAAATTATGGCACATCCGCACAATGAAGCGCTGCTAAATGATTGCAAAACAAGTACTGTCGCTGTGTGCTGACTTGCAAAGAGGTCCAGGATCTATATTGTTAGTAAAATAAAAAAGAAAAACGTCTCAGAACTGTAGGATAATACAATACAATGTGGGACAATAAAAGGAACAGAGAGTAAGACAGAGGCAGAGATGCGCCACAAGCAGTTCTGGAAGGATACACAAGGGGCCTCAACAGTGGTTACATCTGCAAAATGTGCCTGTGTCATGGGAAAAGAAATTAAAAAAACAAAAAGAGTTTTGTGCCCTTCCATCTTTTTGAATTTTCTATCAACAGTATGTGTTAATTTTAACTTTTAAAACTGTTTTTACAAAAAAGATTAGAAGCTCATCAATGACATCAGAGAGGGAGGAATAGAACTTTAGGCTTCGTATCACAAATATTTCAACTAGAGAAGGGCAATCAATGCCTTATCAAATAACACAACCAAAATCATCCCACACCTATGGCCGGTTAATTTAGAATTGACTAATCCCAGGTTAAAGATTAAGTCAGGTACCTGATTCCCATCAAAATAACCTCCTCCCCAGTCAAAAAGACATAACCTGACTTCAAGTGTCTTCTACAGCAAATGTAAAACAATCAGCAATTTAAATACTTGATTCAATGCTCTCTTTTCTATTTTCAACTCTAGGTTGACGGGCTAAGGACAGAAAGTGGAAAAGAACATAAAACAAAGGAAGGAAGGTAGTGGTCCACGTACAGTGCTTGCCTGGGATAATCCTGCTTCACACCTCTGTCCCAACCGGACGATCTATTACCCGACCTAGGTCAGCATACCCAATCCCAGATACAGCAAAACTGCCCGATAATTCAGAAAGATACTACTCTACAATAAGTAACAAGTTTTAAAAGTCAAAGGTGGTGGTAGAGTTCTCAAAACTCCAGTTCAGACATTTACGTACACATAGTAGTACTAAGTTCCAAGAGAAAGTAATTTGAAATGTGGGAAGAAGCGGGGAAGAGAGTCATTTTCAAACACAAATATTTCAAGAAATATATTTGCATAACTTGGAATGGTTCCTCCAAGGAAGAACAAAAATTTAGAAAGCTATGACAGATGTTTTATTCTGAAAAGGAGAAAATCTTCAAAAATGAGAGGGAAAATTTTTATCCATAGTCCCTCATATTTGTAATACTATTAGAAAATGTATGAGAAAATCCCTGCTTTTAACAATGAGTTTCCAAAGTTCCATTCCAAGACATATCACTATTCCATAAAATAGTTTTGCCACTGAAAAAGTGATATAACTGAGGGTTTTATTCCTGATCAAAGCTTCAATGTCAAGCAAATTATAATCAATATACTAGTTCATCGAAAGGTAACACTCAACTACAATCCTGTTATTGTTACAGTAGAAAATTATACTCTAAATCCTATAATGTGGGGATAAGTTTATTCACTCAGATTCAATACATATTTATTGACCCTTCCTGTGTCAAACAAATATATTCTATGTATACGCAATGCTGAAGAGTGCTACATGCCTCAAAAAACGCACAAATAACTCATCAAAAATAGGAAAGAGCAATGGAGTTATAATTTATACCTACATATATTTTAATTAGAACTTAATAGTTTCATCAAAAACAGTTTTTCTTTCTTAGAAATTGGCAGAATTTTTCATGATGCTTTGAATGATCCTGGTTCTTTTAAAAGTTCTCTAAGACAGTTGAAACTACTGCAACTTCTTAATGAATTTCTTTGAAGTATAGGCATCATTCTACTGATCTAGAATTATTCTCATAATAAAGATACAAAGATGGTTTTATGATGACTTCTGAGGATCCCAACGACAATCGTCAGGACAATGTTTCTCACACAGAAAAGCACTACTGATCAAAAACATACCACTTTTTGTCTTTTGAATTACCAAAAAAAAAAAAAAAAATGGTGCTCCCCCCTCATAACATTATGCTTTATGCTGGCAAAAACACAGGCAAACAGGAAGTCTGTACATTGATAACGACACTGTGAAATTAGTACCATCTTTGGAAAGCAACTTGGAAATATTTGCCAACAACCATAAAAATTTCATCCCTTAGAAAACATAACATGAACACTCATAAATCTTACTCTTAATTAGAAATTCAGAAAAAGCCAAATACACAAAGTTGTTCATTATAGATCATTCACAATAGCAGTACATTAGAATATATACATATATTAAAAAACAGGAAAGAAACATGAGTTGTAAAATTTTCAGGATTATACAATTACCCTTTTAAGATATGCTTAATGAAGAGATCTAGAGACAAAAAAACTACGTATACAATTATGTATAATATGCATATAGAATAATGACAGGAAATACACAAACATAACAATTAGGGGCAGGATTATTGTATATTAGAGGGTGGGATTATTATTGTTAGGGTGGGATTACTGCAGGATTTCTCAGTCTCTGCACTACTGGCGGTTTGGGCTGGATCGTTCTTTGTTGTGGGTGTGTGTCTTGTGCATGTAGGATGTTGAGCAGCACCCCTAACTTCTACCCACTAGATGCCAGCAGCACCCCAGCCCCAGGAAGTGATGATCAAAATGTCTCCAGATATTGTCAAATGTTCCATGGGGCAATGGGGGGTGGGTGGGGTGGGAATCACCCCTGATTAAGAACCACTAGGTTTAAATTACTTTCTTGCCTACTTTAACTATTTGTTTTAGTATACATTTTTAAATATTTTTAAAATAAAAATAAGTGGCAACAGAAGAGGCCAGTATTTAAGGGCTAACTCTTTACTCAACACTGAAAGCCCTTCTCCTTGCTGTATCACCCCCAGTCAAAGACACAAGACTAGTGGGTCTCTCTCCCCCTCAACATGGCCCATCCCTCGGGCGCCCTGACAACCAAGGCTTGGCAGGACACGGGGTTTTCTCCACGGAAGCATAGCCCTTCCTTGCCTTGCGCCGCTCCCCTCCTGCAAAATTAATCCACATCTGAGAGTTTTCCGTAACGGCGATCGGCAGAGGAAGGCGTCACCGTCTCTTCCACAACATTTGGTGTTTTGCTGCCATGTTTCTGGAGCACCGTATTCTCCGCTGGGAAACATGAAACGCATAATCATGTTGCCAGCCTGCATTTCAAACGGAGCTTCCACTCTTTTCCTAATTACTACAGAGCTCTACAAACAAGCATGAAATAGTATTTTGACTGGCTCCAGGCTGTTGCTTTGGAAACAACAGGTCAAAGAGAAATCACAGAATAACTAAAAAGTGACAGCAAAGCAAGGGAAACTATTTCTTAGAATCCAGTGAGCAGACCACTAAAACTTACAAACTGTAAGACCGTGGGGACAGTCTGCACTCAATTTTAACTCTATGTTATTAGCAAATCCATGTCTATTTTGCTGCTCTGCTACTGACAAATCCCTTAACAAATCAAGATGTGGAATAAAGTCCAAACTGGCCTCAAGCTACTTTTGCAATCTGATTGTCCAATCCCTCTTCTCTCGAATTTAAACTTCAGGACCCTCCTTTCCCATGCTGGTCATTTCTACCTGGATGCCCAAAGCTCATCACACACAAGTGTCTGCCAGGTGAATTCACCACTGCCACAGGTCACCCGCCCTCACCGCTCCCCTAAACTGGGAGCTCCTGAGGACAGAGAGGGATCTCCAAGTTATAAAAGCTGACTCATAACTGGCCTAAAGCCATCTCTAAAAAGCCTTTGGAGTTTCTCCTGTTTCAGAACTTTTCTCCTGTTTGGTCTGGGAGAGACGGCAGAACGTCTCACTTAATAGAGAATTCTACCCTGAAGATTCTTCATAAGGAACACGGGTGAATTTCATACGGGGCTGCATTTTTGCCTGTTTGGTTTTGCTTTTTACTATCATTTGTGCTGTTCACAGAAGACCTAGCCTCACTTCGTTAAGTTTCTGTGATTAAGAACAAGTAACCACTCTGCCGGCAGTTCTACAATTACCTTTCTGAATGTAGGCTATCATAACTTAGTGAAAAACAAGTTATAAAACAACAGAAACATTATTAGACTTATCTCATTATGTTATTCATAAGAACTGTTTTTATTATTTTACTGTGGGCAAAAATCATAATTAACATATATTTACACACAATAATTCCAAAATACAGCAGTATTTAACATCAAGCGAGAAGTACCAATTATGCTGGTGGCTAAAATATATACTGGAAATATTAAGATAAATATGCAGAATATTTAATAATAAGCACTTTATGAGCATCTACTAAACTCCAGGCTCTATTCTAAACCTTTTAATATATATCAATTCATCTAATCCTCAGAAGAACCCCAGGAGGTATGTACTTGTATTTTCCTCATTTTAAAAAAGGAATTACGAAGAATCTGAGATGTATTACTTACTCCCTGGTTAAAACTATATAAATTCTATTTACATATTCGAATGTATATAAGCGCGGGCAGATAACCAAGTCACATACTTTCAAGTGTTTCTCATAATGTTAAATAACATTTTAAAAAATTCCTATGAAGCAGCCCACGTGAATGCTTATGTTCCTATTTTTGCTATACATGCTTCTTGAAATGCTCACTGGGGGCAATGTCAAAACACTTCCTAAACTGGATCTTGTTTTAGCAGTCAGCTAAATTTCAGAATAAAATGAATTTGAGATTGAGGCACTTATTCATTCCCTTAAAAATCTAAACCTATAATTTTGGTATCCTGTGACTAGTAATTTCAACAACAGGACAGAGCTGAGTACCATGATCTTTTTTTAGAAAAATCAAAGTTTTTTTTATCTGCTATATATTTCAATAACCCTGACTAAAGATTACTTTTTTTCTTTTTTTTTGAGACAGAGTCTCACTCTGTTGCCCAGACTAGAGTGCCGTGGCATCAGCCTAGCTCACAGCAACCTCAAACTCCTGGGCTCAAGCAATTCTCCTGCCTCAGTCTCCCGAGTAGCTGGGACTTATAGGCATGTGCCACCATGCTTGGCTAATTTTTTCTATATATTTTTAGTTGGCCAA
>VBSM01003215.1:8237558-8273740 GCA_008086735.1 Cheirogaleus medius | reverse complement strand
TCATTTTAAACTATTGTTTTAGGTACAATAGCGGCTTTTACTGGATCCCTCCCTCACTTTAATATTTCTATTTAACAGTATCTGGCTTCCAGACTGTAATTTTTCACCTGTCCTCCAAGCTTTTATTAAGTCTTTTATCCACAGTGTGTCCAGGGGCTTTTTCTTAGCTCAGGTTCCAAGCTGGGGAATTCTTGGCCCATGGCCCGGGCACTTCTGCTTTAGGACTGAACAGTGGGTTCCTTTCTATTTCCAACATCCACTTCCACAAAGAACACTGGGACCCTTTTTTTGTTTCCTTTAAAGAAACCAGATTTTGTGAACTCAACAGGGTCCTGTTAAAAACTTATCAAACTCCCAAATTGTTTGCAAATTGGGGCCAGTTCTAAATGCTTTGCATTCGGCACCCTGCAAGCAATGCTTCCAAAAGATTTCACTTTTGTCCTGACAACATAATTATCTGAAAACAGAAAAGGGAGGAGGGAGGGAAGAGGGCAACCTGAAAAGATTACTTTGACTTGAAAATTGTTACATAAAGGTCAACATGGAATTAAAAACCCCACCTGTGCCTCTCAAATCATGTCATAATTTAGATAATTTAAAATTTTGCTCACTATGGAGTGCTTTTTAAAAGATGATTTTGGTAGTTTGTGAGTGTCTTTTGTTTCAATCTTAAATCACATCGAGTCAATGATAATTTCTTCAATCCACAAATGATACATACAAGATTTACTAGAGTAAGAGCGTCTGATCATTTCTTTTCAAGGAAATTGGCCAACAGAGCAGTCCAGCTACTTACAGCTCATTCTCCCCATAGTGTGGCTGGCCTCTGAGTCATTTATCATTCTTCTTCCCTTTCTCTTCTAGTCCCACTATTTCACCCCTTCAAACTCACAGCTATTATTTAACTTTGATGAACTTCCTGCAACTAATTCACATGCTCAATTCAGCTAATGGATCAATTAAGATCTCTTCTGGGTTCACTATTTTATCTCTGTAGAAAAGAAAACTGCCCAACCAGCTTTGTTGCCCAGGCTAGAGTGAGTGCCGTGGCATCAGCCTAGCTCACAGCAACCTCAAACTCCTGGGCTCAAGCGATCCTCCTGCCTCAGCCTCCCAAGTAGCTGGGACTACAGGCATGCGCCACCATGACTGGCTAATTTTTTCTATATATTTTTAGTTGGCCAATTAATTTCTTTCTATTTTTATTAGAGATGGGGGTCTCGCTCTTGCTCAGGCTGGTCTCGAACTCCTGACCTTGAGCGATCCGCCTGCCTCAGCCTCCCAGAGAGCTAGGATTACACAAACCAGCTTCTAAACTTCAATACTAGGCCCCTGAAAATAAGACCACAAAGGCAATTTATTTTTAATAAGCTAGTCTAGTACATAGCGCTATGAAAAGCCTCACTGGAAAAGTTACTCAGAAAACAGAGTAAGTTTTGCTCTAAAGTATGTATTCCACCAATAGCAATCTACATTTGTATTTATTGAAGATCCTGTAAAAAATTTTGGTTTTCCTTAAAGTACTATAAATTGCATCATGAATAAAATACAAAAAAAAAGAGCAACTTTGTTGACACCTAAAATGTCATCTATGTGATAGTTAGCCTTATGGCTAAAAATTAAAAATGCAGAAACAGAGTTTCTTACAGCTGGGAAGATTATGACAATCTGTAGGGATGGATGGTTTCAGTGGCAGATTTATTGCTCCTACAATCTTAAGAATAAAGCAAAATTCAAAAGCACAATGTACTGTGGTCATGACATGGACACATAATAACACAAATGTCTCCATTCATTTTTCTGACTACTCAGGAAAGGCAATTGTTAACCTATTTCAAATGTTTTCTGTATAGAAACAGAATAAATGTTGCATTGCTGTCAATGCTCAATTCATAACAAGAAAGAAGAACCATGGCTCAGGTAACATTAATTGGTGCATAATAAATCATTTATGTTAGGCTCTGGCATGAGTTTTATACTTCTGCTTAAATAAGAAAGTATACAATAATCAGGGAGTATTAATCATTCATAAGTCTGTTTTCTCAGTGGATATACATTGGATAAAATCAATTTCTGTCAAGGAGAATCATCTTCATTTGAAGAAATATTTATCGAGCATTTGGGATTACACAGGACTTAGTCTAGGTACCCAAAGCATATACAAAGAGTTAATCTATTGGAGGAAGTAAATCTAATTATTTATAAAGGAACTGTAAGATAAGGGGAGGGTAAAATCCTCAGTAAAGAGAAGCCATTTACTGCTTAAGAGCACAAACCTTGAGTAAAATACACCTAAGATACACAGTTTACTCTGTTGAATGGGATTAAAGGGATCCTGCCGTTAAATGGCTTAGTCCAGGGCTCAGGTCACCTACTCAGGCCCTCTCCTTTTTCTCCTCCCTCCTGCATTAGGGTTTAAGAAGCCAGAAAGACTGGTAAACCTTTCTCCTTTCTTCTCCCCTCCCCTATAGGACAGACTTAATGCCAGGGCTTATTATCCCAATTGTCTTGCTCAGTAGATACTAGAAATCTAATGTAACACTGAATTTGGGGACTTTCCAGAAGATGTGCCTTCCTCATTCTAGTTGATCCTCTCCCCAAAAGCCTCAAGAAAATGCCACTTATAAAAGTGAGAGTCTATTCTAAGAACACCAAGATGCAAAGGTAAATACCGCTTTTAAAGTGTTAAATCTCCCTTTTCTCCTAACGTTTGGGATGCATTTGTTTCTTCTGAGCCTTACAGATAGAACTTCAGGGAATTTTTGAACACATCGAATTGAAACTACTGCTTTGCAAAAAGCTGGTACAATTAGATTTTACATTCCTCAGTTCTGAAATAGTCGGCAAGTGGACACATATTATTCAAGAGGATTCACTAAGCCAGTCATGCAAAAGAAAAAAAATCACATCATTCGGTCTAACATTAGAAGGGGTTTGCAGAAAACCATGACAGGTTGGAACAGCAGAAATGAGGGAGAAAACAGAAAAAGCATTGGCTGAATGAATACATTAATGTGTGCATGTGATCGGCAGAGAACTGGAAACCCCCAAACCAAGGGAAAACCACCCTTCATTAAATGTCAAGGTCAGCTGGCAGGCATCAAACCCTCCCTGTTCCCACATTCTCTGTACTCCCAACTACATCTTCTTCCTATTCTCCCAGTAGGTCTGGCATCTTCTCCAGGGGTCCTCAAACTATGGCCCGCGGGCGGCCCACCAAGGACATTTATCTGGCCCGCCAGGTGTTTTTGCCCATTTTGTTTTTTTACTTCAAAATAAGGTATGTGCAGTGTACACAGGAATCTGTTCATAGTTTTTTTTTTAAACTATAGTCCGGCCCCCCAACGGTCTGAGGGACAGTGAACTGGCCCCCCGTTTAAAAAGTTTGAGAACCCCTGTCTAGCCTTTGCTTCCATTCTTTGTTACTCTTCTCTCTCCTGCAATGCCCTCTACTTACAGGGTTACTTGTTGAAACCTTATCCTTTCTTTATGGCCAAATTCAAATGTTACTTGCTTAATTCCTATTCTTTGGCTCAATTACCACTTTAGTCTCTGGTAGCATTTATCACGATTTTCCTTTCTGATTGCAGATTAGTCCCTTGTCTGTTACTTCCATGAAATTATAACTTTCTTTTAAAAGCCCACCCCTGGTTCATCCATTTCTATATCCATCCCTGTGGCTCCCACAGTGCAGAGGACAAGGAAAGATGCCCCTTAACTGTCCATAAAATTGAATCGGCTTTATTGGAACAGTGATCCTTCTTAATGAATTCAGTCATAACAAACACTATGAATTCACTAAATAATAGACATTTTTCCTCATTAAGAAATCATGCCTTATTACTTAAGGAAAGTAAGAAGCTGTCTTTACATTCAGATGGCTAGTTTGTTTTACTGAATATGGGGGACAGCAATTCCAAAAGGGGCATGCCATTGCTTCTTTTTTCTGGTTTCACGCTATTATTACTCAGTCATTGTTGCTTCTAAGATTCACTCCATGCAAGCATAATGAGAAAAGATTACCCTACGTAAAGAAAGTTATGATAAAATAGTACAGAGTTGACTGGCTAAACATATACATACAATGTAATCATACAATGTTTACTGCACACCGTGGGCTAGCTGGGGCTACATTCTGCAATGTCTTTTAATTGAAACATATATATCTGCAAAAAGCAAAGTAGGATGAGTTTTAGTGTGAAAGAATATACAATTCCCGAGACTGCTGAGCACTTAAAAACTTTTTCCAACATAAGATTTCCAGCATTTCTAAGTTCTCTAGGATGCTATCATGATAAAACAAGACACATTTGAGGCACCTAAAAACCTGCAAATCACCACATTAGTTCATGGAGAGAGAAAAAATACATTTCCCCATCAGGTAAGAGTGAAAAGACTTTACCTATCATTGCCTGTGTACCAGGCTCATGAGACACACAGGTCTCCTTAAGGCCTCCGCCTTAAGGAGGCTCAGGCTCCAGGGAAAGCATCAGTAAACACCAGGCAATTACGACACAGATCTATAACAGAAACACTGGAAATTATGGGACCAGTGGGCAGAGGACAGAAGAAGACACCCAACCTAAAGAGCTAACAGGCATTAGCCAGGCTGAAAAGTGGGGGGACGTTCCATGCAGAGAAAGCAACAAAGGCAAAGACAAGAACCCCTTCTAGAATAGGCAAGTGGCTCAGTGGAGCAGGTGAAGCCATGGCCTCTGAAGCCATGGTCATGAGGAAATAGACACCCTCTCATGTTGTTCTCTGTGAACCAGATTCCACAGGGCTCTTGTGGGGACTGAGCCTCTGAGCACTTAGAACCACGTCTGACACAGAGAACATGTTCAGGAAATATTAGCCACCACCACTTGTATTATCTTTATTACTACATTGAGACAGGTACATCTGATTTATTTGATTTCTTAATGGAAAGCTAAAGTAAATCTGTAAGCACTTAAGAAGCAGTGACCACCTTCAATAAAAGATAACTATTTGAAAATTAGAACAAGGATGATGGAGTAGAATCCATACAGTCTACTGGGGTTGGGGGGGTCTCCAATGTAAGTCTCTCTAGAAAGACTTACAAAAGAAAGATAGAGACTAATTGCTCTGGTACCTGAAGTTTTACGATCCAGAAAGGATGCTTCATGGTGAATGGCTTGTTGATATCTGTTACAAACATACACAAGGACAAGTTCCCTCAGAGACTCAGTCCCCTTTGGGAACATCCTATCTATTGCCCTGAACCCAGGTAAGCAGCATTCAAGACCCCATGACCTTGTAAATAAACTTCAGTGGAGACCATATGGTCACAGACCATTGAGAGCTTGTTGAAGCCTAATTTTTGTGTCTCCTTCCCTCCTTTCTATTGTTAATCACCTATCCTGAACAAAAAGGAAAGCAAAATATAAAAATAAATAAAGACTACCCCAATTCCTTCAAGAAAGAAAAGGAAAAAAGAAAGGAAAGAAAGAAATGAAAACACAACTCCAAACTCCATTCCCTAAATCTCCCTTTTCACTTCCCTGAGACTTTCTTAAGTGCCACTTTGGAACCTACCACCCACCAGCTCAATTCTTTATGAGCCCTGGATTCAACCCAGTGCTGGAAGAGCCAAGAAGCTGCATTATCCAGTTCAGCGTGGGCTTTGAGACGTTCCACAAAGATGTGTGCAGGAAAGATACTGCAAATAAGCACTGCTTAGCCCTTAAACCCTGAACCCCCTGCTCCCAGCTGCCACAAGCAAACATATAAGAGCCCCTCACCCACTTTAGGGTTTCTTCCAATCCATGGACCCCCACAGCTTTCAAGCAGGGCTGAGGAAGAGAGACCTCCCTAGACCAGGGCCATGCCTGCTAAACACACAGAACACAAAGCAAGGCCCACAAGAAAACAGGGGACATTTCTGTTGTGTGGCAGCTGCCTCACATAGACAACTGATGTTCTCCAGTCCTTCTCCACTGCCAAGTATTGAAAGGAAGTTCCAATCAGGCAAGGGCAGCCCCGTTCAGATCAGCACCACTCCCACACCCTGAGCCAGTGCGAAAGGATCTCGTGGTCAGCCGGACTTTTCATCTGTGGAAGATTTTCCCTCCAACTTGGAATATTACAAAGAAGGAAAATACAGGTAGGGTTCTTGGCAATGAAGCCAGCAGGTTTTGAGTGGAAATGTTATTTTGAAAGAGTGGTTTTTGAGCTACCTCACAGTGATATGAATATTCCCAATTCTTGATATAAATTGTCCTCTCATAATCTAATTGTCTTCAAACATGTCCTGACCATCACTCCTATAACTTTGGCCTAGAGAACATTAAATTTAAGAGGTGAAAAATGGAACTACACAAGAGACGTTTAAACAATGGGTATGGTTTAGGAGGAGTTAAACAGTCAGAGGCTACCAGAAATAATTACTTATTCCAAGTCTCTAAAAGAATAATTGCAACGAGCTTGCTTAAAGTACTTCGAGTTTATGTGTAAGTTTATGCCTACTATAAATATTTCTATAATCCTTTTCTGTTCCCAACTACTTGAGAGAAGCCTAAAAAATCTCTGAAATATTTTTGGTGTTGGCCCAGAATGGACTGTCATTAGTATTGGGGACACAATTTACTGATTTTTCTGTTCACATCCTTCTATTTACCCCTTGGATAATCTTCACACACAACACACAATAGGTGTTCTACTAAATAAAACCACTGAATCTTCTCTTTAAATGACAATGAGCTCAAGAAGTTGTTAAAGCCCCCCAGAGTTTCATGCTCACATGGCCAGGCTGGGATTTTTCTATAAACAAGATGAGGCCTTAATCCGGTCAATTCTACATCTACTGAGAGGCTTATGTCATTACATGATGTAAAATATTCCTAAGGAGGCAGGGAAGCCAGTTTTCTGTGTATCAAATCCAGTTCTAAATAAACTAAGAAACTGATTTTTTTTTAATAAAGAAACCACCAAGAGATTCCAAAATCATTTATAAATTTATCATTTCTGTTGAGTTTAGGTTTTCAAAGAATTAAAATGAGGCATGTCTGTGGGCTGTTAGTGACAAAAGTTGGTGCCACTCAAGAATATTCTGAGAAGTTCTTTGTTGAGGGCCATTTTAGATGTCATAACATCTCAATTCACACGTCTTAATTTACTTGGCTCTTCCCAGATTCATTTTGGAAATGACACATTTATAGAAAAATTAAATTTTATACTACATTTCCAAATAGCTTTATTTTGGTTTTAAGACGAACTCGGCTAAGACGAAAAAGCAATCAGCCAATGAAACATGAAGACGATAAAGACTATGTCAAAAGTCATTGTTAACTTATGGCAAATTTTAAGCTTATTTCATTACTCACAAAGGTGAAATAAGTTAACAGAACTTTTTTTTTTTTAAAGGTGCTCTCATCCCAACATCCTGTTAAATTTCTTTCCAACTCCTCAGATTGACACAATATCTAGAACTACAGAAATCAAGCAGAAGCACAGAGCTTGTTAGTGTGAAAATGAGAGACACTTTTCTTTGTGGGAGTGGGGCCATTTGGACTATAATTATTAAATGAATCAGCAATGAAGAGATCTTCAATTTATTTGAACATAGCACATGTGCCAACATCACTCCAGGGGTAAAAAACAAATAAATTTTAAAAAGAACAAGTAAAAAGGCACTGGCACATGTTTTGCATGCTGACCACTGAACGAACAAATGACAAAGCACAACACCGTAGTTCCACAGATTATTAAATTTGCTGCTGTGCTGCAAAGAGCAAGGTGGTATAGTTCGTCCATGTTTCTTCCTTTCTCAATATGTTAGCCTTAGGCTTGAATCTTTAAGAAGGGAATTGAGTAGACGGTAACAGATTGCCATCTATTCATTCATACACCTATTCATTACTATCTGCAAAGAATATTCTGGGTACTAAAAGGACAAAACATGAACAAATCTGATCTCTGACCTCAAAGGACTTATATGTTTTGCAGCCATAAAAACAAAGCATCAGTTAAGTGATCAGGTAAGTCCACCTGGTTCCCAAGAATGGCATTGATTATTCAATTACAGGAAAGAGTTCCTTTACCCTCCTGGGAATAACTGTTTAAATTTAGTCCTCAAACAATATAAGAACCTTTTCCAGGGAAAATTTAGGTGCAAAAAATCACAACCCAACACTAATAACCTTTTTGACCTTAAAAAAAAAATGTGTGTGTATACCCAATGAAAATAGACCAAGATACCACAAACAAGTACTTTTTACTGAATTTCTTCTCAATTCTCAAGAGATCTGATTGTAAAATTGTAAAACAGTTAATGGAAAGCAAAACAAAAGATAATTAATTATAATTGTCGTGTAATTCAGATTAATATCAATGCATTCTATAATTCTTGTGATTCTTTTCTCTGCTTCCAAGTTCACCAGACAGAATGGCTTACCAAGGCACTCATCTCCAATCATTCCGTTGTCCATTTGCACTTCCAAGGTACCATTTAGAATCTGGAGCAGTTTCTTTTCTGAGCTAGTGTAATACAGACACAGCATTCAGTGGGTCTTTAACTATTTAATAGTAGTTCATGATAATCATCATCTACTGAGGACACACCATGTACCAGATACTATATTAGGAGCTTGTTATGCACATTACCTCTCATTTAATAAGCACAAACCCCTATGAGAAGATAGCATTATCTCTATTTTATATATGGGAAAACTCTGCTAGGAAAAGTTAAAAGACTTGTCCAAAATTCACAGCTAGTAAGTAGCAGGGCTAGTATTCAACCCTGTTCTGATTCCAAAGCCCTTCCATAGCTATTCCACCTTCCTTAATAGTATTAGGAATATGTGTTTTCTATCAAGATCATTATAATGCATTCTAAATCTAAAGTTGTATTTACTGGGATTTGCTTGTTTATTCCTCTGCTGCCTCTAGTGTCAGGACATACCTTAGTATTCTTAATAATGCAAGGCTGGCTTTGCATCTACAGCCCATAGCATTAAAAGGTATAATAGTACTAAAAACAGAAAGCTAGAAGCAAGAGGGCTGGTCCAAGACCCAAGCGTAACTTAGACCTCAGTTGCTTGTGGTGCCCTCACCCCACCCTGCTTCAGCACCCTCCCTCTCTCCTTCTACCAGTTCCTGTACCCCTGACTTAAAGCTGGTACTAGGGGGCTATGAAACACCTGGGCGAACTGTGGCCTGAGAACACTCATTTCTTAGTGAACCTGCCTCAGGAAAGTCTCTTTGCAAAAGACATCTAGACCCAGAAGAATTCACTTTAAGGATATTTTTATTTTAATATTACCACAGCAACCATTTCTAGCTGCTTTGCAAGTCTCATTCACTTTAAGATATCCATCTATGTGGTGTTTTGTTATACAAGCTATGCTGCTGCCTTAAAAAAAAAAAATTGGACAATACAGAAAATGATGAAAAGAAAAAAGTCTTCCATCATCTCATCCTTTTTCACCATCACTGTTCAGATTTTTACTATCCATAGCTTTTTTAAAAATCATTTTAATCATACTGTGAATATAATTTACTATCTTTCTTGTGTTAAGGCATATTTTTCCGTATTCATCCTAAGCAGTGATTTGAAACAATGTTTAATAGTCTATTACTTGAGTATATAGTACCAATCATCACTCAATCATTTCCCTTAAAATTGGACATAAAGGAGGGTTTTTGCTATTATAAGTAAACTAGCAATGAGCAGGTTTACTATAGAAAAATCTATAGTATTTCCATATTTAAGCAGATTTGCTAGGTCAGAGGATAGACTGACTCCCAAAAGTCAAAATGATGATGATAGCTATAATCATGGTGATGACAAAATATTTCAGTCATACAAAAAAGTTCAAAGAATGATATAGCAGACACCCATGCACCCGCCACTAGACTGAAATTTAATGGTAGAAATTCAAGACCCAGCAGCAAAAGTAGAAGTATTAATACATCAGGAATTCCAACAGCATTAGACAAGCAGTTGCAATACTTAACTCTGAAAAGCCTAGAAACTTACTGGTTAAATCTCCAGGAAAGAAGAAAAGTCTCACTGCCTCCTTGTCATTAGCACTTCCCTAGGTTTTCATTAGCACATACAGCAGGGTTTAAAAGGATCTGGGTTTGCTGCCTGCTTATGACTGAATTAGAATGATCTCAGTTCTAATGAAGCCCTTTCTGCACATATAAACTGAAGAAAAAAGTTTTCAATGAGACAATTCAACCTGTAGGAATTTAGAGAATACCGTGGTTAGCAAATACCATGAAATGTGCTTGTTTCAAGTTAATCGGTTTTTCAGAAAATACCAAAGATCATTTCCATGTTCACTCTTTTCATTCCCTCTAGCAACTAGGATTCATAAAGGGTTGGTGAAATGTAAGCACGTATAAGAAAGCAAGCATCCTGTTATTATGATGCTGGAAATTAGAACATAATCAGCAATAACAATAAAAATTATGTTTCTCTCCTGACTGTACTAAGAAGACATAAAAGAAATATCACAAAAAGGCAAAAAGCATAAATGAAAATTAAATTTCTGCTTAATCATCCTTTTGCAGAGAAAAAAAGATAAGTGCTTTACTTATTTATGTGCAAGGCAGTATCATCTTTTAATAGCTACAGGACACATTACTATTATCCTGCTGCTTCTCGGCTGGAGAAATAGGATTAGTGGCCTAAGAGGGAAGAGCTTAAACTGATTAGTCAAGTAGGAGTCCTAGGGCAAATACTCAGGAAAAAGGGGCAGCCCAGTCTTCTGTGAACCAATGTCCTGCAGAGGGGGAAAAAACCTGAGTGACCACGGTCAATCTAGGACCTTAGATGGCAACTTATATGAAGAGGATTTTTAATCTTCCATTTGCAAAATATACTCAAAATGACAGAGGTCACACTTAGGTAGGTTCACAACACAGCTTAGATCCCTCAAAGCAGTTTCACAAGGGCCACCATTCATCCATTCATTCAAACACACAACCAATAATATTTATTAAGCAACCACCATATTCATCATTGTGTATGCAGCAAATGGAGGACCCAGAGCCTGCCTGCTGGGAGCAGCACAGCTGATATAATTAATTATTGCTCCTAATAAGAGCCCTAAACATACCTGACTCATAACAAAAAGAAACGAGTTTCTCAAACTTGAGTCCTGGTGTGTTGGGTTGGAATTACCTTAGAGATCACCATGGCCCTCTTCATTGTGCAAAACAAAACTCTGGACTCCAGTGATGCACACTAACTCAAGGACATAATTTAGTAAGAGGCAGTGCTCATGTTTACGATCCTAGCCAAGAGCTCTTTTGACAAAACAGACAATCCAAATGTATTTGAAGGAATTTGATGTCCAAAACATAAAAAACGTTCCAAGATGGACCATGTGACATGTTCGATGGTGATTCTAACTAGCAAAGTAGTGGGGGGCCTATCCCTGACGTTCGGACAGACATTCCACTCCAGACAAAGGAAAGGCAATTCTAGAAGCTGTGAAGGCAGTTCAGGAAGAACGTTCCCAGCAACTGAGGCTGCTTAGAGGGCTGAAGTGAGATCCTAGCATCTGTTTCCCGTCCACCAGGTCCATCCAACTCAGAGCAAGCCACAGGAACTTGACACCACCTTAATGTCTTCATTTCCAAGTATTTTCCACACTCTATTTCTATTGGAGAATTCCTCAGTGCTTTCATAACATTAGTCAGAAGGGAAGGCAAACTCCCTTTCTGAATCAAATGACCCGATTATGTCTGTTGTGTAAAGGAAGGGATACCTGTCATAAAATTCAGCAGACAACCCAAATAAAAGGTTACCAAAAGCAATCAGAAAAATTAAAATAAAGATTACAATCAAAGTGAGCCATCAAAAATGGCTAAGCTTCACCAAAATGTGCAGAAAGATCTGCTTGTATTGTACTTAATGGAAAGGATTTCCAATGTTAAATCTAGGACATACCCCTTTAACTAGGGGACTTTATTAATTTAATGTAATCATAGCCACCCAGCTGTTTAACAGATCTCTAGAGAGCATGACATAAAAATAAAACTATTTTTGCTGCAACCAGGTAGTTGTTTGACAATTTTTGACAGACTAAAATATCTAACAGGATATTAAAAACAGATTACTTATGTGGCTGGATAAAAGTATATCTCAGAGAGAAAAATCAAGAACACCCCTTGTATACCATTCTCTACCACTTTCCTCTTCCCCAAACCCCTAGAATAATATAGGTCAAAAAACAACACAAACTCAAGATGCTCTTTTCTTTGCTGATATTCTTTCCCTTTCATTTGCTCTAGAGCTGTCCATGGAAATTCTGCCACTTTGGTAGAATTACTATTTAAACAACTCTGCAGCAGAGAACCTCTGGGGGACATGCAAAGCCCATGCCCTGCTCTGAATGGTCCACAACATGCCCGCAGATGGGCTTCCAGGCCCCAGGAAGGCTCTGAGGAGTTCTCCCAAAAGAACTAGTGGAAAATAATTGGAAATAAAGGAATAAAGGTACTGTCAGAACCCTAAAGCTTGCTCTGAGTTTTGCAGCCCTGGCAGAATGTTTCCAGAATCTTAAACAGCTTCCAGTCTCTGCGGTCTCAATTCAGCCCTCTAAGCCACATTTATTCCCCAAGATCCTTTCCCCCCATGGGCACAGTTCATTGGACTGGGGTCAGCATCTGACCAGGCTGGGCCAGCCAAATTCTCCCTCTTGGGAATTTAAACTGAGGCTGGAGTTTGACAGCATTTGAACTTGGGGGCAGGTACACTTGGGACTTGACGCTACCGTTTTAGATCCTAAGAGCAGGTAAGTGGAGAGCGCCCAACCACTGCCATAAAAAAGAATGAAGCTGATACTATAGAGAGAGAAGCAGAAGGAGCCCTGGGGGTCTTGGGCTGACCAAGCAGTGCCTAGTCTCCTGGTGCTGTCCAAGTCCTGGTTCCAGATCCCCTCACAGCCTGGCAGCACTTCCTGCCCTTGTCTTTAAACTGTCTTGTGACTCCCTATATAAATTCTACTTTTATGGCTGAAACTGATTTGAGTAGGCATTTATTATTTGTAACCAATAAGACATTAGCCACACATTTAATCATTTAGAAGCTAACATCTAATGATTTATAACCCCCAATAGAATAGCTTATATCACATGTTTCTTTAGCAGCCTGTACTAAAATACATTTGTCTTGAATCTCAAAATTTATTTAAGTATTCCCCAAAGCCCATTCTAAATACAGCCACATGTACAGGGGTAAGTTCAATAAGTATTAATAGAGTCACTCTTCCTGGCCTAAGTGATAAGCTGTACAATCTAAACACCTTGGGTAAAAGATTTTCCTTTTAAATCTTCAAATTTAGGAAGAATCTCACACAGGCTAAGACAATGGTAACAAAACTCATTCAAGACTGGGAACCAGGCTGGAGTTTAGGAAATGCACAGCCTCTAGCCATGGCCGCCTCTGCCCTGCTAATTGGCATGCATCCATAGCCTGAAGGGAGAAATGAAATCAGAACAGTGCTGACACTCCATGGTTTTCCTGGCCAGGAAATTTGGCTGAACTCATTCAAGCATCCAACCCATTCAATCTTCACTGTTGACCCACTCCCAACACATATCAGGCTCAGTACCATGTAGTGGGGACTCTAGGGGTGATTACAACAGACCCTGTCCACTTAGAGCCACTTCCATCAAACATTTACACTTTAATGAGAGGAAACTGATACACAAACAATTACAATGTACTGCAGTCTATGATAAGGTGGGGAGAGAAGTGTAGCAGATTGCAGGACTGCAAAGAAAGAAAGCTGTCAGTTCCATACACTTGGGAGGAAGGCAGAGAAACAGAATGAATGAACATGGCCCGAGACTGGCCATGAACTTGTTACGGACGCTAGTGGCCGTCAAAGAACAGGCCCCAAACACAAATGCTCAGTCTTCTGAAGATGTAAAATAACAGAATTTTAAACATTTGGATTTTTCTATTTCTTTTAGGAAAGGGGGGAGAGAAACAGTCACCCCTACAATTAACCCTTTCTTCTAAAACTCCTACCTCCCTGCCTGGGTGAGCCCTGAGGACTGGAATGACCACTCCCCCCCAACCCAATGACCACCCAAGATGGCTCACTGGTCACATCTCTCAGATCAGAAATGCATGTCACCTAACGAGCATCCAAGCTCTTTTCCCAATATATGAAAAGCCAGTTCCCTAAAGGAAAAAGGGGGGGAAAGTGTCATTATCACAAACTTATCCCCATATTTGTAACTGGGCTGAGCTGTAAGCAGACTCCTGCCAGCACCTGAAAGGCCATAGCTCTGAGGACACTGGCCAGAGCTTTAGTTACAATATCTTTTTTCACTGCCCATCAGGCGCTCAGCAGCCCCTCTCCTTCCCCTGCACCTATTGGGCCCTTAGGGTGGATTTTTTTTTTTTTTTTAACCTCTGTAACTAAAGAACCTGATAGGGCCATGTGATAAGGGAATGGTGGCCTAAAAACCCTAAGTTTCCAATTCCAGCAGCCATGGCTCAATTTTCATGTTTCACACACAGAAGACATTAACGAAGGCCCTAAAAATAAGAGACACTGGAGGCAGCCAAAGAGATACCTAACACTCAATCAAAGCCATGCAAGGGAGGAGAGCATTAGCAGTTTTTGGGAGCCAGGCCAAACGTTCTTCTGCTGGAGGAAGGAATTTCGTGTTCATGCGGAGTCAGCAGCCCCGAGGAGGTGCGAGAATACAGGAACTGGACAACTGGAGGCCCAGGAAAACCCTCTCTGCCCTGCCAGAGTCCACAACATGGGCAAACTCTTTACACCCAAACTTTTCAAAAAGGATGATTCATTTCTTCCAACCAGCAGGCCAGAAGAAAAATTCAAAGCCAGCAGGAGAGAGCAAACAATGGGTGTGACAGCTTCTTTGCAAACTTCTCTTGCAGAACAGCTCTGCATTCACCAAGACAGGTCTATACAGCAGAGTCTGGTTTGAGTGCTAGCTACCGGTATTCCGACCCTTTCCCTAAGAAGTCTGCAGCCTTGCCAAATGCAGGAGTGTGGGGTGTGTTCCACCTCATTGTAAAGCAGCAGAAACTTTTTTTTTTTTTGAAACAGGTTCTCACTCTGTCACCCAGTGGTCCGATCATAGATCACAGCATCCTCAAACTCCTGGGCTCAAGCGATCCTCCTGCCTTAGTCTCCTGAGTAGCAGGACTGCAGATGCGCATCACCATGCCTGGTTAATTTTTTAAAATTATTTTTTGTAGAGACAGGGTCTCACTATGTTGCCCAGGCTGGTCGTGAAGTCCTGGCCTCAAGCGATCCTACCTTGACCAACCAAAGTGCTGGGATTATAGGTATGAGCCACCATGCCCAGCCAACTTTTCTCCTTTTTATAAAGGAGAAAGACCTTTATATAAAGGTCTCAAGACAAAAACTTTATTGTCAAATCTTACATGGAAGGTCAAAATATTTGCTTTACACTGGCTGCCACAGGGATGAGATGACTTTTTACTCAGATGGCTGTCCACTGGACATTAGATGGACTCTCAAATTATGTTCAGGAAGAGGGTAAACCATGCTCCATTTGATGGATGCTCCTTAGAGCAGCAGCCTCAACTTTTCACATTTTGTTCTGGGTCTGGTGCATTCTTAACAGTTCATAAGTTACTGAAGCTCTTAATAACAAGTTGCATTCCAGAACAGAAAGACTTTATGAAAATCCACAACCAAACTCTCCATACATTCTCAGTTGAATGCTACACTAAAAAGTCCTCATGAAGTCTCTATTTTGGAGACCTGTAATTTTTAACTGTATAGTTTTGTTGCTTTTCAACTAAGCTGCTGACTAAAGCTGAGAGTAATTTTACAACTCCATTATCCACAAGCGAATGACTCATTTGTTCAATTATCCTAACCTCCAGCTGCACACCCTACTCCCTCCCCATTTAACCTGCTCCTGGATAATGTTCCAAAAGCCTAATGTTAGAGGCTAAAGGTATGCAAACCAATTTTAACACAGAGAAAGTAAGGTAGTGATGTTGACTACCTTGAATGAATTTCTCCAAGACAAATATGAATTTTAGATTATGCACTATTTTGGGCAATTGGTACCACAATTTCAGTTTATTAGTATGAATTTTAATGTGGTATTTCCAACCTCTTAAACCAAAGTATTCTTCAAAGTATGATTCACAGACCCTTAAGGGTCCTCATGATCAAACTATTTTCATGATAACAGTGAGTCACTATTTGCCTTTTTCCCTGTGTTGACATTTGCACTGATGGCGCAAGAGCCATGGTCCTGGAACAGCAGGAGCCTTAGCAAGAACCAAGGCGACTGCACCGCATTGTACTAACAGCCATTACATTCTCCCTGCCATGAACTCCCAGGTTGCTTTTTTTTTTTATGCCAGTTTCAATTAGGAAGGTCTTGTGAAACATTAAAAATGATTAATTCTATATTAATACTTTGTGACACATAAGGCATTTGGTCACACTCCAAACACGATGACTGTCCTGAGCTGAACAGCCACTCTCTCCACGGAACATCACTTTTACTTGAAAGAACAACTACAAGACAAAGTATGATTATTCAGACCTGGGTATCTGGCAGATACTTTCTTGAAAATGAACGAAGGGAGGCTGTCGTTTCACTGAAAATAACTGACGGTATGTATTGCCAATGATCAATTCAAGCGTTCAAGTGAAAAGTGAAATTTTAGGAAACACGCATCTGCCATCAGCTTGACAGCTTCCTTATACTTAAAGGCTTTTTGATGAGATTGGTGGTGATATTAACAATTGTGATTTTTTTGATGCTGTATAATGAAATGTGTCAACATGTAGAAGACCGGCAGAAATAAATGAAACAGTGTTTTCCAAACAACCAAGGAATGAGGCTATATAAGCATGTAAAGGAACCATTCAACATGTAGGAAAGACCAATGAACAGAGATATGGTTTCATATTCTACCTTGCAACTAACCTTTAAGAAACTACCACTTGCCAACAATCACTGTCAAAGAATATCTCTAATCATCCAAAAAAGCTATTAAAATACTCTTTCTCTCTCCCATTACATGTCTATGTTCAATATATATTTCAACCAAAACATATCACAACAGATTGAAAGTAGAAGCAGCTGAGAGTCCAACTGTGTTTTATTTAAGTGAAACATAAGAAAGATGTAAAACACCACCACTCTTCCCACTAAATATTTTTTGTTTGGGAAAATATAGTCCTTTTTCACAAAAACATATAGTTTATGTTAGCATATAATAAAGAGATTACTATTACTATTTTAGATCAGTTAATACATATTTTTAAAATTTCTCATTTTTAGTTTCTAATGTTATCAATATCAGTAGATAAAATCCATATTAACAAAAGCTCTTTGGCATCCCCAATAATGTTTTAGTATATAAAGGCATCCTGAGACCTAAAAGTCTGAGAAATATTGCCTTAATCTATACTCAACATTTAAAAACATCAACTCCACCTATTTAATATTTCCAAATAAAAGTGGGTTTCTGGTAGCACAGGACATAAGTGATGTTTCTAATAAGCTTGGCTTTTTAAAATATTTTGCTGTTATATCCAGGGATCATCTCTTAGGGTCTCCAGTTTTTATACTAAAACCAACCCAACACCTTATCTTTTGCCGGCATTCATTCAGTCATCCATTCACAAGGTAGTTGTTGATCACCTTCTAGATGATGCCAGAAGTGCGGCAACTCTGCCCTCACAGACATTATGGTCCAGAGGTGTTCATCCACCCATCTGCTTATGCGTTCATTCAAAAGTATTCATTAACTATCCTTTATATGCCAGGCACCGTGCTTGGCCTCCTCAGAATCAAAATATTGATACATCTAACTGCATTTTTATTAGGGCTATGCATTCCATTTCCAAATGCTCTTAAATTCTTTGCTCATTTCCAAATTTCCTTGAAGGGCGATTATTTCATCCTAAATGTGAAGGGTACTGCTTATGTATGTTTTTCCTGCTCACAATTTTATAATAAAAATGACTGGAGTTTCATGATAAGACATTTCAACAATCAGAAGGACTACTGTTCACTCAGCCACCTCTCAACACTTTCTCCTCTTCTCTATGATTAAAAAGAAAAAATGGTCCCTTACCCAGGAGCACTAGAAAAGCCAGCCTCCAGCAGTAGACAGGAGAGCAACCCTCAGGAGGCTCGAGAGAAGTAGAAGCTGCACCTATTGGTAAGATGGCCTGGGACAGCACGGATTTCCTTATAAAACTAATTAGGCAAGTGATGGCATACATAAACACTACTCTGAAAGTCATTAAAGCAAGATTCCAGAGGCAACTGAAAGATAATTGTCCATTAGTTACACAGACTGAACATAAATGACTGTTTCAGAAATTCAACTTCCTAACAAGGTTTTTTAATTCAATCACGATTTAAATGCACACACAGAGCACCACCACATACGATAAAAAATGGCAAGAAAACTAGTGGGAGGTAAAGGTGGTCATGCAAATAAATCCCAAATCTGTGAATTGGGTAAAATAATTCTGTGATTCTGTGTTATTTGCTATTTCCAAAGCAAGACAGGGTAGAAGAGTTCCCAAGAAAATCTAACAATAGATGGGGGGAAGCGTATTTAGTTTATAAAAAGGGTAGGAGACAAGTTAGAAAAAAAAAAGAGTAATCTTTTATTACAGACATATGCAGGGACATTACATAAAACAGGCTTAATCATACTGCAATATGCATATTCATTCTTTTAGTAAAGATCTGAGTACACAACATGAGATACAAGGAACAGGCACAACTCCTGCCAACCAACAGGACTTGTCAATACCTGAACAGTGGAAAGCAGTGTGACTCTATAGTCAAATAGGCTGGATTCAAATTCAGTCTGCCACTTACTACCTGCCATTTTCTAGGCCTCAGGTTCCTCATCTGTAAAATGGGAATGTCAATACTAATCTCACAGGGATAATTACATAAACCTAGCATGGGAATATGCTAATGATTGCTAATTGTTTCTACTGAAAAGGCTAAGAAGCATACCCCAAAAACATAAAGGTAAGAATACGTGAATAATTGCTAAAGGAATTAAGAAGCAGAGAGATCGCTTCAGTCCTAAACGGTCAGGGAACATGCCCTGGAAAAATTACACTTAGAGCTTCAAACTCCCTTTTATAAGGCTGCATGGGAAATTTCCATTCATTGCTAATGTTCTTGTGCTTCATGGGCCCATGACAATTATTTATCGAATGGTCACTATGATGAAACATACTTAGTCAGTGGTTCTTAACCTTTCTTGAGCCATGGCCCTTCCCTGAGTCTCTAATGAAAGATAAGAAAGGAATTTCTCCCCAGAAAATGCTGCTGGCAATTTTTCCTTCTTTACATTAGGGAGAAATAGGGCCCTAGCTAAACACATACAATGGTAGACATTAATGCTATCGATTTTGAAGTGAAGCCCAAGCTCACCTGGTTCAATCTCACGATTCAGCTGTACAAACATCAAGTTCCTCTTCCATCATGTCTTATCTCAGCAAATGGCACTGCCATCATCCTGTTGTGCCAGCTCAGAACCTAGGAGTCACCCTGGATGCTCCCTTCCTTCAGTCACCCTTCATATCTAATCTTCCACTAAGTCTTGTCTATTTTTCAAGCATGGCCTTTTACGTCCACCAACATCTCCTCCGTCCAAGTTGCCACCATCCTTTGGCAGGAATGCTTCAGAAGTACCTTACTGGTGCTCCAGTTTCCCTCCAACCGGGACTCTGCACGGCAGGCCGGATGAACTTCTAAACCTGATCGTATCAAAACCATCTCCCCACCACCCCTACAACTTACATCTCTTTAACAGCTTTCCATGAAAACCAAATAAGGGAAACTTTCTTGCTGAAAGGAAGTTATATCATTTGGTGATGGATAACAAAGAGTGATACGGAAAAGGGGAGAAAAAAGTGATGTGGAGAAAGTTAAGCATGGTGGAGAAGAGACAGATTAAGTATCAAAAATTATCAATAGTCCCTGTATGTCTATTCCCAGTTAAATAGGAAACTCAGGTCTGTTTGTATAACATATAACCAATGTTCACCACAGTAGACCAAACAATATTCCCCGACCTCCCTCTCCCTCTAATGTCGCAAATAAAAAGTACAAAAAAAAAATTATTCATATTCCCAGCATCCAAAATTATCTACTTTTAGCATCTTGGCATACTTGCATTTTCTTTAAAATATCTAAAGAACTTATTCAATGCAGAGTAGAAAGACAAATACAAAAATAAATCAACTCAAATGCCAACACACAGAAATAATATCATTAACATTAGGCAAAAACCATCCTAGGCATCTTTCTACAAATGTGGATGAATGGATGGATACAGAGGTAGAAATAATTTTATGAAAATGGGGTCATATTCTGCATTATATTTCCATTTTTGATATAATTTAAATTTTCTTGAGTCTAACAATATAAAATGAATGGTATTTAAGAGTAAGCAATGGTGAAAAATATTAAGCAGCTGGAGGAATGTTTTTTAAACAATGTGCTTCAGTTTCGGGCAGAATTGATCGACTCTAGTTTGAAAGATGTGGTGGACACCAGCATGTTAATACTTCCTTCTCATTTTTCCTCTCTGTGCCTCCAGGCTTTTATTCAGTTGCACTATTTTTATAGTATGTAGGTTTGTAACTTTCATGTTCTGTCCTCTTCCCATAATACCCTTACTTGTTTGGCATTAGTTCTGTCTACATTCAAATAGATTCAGACACTCACCCTCTCTCTCAAGTATCTGTCTCTGAATTCCTTATTTTGATCCAGCTTTTATTTGGATAGATTTCAACACTCCCTTAAAAGTAGGGACCACAACTGATGTAGTCACTGTTGCATCGTTAATGTCTGTGTAGAGTAGGTGCTCCAGAAACATCTGCTGTATGAATTCATAACTGCAGAACGGTGTCAGCATAACCTGTAACCTTTCAACCACATATAGTATGTGGCCCATATAAAATAATCCAAAATCTTGAATTCCTTGTATAAGAACTGTAAGAAAATAACTCACTAGAAATCTTTATCACAATTTTTCAAGCTGTCTTCCTATGTGATATTTTTCCTGGGTAAATTGCAAAAACTTGCAAGGTGATTTTTTTTAAGGATATATAAATGTTTAGGTCAACATGCAAAAAAAGATGTTTATGCAGATGTAAGAGGGAAACTAACATTCTGAAGATAACCAGGGACAAGTTCAATTTCAGATTCTAAGTTGCTATCACACTGTGCTAGGATCATACTAGCATGGTCAAGTACCTACTTCATTATTGTGACTGAATACCATTTATGAAACATCTCATCAAAACAGTTCATTACCTAGAGTACTCCTTACTCAAAACTGTAGGATTGTTTATAAAGTGCTTTTAACCCTTCAGCAAACTTCTCTCAAGGTGAGATATTCGGAATTGACAAGCATCTGCAATGCAAGGCACATCCTATCGTGCAAGAATCACAGGCACACATTTCAGAATATGCCTCACTTAATTCTGTACCGCCAAAAGGATACTTTTATAGCAAACACAAAGATATTAGATAAACTTTTAAATTGCTTAGTACTCATCAAAATTTCTACCTTAGAGAGTAAATGCAGGGAGAAAAAATGTTACCATGATTTGATGGAATAGAATTTGAAGAGCTCACTTAATATTTACTGTCTGCTGCCCAAGAAGCAGCAGTACATATGGTGAAGATATAGTGAGGCTTGTCATATTCCCAAATTCCTATGTTAAAGAGTAGGAAACTAGCAGCTCTCTAGACAGAGAGGTCTATGACCATCAAAAAAATAAAGACCCAGCAAGGCATTATGAGGTTGTTGGATTTTTTAAGTTTAACCAAAAAAAAAAAAAGAGTAAAAAGGAGTGAGATCCATGCAAGAGATTTTTTAGATTTTTAATAATGCATCTATGCGCTTGCAGGAACAAAGGCTATAAGGACTCAACTGCCCTCATCTGATACCCAGAGAACTCTCCTTGGACTTTCCTGATTCCTGGCACTTGTCTTTTTTTTTTTTTTTTTTTTTTTTTGAGACAGAGTCTCCCTTTGTTGCCCAGGCTAGAGTGAGTGCCGTGGCATCAGCCTAGCTCACAGCAACCTCAATCTCTTGGACTCAAGCGATCCTACTGCCTCAGGCTCCCGAGTAGCTGGGACTACAGGCCATGTGCCACCAAGCCCGGCTAATTTTTTCTGTATATACTTTTAGTTGGTCAATTAATTTCTTTCTGTTTTTAGTAGAGACGGGGTCTCGCTCAGGCTGGTTTCGAACTCTTGACCTTGAGCGATCCGCCCGCCTCGGCCTCCCAGAGTGCTAGGATTACAGGCGTGAGCCACCATGCCCAGCCTGGCACTTGTCCTTTTAACAAGAACTCATTGCCAAGTTCCTCCTTGGGCATACAGGACTTTGATTAGCCACCCTACCTTGTTAACTGTCAAATAATTTTAGCAAAATTATTGCTTCTGGCTAACAGTGCTCACAGTTGCTATGTCAATGATGAATATGAATGATTTCTAAATAATGGACTTTTGGGGTATTCAAATTCAGATAAGCTTTGCTTGCTTAGAACACAACAGCACCCAATTATGACATTTTCCTTTGCTCTCCATCAAACACTTTAAATACTCTAGTTTTTTCTTTGAATTCGTTAATGCTCTTCCATCTTAAAGAAACTAAGCAGCTACAATCACATGTATGTCAAATTAATCACTGTTTGCATAACAGAAGCAGCAAGCCCAAATCCCTGCTGACCCTGCCTGCTATAAGAACTTTCTGAACATTCAAAACCTAAACCAAACTGGAGCCATGTTCTGACAAAGAAGATGAAGAAGAAGAAAAAAAAATCATCGTCGGGTTCTGATCCCAGGATTCCCCAGTCCCTTGCCAGTGGCTAATTCATCTACCCAAAATCTAGTTCCCTGAGGCCTTGGTAATTGTTTTCCATTACTGAGATTATCCTTCAAGCAAAAGTCCATTGCTTTTGACTGAGCGATTACCTGAAACATTTTATGATATGTAGCTTGTTTGCAAGGCTCAAATGTTCTTTTTATCTGTTTCCCCAAAGAGTTTAATGCAATATATAAATGAGATGAAGACATGTTTAACACAGAACTAATCCACACCATTTTCACTCAAAAACAGTCCTTACTGTTAAGCCTAGAATAAAGTGCACATCAAATGGTAAGGCTTACACTTTTAGCTCATGTAATAAAAGTTATAATGTAGACCTTTCATTTTTACCTCTATTATATAATGTTATAAAAGCATTTGAAAATCTGATTAAGCTTGCATTCAAGCTTAATTGTCAGATTTCAAGGTGGGCTCTTAATATTGGTTTATTTTGTTGCCATTTCCATAAAACATTTTGGCCCCTTTTGGTGCCCTTCAGAGGCAAGCTGCCACTCTTTGTTCAGCAATTGGAAGAAATCAGATAGGGTTTGGGGTTAATGCAGCAAAAGGAAACAGCTTCTATTTAAAGGTTTTTGGTGGGGAGAGAAGGGAGTCAAGGAAAAACAACAGATTCTAGAGTTTACATTTCTTTAAATGTACTCCAAAACAGCTGTTATATTTTCTTTAAGTTCCCCTCAAGTAGTAATGACAAGACAATATTAAGAGCCTAAAAAGAAGAGAATAGAAACTAAACTTTTTTACAGGAGCAGTTTTTCAATAACTCTAGGAAAACTGTAGCAATCATGTAAGAAAAATTTTTAGGGCCGGGCGCGGCTATAATCCTAGTATTCTGGGAGGCCAAGGCAGGCGGATTGTTTGAGCTCAGGAGTTCGAGACCAGCCTGAGCAAGAGCGAGACCCTGTCTCTACTAAAACTAGAAAGAAATTACACAAACAACTAAAAATAGAAAAAATTAGCCAGGCATGGTGGCGCGTGCCTGTAGTCCCAGCTACCTGGGAGGCTGAGGCAGAAGGATCACTTGAGCTCAAGAGTTTGAGGTTGCTGTGAGCTAGGCTGAGGCCACGGCACTCTCGCCAAGGCAACAGAGTGAGACTCTGTCTCAAAAAAAAGAAAAAAGAAAAGGAAAAACAAAGAAATTTTTAGCATATACTAAAATTAAACTTAAGTTAGATTCGAAGTGGTCTGTTAAAAAAAAAAATCTTTGAGTTAATAAGAGGAATCTTATTCCAAGTGGAAGCTTAAGAAATTTGCATTTTAGAAAAATTCAGTTTCCTTTTGAGCTGTTTTCTGAAGGCCAAACTTTTTAATAGAAAAATGGATTAAATACTACAGCAAAAAAACAGCAGACCCACAGTGCTAGCTCACTGAGGTGGTAATGTAGCAGTATATACTGTGCTGGAAACTTTGTAACATTCTGGAAGGTTATTACTCCAGATATAACAGTGTTGCAAGTCAGCTTCAAACACCAGCCATCCCCCCTTCTCAGTTGACACTGCAACAAGTAACCATTTAAGTGCTGTCTACCTCATTCCTTCTGACTGCCAAAGAGCTAATAGAATCAAAATTATCCACTCCTTGACCTACGTGGTTCCTCTCCTCAGTATATACCTACAGACTCTTCAGTAAATGTCTAAAGGGATGCCAGAAAGACAGATATAAGTCCATGTGGCCACAAGATGTTCTTGTCATTTCCTTCTACTACCTCAAGATCAGGAAACAACTTCCAAATGGAGTGACAATAGCTGAATTGTTGAATTTTGTTGCTATCTACAAAAATTACTTACCATAAATAGTTTTTGCCAGTGTCCCTGAGAAATAGCTATATGAAACTTCTGCCAGGAAGAGCCAATTAAAATTGCACAAACAGCTTGTTGGTTATAGATCATTCCACAAATGTGCTTTTTCTCCCCTTCTTCCACTACAGCTTCCCTGAACACTGTCAGAGCCCAGACACAGCTGCAGAATCCTGATTCATTTATAATTTAAAAATTGAGTCAGTAAGACAGCTTTTAACAACCACCCAAAAACCTATATGTTTAAAATGAGTGGCATAAATGTTATGTCCTTAGCATACCAAAATTGCTGTATTGAGCAGCTGCATAATTTAAAAAATCCTAGAAGTCAGAAAAACTAATACAACGAAAATATACGCCATAACAGATGCTCCATGTCCCAGCCTTTGCTCATCCCCTCAACAGTAACAATGTGGCAAAGCAGCATTAGGTGCTTATGCTAATATTCCGAGCATGGGTCACAACCAAAGTGGGGTTTTTGCACAGTAAGTCAAATCAGGCAGTTCTGAAAATTGGACTGAAGTCTTCAGTGTAGAGCCAGGCAGAAATGAACAGTGACAAGCTTGGTCAGTGACCAAAGTAAATGTTTTTTGGTGATTGCAACCGAGACATGGCAGCCTCAGGGATGGTATTGAATTCAAACACTCTCTGAACAGAAGGAAAATGAAGTGGGAAGCCAGGTTAAAAAAACAAACAAACAAAAAACACACCTGAGAATTTTCAAAACATCTTGAGAAATCACATTAAAAAAAAACGTGAAATCCTGCTAGAGGAATTTACAGGGTTAAAACTACCTCTCCAAGAACAATAAGTCACTACCTTATTGGACATTTTAAGCACACAAACAAAAAAGGATTCCTAGGTTTAATAATATATATATCTCCATCTGCCAAACAAATAAATCTCTATGCTGCTTACAAATTTTAGCAATAAGAGTTAAGAAAAAAAAACTCTGGCTTTTGGGTTTACAGAAAGGAATAAAGTGATTAATCATCACAGGCTAAAGCTTCATCACTTATTTCTTCAAGAATTCCATGAAATCAAGCTCTTTTAACATTATAAGAAAAGTCAAAAGGCCAATGCCAAGTTTTCTGGTACTTTCCAAAAAAAGAAAGAAGAAACATTAGGTTAGTTTTTGTTTTTAGCTCAATCAGATTTAAAACTTAGATCCAGCCAGGCACAGTGGCTCACACCTGTAATCTCAGCACTTTGGGAGGCCAAGGTGGGAGGATTGTTTGAGGTCAGGAGTTCGAGAGCAACCTGAGCAAGAGTAAGACGCTGCCTCAAAAAAAAAATAAATAAATAAAACAAAAAAACTTAGATCTACGACAAACAATACTTACCTCTTAGAGACTTGGTTTCCTTGCTTGTACAGTGGAAGAAAATCTTAATTTTGAGGATGGAGGTGAAAAGTTGCCCGGCCTTAAGGGATTGCTGACAATTCCTATTCCTTTCTCCATGCCCTCACTATCCTTTCCAAGCCCTCAAACATCTTAGAGTCCCCCTTATAGCCTCTCTGTCTGCCCACCTCTTTCTTGTCTTCCTCCCAGGAATCTGAGTTTGACTCTCTAGAAGTAGTAAAAGTGATGACCTACTCTAATTAAATAGATCCTTACCATTAATAAAGGAGGCATGTCCATCAGCAGAGTCGAGCCCAGGATGAAGGGCAATGAATGCCAAAATTTCTGATCCCACTCAAGGAACAAAATGGGATCTCACACTTTCCCAGAATAGGCACACACAGTAAGCATGGATCGGAGCTTGAGCAACTTCAGAAGCAGAGAAAAGCAGCTTTGAGAGCAGAGCTGTGGAGCCCTAGCACCTGGTCCCAGACAGGGAGGGGAACTGTATGATGGAGCTCATAATGGTCTATACTCAGCCTGCCCTTCCGACTGGCTCAGTCCTACACCTACACCGCAGGCTCTACCCCTAGGGGGTCAGGGGAAGGCCAGTGGGGCTGTCCCTTCTTCTATACTCTTAGATGCAGGGTCCTTCCTATCTACTATGATGTTAAAAAAAAAAAATCACAAACAGAAGTTACTTGTGGGTGTGTGGGGGCAAATTAAACAGAGAAGGGTAGAAATTTACAAAAATATATGAATGGCAAAAGGTTAATAACTCACTATATAAAGGGTTACTTAAAAATTAGCTGCCCTCCCTCCCCCCAAAATGAAGAAGCCAATTGGAAAGGGGGAAAAAACACAAAGGATAATGAACAGCCAAATCCTAAAAGAAATATAAATGGCCAATTTTGGATTGCATCTTGGGGTTTTTCTCCTGGAAACATTCCTTCTCCCCAGTGTTCCATTTCACCACTCACCTGAAAGGAGAATCTTTGAAGGATGCCTCCTATTCAACCAAGTTTGGCTTAAACATAGTGTCCTTATAGAAGCCTTCTGTCTCTTACAGGGTAGATTAGACGTCACCAATATTTGTTCCTGTGTCAGACATACTCTCGCTTGATAGCACCTATCAGCTGTTTGACTCTTCCACTAGACTGAACACAGTAAGGGAAGTATAATGTGCATAAATCTTGTTTGACAGTATGTCCCATTCACCTTAAAAATGGTATGTACTCAATCAATTCATTCAACCAGTATCAAGCACTCCCCATACTTTGAGCACTATTATAATAAAGTGAAAAACCCTATTTAAAGACACTAGTAATAAAAAAAAAATAGATGCACACTGAAACAATAATTTACAGTTGTTTAGCTTAGCAGGCAATTTATCTCTAAAGATAACACATGGTATCTGGAAAGATAAGATGGAATGAGCACTCTCATATCACGCTGGTAAAGAGCGCTTGGCTGAAATGACACTGAACAACCATTCTGAAGGTAATGTGACGATACGATCAACAGCCTTAAAAAGGTTCATACCAGGTAGGCTAGCAATCTCACGCCTAGGAATTTATCCTAAGTAATTATCTATAATGAAAAAAGCTAATAAATGACGATATTCAAGGCTGGGCAACATAGCGTGACTCCAGATGTACAAAAAAAAAAATTCTAATTAGCCAGGCCTGGTGGTGCACACCTATAGTCTTGACTACTCAAGAGCCTGGGGCAAGAGGACCACTTGAGCCTAGGAGTTTGAGGCTGCAGTGAACTATGATTGTTCTACTGCACTCCAGCCTGGACAACAGACCAAGACCCTGCCTCCAAAAAAAAAAAAAAAAAGTGGTGGGGGGGTGGGGAGAAGGACATTCATCACAATGTTGCTCACATTAGTGAAAACTGGATCAATGTCAATGTCCAACAATGAAAAAAATGGCAAAATATATTTTATATAATGAAATATTAAATACCTATTTTCAAAAATTTGAAATGTGGGAAATGATCACAATATATTCTTTCTTAAATTGCAATAACATATAATTTACTATTTTTAAGCATACAATTCTGTAGCATTAAGTGCATTCACATTGTTCTGCAACCATCACCACCACCCATTTGCAGAATTTTTTCTTCCCAAACTGAAACTACCCATTAAACCACTAACTCCCCATTTTCCTACTTTCCATCCTCCATCTTCTGACCATCCACCACCATTCTACATTCTGTCTCCCTGAATCTGATGAATCTAGGGACCACTTCATGTAAGTGAAATCATACTCGTGTCCTTTTGTGATTGGCTTATTTCACTTAGCATAATGTCTTTAAGGTTCGTGTCCATGTTGTCAGAATTTCCTTCCCTTTTAAGGCTCAATAATATTCTACTACATGTATTGCCATGTTTTGTTTATCCATTCACCCATTAGGGGACACTTGGCTTGCTTCCACCTTTTGGCTATTGTGAACAAGCTGCTGTTCACAGTAACTGCTATGATCATGGGCATACAAATATATGCTCAAGTTTCTTCTTTCATTTCTTTTATGTACATATCCAGAAGCAGAATTAGTGGATCACATGGCAATTCTATGTTTAAGATTTTGACTGAGTGCTTTTAGGAATACAAAACTTTGCAGCATTTCGAGGGATCTATTTCCAATAAAAATTACTCTTATTTGTTATAGTGCTAGATTCTCTATTAGGCAAGCCTAGCCTCTACTTAATGTAGACATCACTGACGTAGACTGTGTGTCTCCACATTAGTTTCCCTTGGAGAGGGAACACATATGGAACATGGGACAGAGGTCACTGGTCTTAGAGATTGGAAGGAAAATTTGAAGTTTTATCTAAACAAAGATGACTTAAGCCTCTTGTAAAATAACCTGACTTTTAAATCCCAAACAGATCACTTAAAAATACCAGGGACCTATTTTAGAAGTCATAGAAAATGGAAGAATGGACCTAGTTTGATGGTCAACAGATTCTTCAGATGCTAATGTGCCCCCTGCCCACAATTCCCCCACCACACCCTACAGCAGAGGCTTTGAAAGTACTTTAACAAATTAGATGCCCTGGGTGTCAAAGTTCCCATGGTCTATTCCAAGAGGTATTACATTTATACATCCTGTTATGAATGGGGCAAATTTGTTTTCTTTTGCCCTGATATATTCTGAGCAAAAAATAATTGGTTTGCTACCATTGGATTCAAAAGAAAAATACTGGCCAAGTCTTTAACAAAAGGAAAAAATAAACTATAAAAATAAGTGCTTTAACAAGACAGAGATTATGTATAGTTTATATTGTCTCTGAGGAAGTTTCCATTAAGGAAAAGCTATAAGCCACGCATTTAACAACGAAGAGGTTGCTAGAGATTTCCTTTCCACAAAGTGGTACAGAGGCAGCAAAGACAAGAACGCTCATACAGTATTCCCATCCTTCCCCATATGTTCCAACCCTTCCCTATCTAGCTCCACCTCTAAGTCGCGTGGATTGCTCTGGCCAGTGAGCTGCGAGCGGACGTGTCGTTTCTGAGCAGAAGCAATAAAAAGTCCATGAGTGATCCTCTAGTCTCTCTCTTCCCTAACTCCTGAAGGATTTGGCCTTAGGGGCTAGATGCTAAGATCCTTCAAGTCTATATGGAGAAGAGTCCCCACACCAACTAACAATAGATATGAATAGCAAAGGATGAAGCAAACCTCTGTTGTGTGAAGCCACTGAGATTTGGGGATGAATGTGTTGCTATGGCAGATAATTTTGCTGATCCCAACTAACACAACAGAACTGTACAGATATTTAATACCTAATGCATGATCAACCACATGGGAGAGCATAACAGATGCACATCAGAGTCTTCGGAAGTTAAAGAGCGGAGAGATGCAAAGGGGGCCTGTTTATATTAATACTTAAGCACAGAAGAAAGAAAAGAGGCCAAGGGAGAAAGTGGGAAGACAAGAAGCGTGTAATACAGTCTTTCAACCCAAACTACCAAGACGAGGCCATCAGAAGACACAGCTGGACATACACACACACCCCTCAGCCCCCAGCCCTGATAACCTGAGTACAAGAAGCAGGGAGCTAAGATTCCAAATGATTCTTTCTGACATGCCACCTCTGCACATCACCCCAACAGCACTATATAAGACTTATCTTCAGGGCTGACAGCATCATCTCAGACATACCTGTACTTAATTTATGAAGTTGCTTCAGAGATTAAAAGCATGGAGCAATTACTAATCTAGGCAAAATTCTCACTAAAAGAGAAGAGAAATAAATGCTCGATCCAAGAATAGAAAGAACAAAAGCACCAGCAGGTATATGCTTCATTCATTCCTACCAGGATGCCCACAGAGCTGAACCCACAAATCCTATTACTACCAGACTGACTCACACTCATAGATGGATGAATCCAACATTAGTTTTCCCTGTTGCTATTTTAAAGTCCATCTTAACTAATTTATAAAATTCTATAATCTAGTTAATGTCAGAGAGCATGACCTTCTAAATACCCCTTTGTCCTACAATCATGCTGAGTCCCTCTTTACAAAATACTTGAAAATGGAGTTGAGTCTCTAACAGAATATTCTAGCTTAATAAAATCTCTCTCAAACACTGACAAATGCTTGCTTGCCTACTGATCGGTTTTATCTCCTCTGATAGGATGAATAGATATTACAGCTGTGCAATTAAAAAAATAATAAATCCTTTTACCGATATACGCAAATGTCCCAGCTGAGAATATAAAGAGGGACAACAGTTGGGGTTGGTACCTCCCTGAGTCACATACACATTATCTCCAGGAAAACAGCTTACCTTTCCAGCTGTTTGCTTCAGTATTGATACCCAAAAGACAAGCAGAGAGAAAGGGGTAAGACAAGCCCAGTGAGGACCGGGTGCTGAATGCATGAAAAGAAAAGAGAAAACTCAATCGTATTCCTTTCTTTCTAAGAAGAGAAAGCAGAGTTAACACCATTTTCAACCCACTTGGCTGAAACAGATCGATGTTTCTAGGGAGCTACAACCTTGAAGACAATGCATGGAAAGAACTATCGTGATAAACATGTGTTTAACTGAATAGCCCTTGGTAACTCTCCAGGGAATTACTGCTGGATGGCTACAGGCACCATTTCTTTTGCTCTCTGCTCCATGACAATAAAGCTCCAACCCCAACAGACCATCAGAATAGCTCCTGTCTCCAGACTTCACCCTACCTTTGGCAACAGGTACCTCCTGCTTAAATGCTCTCGGCCCTTGGCTTTCCTAATATCACAGCCCCTGGGGTTTTGTTCCTGCCCTGCTGGCCAACTCCTGTCCTCTCTTTTGCAGGCTCCTTCTCACCTACACAGCCAACTAGACCATGCTGATCACCATCAGCCTCTCATCTTTTCTCTCTGTGCCCTCTAGAGGCACACTGATCCAGGCCATTCATTCAACTCGGCCTGTAAGCAGATGACTCTTGCATGTGTACTCCAGCCCTGGCTGCCCCTCTCAGCTTCAGCACCCAAATCCAGCTACCTTCCTGGCATTGCTCCTCCCCCTACTCCATACACACATTTCGGAGATCTCTAAGGCACCTCTCATTCAACAGGTTCAAAACTACATGGTCTTTCCCGAAACCTGGTTTCCTCTAGCATGCTATGCAACAGTGAGTGGTACCACAATCCTTCCTACCTTTGATACCCGCCCTTCCCCATGCACATCGAATTCACCATGCCCAGGTGATTTTTGTAAGCATTTCCCCATCACTGCCTTTATGGTTTCAGGAACCAGATCTCTCACCAGAATGAGGAAAGGTTTCCCAACAGGATACCCCCTCCATTCTTGCCCACTTCTAATTAGTTCTCCAAATAATAATAGCAGGCATGATCCTTTCCAAGGAAATTCTGATCGGACTACATCCTTGCTTAAAGCCCTTTGAAATATTTCCATGGTTCTTGGGCTAAAGCACCGAAATCTTTTAACATGGTCTAAGACCTGCAAGATAGCCTCTGCCTCCATCTCCAGCCTTTTCTCACCCTGAAATGCTCCTCATTCAAAACACTCCAGCAACAGAGCTGATTTTAGTTCCTGGAACACATAATGCTCCCTCTTTTAGGGCCTTTGCATGTGCTGGTTGCTTTACCCAGAAGGCTTTTCCTTCTTTCTTCAATTATTTAACTCCATTTCATCCTTTAGAGCTCACTCAAATGTTATTTCCTTAGGTGAGATTTTCCCTCAGACTTAGTTAGGTCCCCATGTTATATATGCACTGCTAGAGTCCAGTGGCTCCTTCCAACTCCATAAGCAGTTTTTAGTTATTTGCCCACATGATTACTGGATTAGTGGCTGGGTCCATTACCATAGGGATTACAGCAGAGAGTGTTTCAGCTTTGCTTACTTCTACCCCCAGCATCAGATCCAATGGCTGCAGATATAGCAATGCTTTAAAATTAAAAAAGAAAATCTGTTGAATAAACAGCCACCTAAAATTCTAGACCTCATTCTGTGAAAGGTGTCATATTAATATTGAAATAAAAAGCTAACTATCTGATGACTTCAAATTTCAAAAAGATGAGAGATGAGAAAGAGAGATAAGGATAGAACAAAAAGGATGAATTGAAATAAAGAATGTAGCACATATGAGTGAAGGAGACATACAACAGAAGTTTACAGAGCTGATTTCAGATATCTGGAGGTGACGGAAACACAAGATGATAGAAAAATCCAGGAACATTTTTAAATCAGTTGATTATTAAAAGCAAAACAAAGGTACTGTTTGATATCACTTTCTGCAAATCTCCCTTGTATCAAACTTCAGAATATAAAGAATTTCCAAATACTGATGAGTAAGAGGCCTAAGTAAACTCCAAAATATTAATCTAATGGACACACTGCCAATTCTAAGACAAGCTGAGTTCATGACGGTCGGTTATATTCAGTGTAATCTATCTTAGCAGCTCAGAGGACAGAGTAGGCCTACAGCAAGCACACAACTACAAAGTTGTTTCTGTAAGGTCCCAGCAGCTCCCAACCTTACCTAGAGACAGACAAAACAGGATGCTCCTAGAAAGTAAAGTGTTAGAACTGAATTAACCTTTCATTATATGCAAGCCCAGTCCATGTATCTTTGAAATCTCAATCTTATGTCTATGAGATTTGACTGCACGAGTTTCATAACATCTTATACCACTAAAAAATTAAAGACCATGTTCTTACAGATAGATTGTCTATATTTCATTATGAGTGATTGGGGGCAGAAGGCAGGGAAGACATTTGCTTTTAAAAATATACAAAAATCCATTAAGAAGTTACCTTTCAAAAACCTTGTTTTTATGAAATGTCACAAAAATCCATGTGATGAGAAGAACAAAATGAATCAATGACCAAGACCTACACTCAAACACTGACCCAGTGACTTAGTTGTGTCGTCCAGGCAATGACTAACCTCCGAGCCGCACCAATAGTCCACCCTCATTTGGTGGAGAAGGTAAAATGAGAACAAAAAATCTACGTAAGTGCCTAACACTGGGCCATACACAAAGGAGGTTCTCAATAAATGTTAGGTGGTGTTATTCCCGGTAACTAGCATGGCGCCTGGTAGAGAATATGTGCTCAATAAATTATTAGGTGTGTGAATGGATGGTAGCCAGCCGTATATGGAGGTCTTTGGCCTTAACATCCATAAAACCTAGAATTTCACACAAAAGGCCAGCTTGAAAGGGGGGAAAGGAGGAGATGGATGGAAGTCAGGAATGGAAATCATTTTAAAGGTCAAATTTGCACAAATAGGATTTGTGCATGCAAAAGCATGCAGTCCTATAAACTCAAAGTAATCCTACAGCTCTCTAGCTAGCTCAAAGGATTGTAAGCGAGCTTTTAATAAATCACAACTTCCCGGCCCTTAGGGCTTTTCTCTCCTCCTCGGCACTGTCCTCCAACAGCATTAGGAACATCGGCATCCTGACTTGCTGTTTCCAAATGACTTCCTCTCCGATGTATTTATGAACACACTTATTGGGCAGAGGGTAATGTTATTTGACCCTTCATTATGGTCCCTACAAGATCAGACACAAAGGTCTGCTAGTATTTATTTCCTGATCATACTTTTAAAAAAAAAAAAAAGGGTGGGGGAGGGTTCAGAGCATTACTTGGGTCACAGAGCTCTGTAAAAGACCAAGAAACCAGTATGTGACTCAAATATCAGATTTAAACTACAAGGAGTTCACATAAATTGCATAGTAATAAACGTTGGCTTGGGCCCAACAGAAGTTAGAAAAACTTGACATTTTATGTGCTACTCACAAAGAAAAAACATCAAGGAATGAACAAGGTTTTGTTTTTGTTTTTTTTCTTTAACTTTCATCTCAAATTGACTCAATTCTGGCTTAAGGCCAATACACGGCAACCAATGGTTTTATTTTACATGAAACTTTCAATATTTCAATGACAATATTTTGAGGAAAAATTTTCACTACCATAGATTTTTTTTTTCTCCTGAGACATTGTGCTTCTATGGAAGATTTAAAAGAAGCAGAGGAAACACATTGTATAAACACTGAGTAGCAGGGTAATTTAGAACTTCCAAGGATTTTTCATTATCCTCAGAGGAGATCAGTGGCTAAGAGGAGACTTGGAAATTACACAGCCTAGGAATCTGACAAATAGATTGTGTTTCCCATGTCAATCCCAACCCACCGATACGTAACGGCTACTTGGATCCCCGAACTGAGAAGGATCCTGAAATTGAATGAGCACTGGCACTAATTAGTGTCATCTGCCGTAAGAGCTGGCAAGAATGTCACATATTACCCTTCAAAGAGTCCAACTCCCCCATTACACAGATGAGGACAGAGGCCTAAACTGGATTGGAACTAAGATGACCTACTTTCCAGTCCAGTGCTCACTTAGCACACATTGGAAAGTCTCTCGATTTTTTGATACATTAACTTTTACATGTTGACTTGCTTCCTTACAAAAGCACTTTTAATGCTTTGTGTATCTAAGTCACACCTATCCAGTTATATTTTAAACTCCTGATAAGAGTGAACCGGCCCTCTAATTCTTATGAAAACCCTACTCCTCCGTATCAGTAGCTGGTGTACGGTTCTGTACGCAGCAGGTCCCAGAGCTGTTGACCGTCTGCTTCTTCAAACAGGAACACACCCAATTCACCTCTCACGTGCTTATTCTCTTTGCCCTGAGATGTTCCGGTGCACAAAAATAACTCTAAAGCCCAATATTTTTTTTAACCTTGTGTTGGAAATTAAAAGACCAGTTCAAAAAAGACAGCACATACAGGCATGTGGGTGAAGTACAGACAAGTAAATGGCTACATAACAATTCGATTAGCAATTCTTTCCACCACCCCCAAACAGACATATACCCACACATATACACACATCTTTTGCCTACAGAAAGTACCTGGTAAAAACAAATTTACATAGCAGTCTAATGAACATCTTAAATATATTTGGAAAGAACTCTGAAAATCTGTCTTTCCACAAGTAGCATGCTGTAGATGTTTCCATGTTGCATATTCAATACTGCGAAATTTGACATAGACCGTTTTAACTATATTAACTGCTCTCAATTTTGGACATATGATTGGATGGAAAACATTCCATTGGTGTTCTTTCCTGCACTAACAACAGACACATAACTAACAAGCATGTGAAGTTATAAAGGCATCTTAAAAACTATATGACCCAGATTCACCTATGATCAATCAAACCTCTGGATCAAGCTGCCAATTTGCAGAAAATGCATACGAATATGTGAAATACACTAGGAGCATGCAATCAGCAACATTCTTGCTATGGGAAGCTCTACAGGACCACAAAACTCAGGTACTCTCCTAGATAAATTATAAGGGGAAAAAAGAGATGGAAGTTATTGATTAAAAGAGATTTAAGGACATTTCCAATTATTTTTAAATGAGCAAGATTAAACTATAGTGTCTAGGGATAATCACTTCGGTGATAAACTAAAAAGAAATGTAAAGACATGATGAACCTAAAAGTCACAACAGTGATTACTTTCACTGGAGGGATAAGATACATGAAGGGCTGACCAAGCTCTACTTGGCCTGGGTAATGGTTGTAGGAATGTTGGCCTTATGATAATTTATTAAACCATGCATTTGTTTTGTGTGGTTTTCTTTTTTTTTTTTTTTTTTTTTT
>VBSM01003215.1:8220463-8233950 GCA_008086735.1 Cheirogaleus medius | reverse complement strand
CACATGGGAAATTCAATAGAAGCCAAAGTTAACAAAATTAATGATGTACTTCCTGATTTTGAGATAAAACTTAAGCCTTTAGTTCTCCACCAATGGGCAAGTCAGCCAAAAGCATCTTGTGCAGAAGAGATACTATAAAAATTAATATCATGAATGCTTTATATTATCCAGAGTTTATGTTTTTATATTTTAATAGATTTAGAGGGTACAAGTATAGCTCTGTTACATGAATATAGTGTACAATGATGAAGTCTAGGCTTTTAGGGTATCCATCGCCTGAATAGTGTACGTTGTACCCATTAGGTACAGAGTTTACTTTAAATGAAAAACAAAACATCCAGAAAAACATTAGCATCATACCTTGAATTATATTAACTGGAAAATTAAACCAAAAAGCCTCCTGCCTCTAAATTATTCTTCCACAACATTTCATTAGACTCATTTTAGACCACCATGGCAAGTTCTCAGCACACCAACCATTCCTGTCCCAGCCCAATAGTTCGTCTTTATAAAATGTAATTTGAAAGTTAATGTGCATCACATGGACGTCAACTCAGCTCAATACTAACAGGTACTGTGGTGCCTGGTCATGCAAAATAAGCAAAAAAGAAAAGGATAATGTGCCTCTCAGTCTTTATTCCTAAACTTGAATTAGGACCTAAAATAAAAATCATTCCTGCATGCTTGCAAACTGGTTTATAATTGATGATCATTTGATTTTTAAAGTCACATATATGTGGCATAAAGAGAAAATTAAAACCTTTATATTAAGACAGAAAAATGCTAAAGAAGTTTTCCATATTAATGAGTCACTCAGATTGAAGAAACCATGTAAAACTAAAGTGACAAAAATCACTGTAGTGAGCAAATTCAGGATGTGGAAAAATTAGATTTACTCAAAAGAAAATTTCAAAATTGTTGGGCAAATGACTCATACGATCATTTTATTTTGTAATCCACCTAGTAAATTTTAAATCATTCGTGCTTGACTTTTCATAATTACATTCAGAAAAACATCTACCTATTTATAACATAAGAAAACAAGTATGTTTTAAGCTATTTTCTGCTTTGTACATAGTTAAGAATCAATTTGCAATATTCAAAATTTTAAAAGATGAGTAATCCCCCATTTTCACATTTTAAAATAATCCACTCACTGAGGATGTATAGTTGTGTGCATTAATTCGACAAAAGAACAATTTCAGCTAATTTATGGCAATTTAACTTCAAGACAAATCTGAATGGAAGCTAATGGGAGGATAAGCACCAGCCGAGCTTTCTTGAATCCATGAGAGTTTTATTCCAGTTACCACAAACAGCACCAGAACTCACAGTTTATTAGAAAATCTGAGAGAAGGAAAAAAGAGATGAGTAGAAGGGATTGGCTACTTATCTGTACAGTTTCAGACACTAAAAAACTGTGAAAGAAACAGAGACATTCACTAAATCTGCCTGGCTTCAAATCACAGCTCTACCAGTCCCCTGCCATGTGACCTAAGGCAAGCTTCTCTCTTTGCAGCCTCCTCTCCTGCTCAGCTCCCCATGGAGTGGTGGTCCATCATACGTCCACGTCGGCATAGCAGCAGTATCACGCGAGCTTTTATTTCTCAAATCTAAAGTCGAGATGAAAACTGATCTTACACTCCAAACTAGGGTACCAACACTCCTGCAGTGCCCTCTTACTTTCCGTAGAAAGGTTTCGGATTAGGGCTAAAATGCATCGGCCTGAATTTAGCCCATGGGTTAGGAAGGAATAACTAGTAATCATCACCAGAAATTCTGAGTGAATAAATCAGTAGGCAGTTTCTAAAACAGAAAGTGTTGCTGACTTTAAATATATAAATGTTTTAATTCTCCTTCATTTGTTCCCTTATTAATGTATATGAGCAGATCTAATATAAATGAGTCTCTCACCTCCAGTCATATAATTTCCAGGCGGTAAGACCCTAGACTCCCAATGCGATGCCATCATTAATAATACCAGCTTCCTCACCATAGAGAAATACTTGGAACGGTACCAAAGTAGCACACTTTCTAAAAGAAGTTACTTTCCCAAGCTTCAATACTACGTATCTTTCACATATACATACAATGCTTAAGTCTCCTATACTTGCAACATTTTTCTGAAAAGGGGACATCACCCGTGATGATTGAAACAAAAAGATACCAGAGGGAACAATGTACTTAATGCAGAAGAACCAGTATGTGGAAAAGCATGAAGGATCCCCACACACATTTCTCCAATCTGTTCTTCCATTTGGGGATCAGTGCTGGCAACAAGATCCCAAATAGGATGGCCTCTCTCCTGGTCTAGACCACTCCCTGCACATACAACTCACTTTCATCCCTTTCTTTTGTTCATGCTATTTCCTTACCTTAAAATATCTTCAGTCTTCCAAAAGGAAATTCCATGCATCCTACAAAGCCCAAAGCAAAGGCTACCTCCTGATAAGTCCAAAAAAAGGCTCCACATGCTGCAACAACTCCTGTTTCATTCAAACTAGGATGTCATATATCATACACAATAGACTTAATATTACAGTTAGTTGTTTTCATGTATGTCTTCTGTGCTCGATTCTAAGCTCTCTGTCCCCTACCCTGCAGCATCTGGTATGATACGGACAGAATGGAGGTGCACATGCCTGGCATCATCGCCCACTGCAGGTTGGAAGCACAAAAGTGTTACTGAGTTGAACAACTCTTCATCCTTCAATACCTCCACAATCAAGTTAATGGTGTAATCCATGTGTGACAAAACTTCAAGAAGAGAAGTGAGAGAGGCAGAACACATGGCTTAACAGCACGGCCTCTGGACCTATACTGCCTGGGTTTGAATCCCAGCTCCACCATCTTCTAACTCTGTGGACAGGTTACTAAACCTCTGTGCCTCAGTTTCCTTATCTGTAAAATGAGAACACCACTGCTTACCTCTTCAGAATTGCTGTGAGGATCAAGTTAGTTAACAAAAAGTGCTTAGAACAGTGTCTAACAGTAAGCACTATATGGGTGTTCCTTATTAATCACTGTTTCAAGTATAGGAAAATCTGTACATCATAGACTTTGTGTACAACTATACCTGAGCTACTATAATATCACTGTAAGCGTCATGGTCTTACCAACAGGATATCTAATGGTTATAAGAGTTAGATAATCTCTATAACAGAATTTTGCTCTAGAAGTCAGCTGTCAACTGGACTCCCTCTTACTCCATTCCTCAAACTTGAACAAGTTTATCCAGGTCAGATCTGACTGATTTATAACACATCTTCATGTTTCATATTTATATCCTCACTACCTATTATAGATGGATCTTCTATTTCTCAAAAAACCAAAAATAGAAATGTATAGATACTGGGGAGTGTGGGATGAGGCAGTAAGCGAAGGCATTAAAGATGACCTGCCCTTATGCTAATCTTACTCTGTGGATAAGAGTAAATAATTATCTTGTGCTGATAATTAATCAAATCATTCCCCTTCATTCCATTCTTGATAGAAATCTATTTCCAGAAACCATGTTCCCCTTTGTATAATAAAGAGTTTTTTTGAATGCAGTTATAGCAATTTCAACTAGATTTGATTGTTAATAAATACTGTGCCAATACTGAAATGTTCATGTCTTAGGTTAAAGTCTAGCATGAAGTTTCATAGTTTGGTAGAAAACAAGACCTGAGGCCGAGCGTGGTGGCTCACGCCTGTAATTCTGGCACTTTGGAAGGCTAAGGCGGGAGGATCACTCAAGGTCAGGAGTTCGAAACCAGCCTGAGCAAGAGCGAGATCCCGTCTCTACTAAAAATACAAAGAAATTAATTGGCCAACTAAAAATATATAGAAAAAATTAGCTGGGCATGGTGGTGCATGCCTGTAGTCCCAGCTACTCGGGAGGCTGAGGCAGGAGGATCGCTTGAGCCCAGGAGTTTGAGGTTGCTTGAGTTAGGCTGATGCCACGGCACTCTAGCCCAGGCAACAGAGTGAGACTATCTCAGAAAAAAAAAAGAAAAGAAAGAAAGAAAGAAAACAAGACCTGAAATGAAGAATCTGTCATGGAAATTCTGAGAGACAGATGAAGACAGTGAACCTCAATAATTCTATGTTACCAAGTACCAAGAAATGTTTCAGTGTTTCCCTTAATGGCATCATTCTTTCCTCTCCTAATATAAATCCAGGCTTCATAAGTACCAAATAAAAAGTTTCCACTTGGCTCTGAAGAATGTTTTCTGCAGAACTGTCAGAATCTGAAGCCATGCTACACCCCACCAGCCTGGTTAAGTTCTTCAGCCCTGTCTCTAAAATGGGGATAAATATCCTGTACTTTATGGGGTGCCTCTGGAATGAAAGTATATAAAATATGAAAGCTCCTAAATGTCTGGCATAGTGGGGCATTTACTACATATTAGTTTTTCTTTCAATTGAATAAAACCTTGAAAATGACTGTAATTCAATCACAACCATTCTACCCCAGTGCTGCTACTGACAGTCCCATACATTCCTCCACACATTAAGGCATAAAAACCTTTCAGGTACAAGAAGTTTAAATATAACAGAATCAGTGAAGTTGAGCTACTGCTCCCTCTGGAGCATGACAATTTGGTTTCAGCTATTAGCAATCTCAAAGTAAAATAGAACGTCTAAATATGACTGTACCAAACATGTGTACTAAAAGCTGGTTTTAATTTTTCACCCTGTACCCAAGACATTTCCCACAGTAAGTGGTTTATTTCTACTGTATTTATTAGGTTTAGCATTACAGATAAATCAGCTACAAATTAGAATTTTCTGCTCTCCTTTGAATAAGTATGCTTAGCTTCAGAAAGTACTTTTTCTTGAATCATCTAAAGATCTATCATAGTTGATATAACTTCGGATGATAAACTAGCTTTAAAAAAAATAAAAACAGTGGTCGTGCAGAAGTCACCGTGATCTTTCTGGTTACAGACATTCATATCACATCTCTCCTAATATTTACATAATCACATACCCAATATTTACATAGTATCTACCGGGCTCCAGGCACTGCATTAAACACTGAAGACACAAAGAGAAATAGGACACAGTCTTTGCACTCAAGGCCGGCAGAGGATACAGAAGTACAGAGATGATCCAGCGTGAAGGTCCCGTGATAGGGAGAACATCCAGAATGGCAGGAAGGTGGAGAAAGGCCAGAGCCAAACCTTATACTGTGACTCACAGGTGAAACGGGTATCATCTGGGCAAAAGAGGTTGAGGAAAGAACTGAAGAAAGGAAATACTTTCTGAGAAACTGCAACTTTTTCACAATGACCAGAGGATGGGATAAAGGAGGGCAGCCTCAGGTATGCCTGAAGCAGCAAGACAGGAGACAGTCTTCAAATGTCCTGCTAAGGAGCATCCTGATAAGATAGCAATGAAATTTACACTATTCTGCAAACAGAATATGCTGACTGTGTGTGAAAGAAAACAAATGGGCAAGTTAAGGGTTAATGTGTCTAAAAGCTTAAATTTGAATCACACTATCTAGGAGAGTGAAATCCTCATCAGAGAATAGGAAATCGCCATAAAATTTAAAGAAAAAGAGAAGAATCTGATTTAAATATCCAACTGCAAAAGTAAACATTTATTATGTTTCTTTTACCTACTAGGAAGAACCACTCCATATGGTATAGCACCAGCTTCTGGTGGGGGACTAGGTATGTGTGAATAAAATAATTAACAAAACACTTTCATTTACTGTAATAAGCAAAGGAGTGGCAATTCAGAAAGCCATTAATGAGAAGTAATTTCATAACAATATACAGCACCAAATGGGAATACCCAAGGCTAGTCTTATCCAAGCATCTCTACTTCTAACAAGTACTAACACATTTTTATGGAAGAAAAAAAAAACTGTTGAAAAGTTCCAACTGCCCACATCCACCATACTTTTCTTTGTATTTCAGGCATTATTGCCATTTCATCTTTAAAACTGAAATAATGCCGTCACCTTGCATTAATGCAAAAACCTCTAGAGTTTCAAGTTACACTCACTCTTCCGTGGATTTTGTCTTTCTGGAATTGTAGATAACCCCAACAGTTCATCTATAGTTAACATATCTTCCAATGTGGGGACAGGTAACCAATCAGAGATGGGGCACCAAGAGGCTAACCCATCTTAAAGACCAAGGATGATGGGAAACCCTGGCACCAACTTTGAAAATCAGTGGGCAACTGGACATCACATTTCAAGCCAGAGTTTAAGAGGTGGCCAATCCAGTGCCTGGGAAGGACAAGTACTCCGTTCAAGTTGGCCAACCTCATGATCATGCCAAATTGGACCTTAGCCTCTCTGTCTCCTGATGCTTGGTGTCCATACTCGGCACTCAGAGCCTTGGTCAGATGAAGACAACTGCACATCCCTTTTCTGAAAGGCTGTCAACTCAATCCCTGTGGCCCCCTTTCTGTTTAAAAGCCACCCGCCCCCCTTAAGTTAGTCTTTTCTCTGGAATCCCTCAGCTCCTATAGCCAAGAGGAAACTCATTTTTTTTCTTCTTCCCTCAAACACCAACTTTTACTCTTATAAAAGGAATGCGAAACACCACCAGGCTCAGTTGAGCTGATGGAAATATCTACCCTGAAATAGGCCTTAAAAATGAAATGTCATCAGCAAAGGGGAAGAGAAGCTGATTTTTTAACCCTTAACTACTGAAAAATTCACAGCTTCAACTGGAGTCATAGGTGAAGTGCAATGGGTGGTATGTTCTCAGCGGGGAAATGACTTAAGATTCAAAACCTCTTCACAGTGGCATTATTGAAAGCACAGAAATGTGAATTCATTCTCTGCAGATCCCTCAAAATCCAGTGACGATCATTCAAAGCCAACAGGCTCCTGTTGATCATGGTTATTGGAAGGAACTAATCCTCATGCTCTCTCTTTAGGGTATCTTAATCAAAGAGCCTGGGTTAGTAGTACATTTTAATTCGTGATGTTAAAAGAGAAAGAATACAGGAAAAAAATCAGGGAAAACAAGCGGAGGTTAGCCAGATGTAACAAACTGTTAGGCACTTCAAATAAGCAGTTCACATCTTGAGAGGCTGTTTCTACCACTGTAACTAGAGAAGTGCAGGGTGTTGCTCAGTCTAAGGAAGGAAAAAAAAAAAAAAAACCAAGTTGGCTCATTCCCTTTTCCAGTAGTGAAAGTAGCAGATAACACTGTTTCAGCTCCACTGCCCCAAAGAAGGAGAACACTTGAGCAGAACAGTGGATCTCTCTGTTCTAGGATGCTTTTGGAAGCAGCCAGTGCAGGACAGAAACTACCAGCTGGAAACAGGCCTTCCAGACTGAAAACCACTTCCTCAATGTCCAGGCCACACAAATCTACTTCTCCCTTTCTTCTTCTTTCTCTGAAAAAAAAACAAACGTGGGCAAGGACTAGGTCTCATGGAAATGAAACGAACAGTGAGTACATCAAGCAAAATACAACATTAAACGGAAAACTGGAAGGCAAATCCAAGTTATGTATCAAGGATAACATCAGAGCTGCAATGGGTCAAGCTTGTCTTTATCTCTAAGGACCTCAAGAGAAATATTTCACAATTCTAGATCTACCATATACTTTCTCCTTCCTAGCAATTAAGACCCTTGGTTTCATCATTTCGGGCAGCAAATTGTCACTACAGGATCCTCCTGTGTTACTTGCCCTGGTAATATCAGTTTTTCAGGGCTGTGCACCTAATACTGCAATATAAGTAAGAATGGCATAGAGTCCACGAAGGCAAAGTGAGAATAACCCAATAAATACCTCTCCAGAAAAGATTCCTGCTTCCATTTATGTTGTATCTTGGGGAAGGAAAGAAGAGGGACATAATCTTAGTGTCTCACATGTCTGTAAAATATGATGCTTTCTAAATGGCATAGATTACAAACCCAGTCTTAAAGATTAAAATTCACTTAGTTCTTTAGTGTTCTAATACCTACTTATCACTTACTAAGTAAAATGATCACAAATATTTCAGATCTAAATCTATATTACTAACTACATTAATATGTGACACTCATTTGGAGCAAATGCACCTCCAAGTTTGAGAAAAGGAAAAAAATAATTGTGTAGCAAGTATATTTTATCTACTGACCAAAGCAACACACTACATACTAGTGGCTAGAAAACACTGCTTCATAAGGTGAGAAAACTCTGATGTATGAATACAAAAAGGAGTTTCAAATTCCAGCTGCCATTTCCAGAAAGAGTGTTGCCAAAGGCACAGAAGAGAATGAGTTATGCTCCTGAACGACACTATCAAACAGAACCAAGAGAAAAAACAAAGTTTAAAGAACATTAAAAGAAAACTTAAATATTCTAAAATGGTCAGATGTTAAGGGAAAGATAAATTTTCAGGAGAGAACCAAAATAGGAAACACTGGGTAACTGTATTTGTGGAATTAAAAGCACTATCATAAGCTAACATATCCTTTTTAATTAAGTTACAACAAACAAGATACAATGGATTAGCATTTGCCTACCAGAAGGCAAATACAGATGATACATACTAAACAAAATGTAACAAGCAGACAGTATGCTACAAAAAAAATTATACTACTTATAAAGGTTTCTGTGAATTAAAATTTGTAAATGCACTAGGGTAATTCATTACTTAAAGAGCTCTGAGGTTAAATTCTTCACAAAAGCAAATAACTGTATAAAGCACATAGTCACTTCTCTGATTTGTCTGGTTTGTAAATCCTGAATTTCAAATATTAGGCAAAGTAAGGCGAATCACAGAAAAAATACAAATGGCTAAAACACATTTGAAAAAATGTTCAACCTCACCTCACCAATAACCGAGGAGATTGAAATTGAAAACAGAGGCCCCCTTTCACCTCCCAGATTAGTAACAAATATAAAAGATTTGTTACCCAATATCTTCACTAGTAAGAGTGAAGGGAAAGGGGAACGTTCATATATTAATACTGAAAATGTGAACTGGAATCCTTCTGGAGAGCAACTTAGCAGTACTCATTAAAATTTAAAATGTACACACACACTTCTAGGTATCTATTGTGGAAATACTTATCCTAGTGCCTGAGGATGCTATCAGCAGAGGTATTTGTACTAGTAAGAACTTAGTAACAATTAAAATACCCACCAACAGAGGAATGGGTGAATAAACTGGATATATCCACACATACAGCCACTAAATAAGAATAAAGTAGAACTGATGTTTTGACATGGAAGGATATCTATCACACACTGCTAAGAGGAAAAAAGCAAGTTGCAGACTGATACAAAATTTTGATCTTTTTAAAAACCAAGTATGTGTGAGTGAGTGAATGGATGGATATCTTAAACAGAAGTCATCCACGGTGGCGGGAAGAGAGAAGGATATACAGTTTCACTTTTTATTTTATACAGTTTAAAATTTTTTGAGTTTCACTTTTATATTAATAGTTTAGGTGAAAGGGAATTATGATGATGTGAAACTATTAATCTGCTAAGCCACTAAAGTTCAAGAGACGCTTTCTGGGAAAAACCATGCAGAACCCCCTTGTAACCTAGGAATATAGCCACTCTATGATTATCCCAACAAAACCTGCTCAGATGAGCAAGGCTAAGAGGGACCAATCCTATTCTAAATTATTTCTATGCAGAAAATGATAGTCTTAAAATAACATTCACTTTCTCCTGGACAATACTTAGAAAGTACAGTAAATAATTTTTCTTCAAGTGTTCATAGGTCCCCACCCAAACCAAAAACGTTAACAAAAATAACAGATGTCAATCACATTGGCCCAGAACCTTACATCTTTCAACTTCCTAACATCGTGTTCAAGCCTAGACCCAAATCTCACCTACAAAGTTCAGACCCACACCTTGAGAACTAGAAAGAGCTATATCTTCCTTTCATCTTTTAGAGAGACTAATGCAACAGGCCTTTCTCTTTATTCTCTTTTTAAAAGGAATAGCCTTGACTCCCAAATATAACTCTCAAAATGATTTATTCAATAAGGGTTTTAAGCACATCTTGAAGTAAAAAAGGTAGAGTATTAATGAATAATCATACCATTAAATACCCCCATCTGAAATATGTTTAGAAAATGTTGATAAGAAACAAGTTCACAAATTTGAAGTTTTTAAAAGGTAATCAACTTACCAGCATAATTTCAAAGTAAAAAAAAAAAAAAAAGCAAAGCATAAATAGTGTCTTTCTCTCTAACGTGCTTAATATTAAACAGTGTTAGGATAATATTTTCCAGGATAGAATGTACTTTTCATTTACCCTAATAAACCTATACCCAGATGGGAAATGTAACCAGAAAACACAATATAGATGATGAGCAAGAGAGCAAGGCAAGTGAGCTCATGAACCTATGATGCTTTCACAAGCTATAAAGTGTTTAGAAAAAAAAAAGTTGAATACATAGAATGGAAAGTATGAAAAGTTAGATATTTGATGTGTATGAAATGCAACTAGAGGACAGAGAGGGAAACTAATGGATTCCTTTCTGGATGCAATGCCTTGTATTCCATGTGTTGTCAGATATCGAAACTAAAGGAAAAACTGCCACATTGTCATATTGTAGCAATCAGTCATCAAATCATTAACATAACTTTAAAATGTGCAAACTTTGTTCTAGATGACAATCAGTAATCTAAACAAAACCCAAATTACTACTAGAATGAAACAAGGCCTAAAATTAGTTGCAATGAGTCCAACCCAATAAATAGGTAAAAGAGATGAACAAAAACAAAGGAAGAACCAGAAAGAAAAGCCACATGAATACAAAGTAATTCCATTTTTTTCTCAACACCCACACAAAGACAGCAGTTTCTGACAAAAATGTTCTTGGCAAAAAATAAAATTACAGGAAGGTTTTTTTTTTTTTTCAATGAGAAAAAGGCAGCTCTCTATGCAGATTAGTAGGCAATACCGTATGATTTTTTAAAAGGCCCAAATTTACAGCCCTCGTATTTTGAAAATATTATCTAAATAACATTTTTTGGATCACAAAGAAAAGATGACTGGAAATACTCTTCCTGTTTGGAATGCTCACTTCATGTCATACTTGAAATAAAATCCAACGCGGCAGCTTACCTTGGCACTGGAAGCCTTGTTTCCCAAACCCCCTGAAAAACAGAAAGAACAAAATATCTTAACATATTGTGTTGGATATCATATTTTAAGCAACTTACGTGACACAGTATTCTACAGAGTTAAAGGTTTGTACGTGAAACCCAATGATTTGATAGGAAAAACATGTCTAAATATCTACCCAGATTACAGTGTAAATTCAACTTTGAAAAAATCTATTTTGCCTATAGAAAAAAATCATTGAACTATTTCAATGTATCAAGCTTCTTTCCTTTTTTAACACTATGTTAAGGACACTTAAATTTCAAGACAAGAACTTGAGTGTATATTCAAAGCTGTCTGCTATAATATTCAAGTGACAAAAAGGAGCTTATAGTTAAAAATAAAGTGGCTTAATTTTGCCCCTAAAGACCAATTGGTGATTGCTTTTTCTCCCTAAAGACAACAAAAAAGCGGCTTATTTGTTATGAGTTTGCTTAAAATATTATGTGTCTAGAAACTGCCAAACAGCACCACTCTTAACATTTAATTTTGGCTTAAGAAACTAGATTTTATGAAATATCATTCCCATTGTTTGCATTTGAGATTATCATGATCTAATTTTTATTGAGAACCAATAGAGTTCAAAGCACATACAGAGGCTATTTTGTTCTTGTAAATGACTTTAGAGAACTTACTCTGTAAGCAGAGAACCCTGACATGGACATTCAATTGCAAATATTGTTCCACTAGAATGAACTGCATTAAAATTTTCTCCAAAAGGTTGACAGTCATAATCTCTAGCTTTACATAGCATTTTAAATTTACAAAGTACTTTACATACCTTTATAATTAACTTAGAGTCATTCACCCCCTCAAAGCCATACCTAAATCTAAACATTCAGCTTTAAAATATCAGTGCTTTAATACTGAAATAATTATGCAAATCAAGGACTCCATAGAAGCAATACATAATGAAAGAAGAGTGAAAAATTAAAGCTACTGCAAGACAATCCTGGTGGATGTTTTCCTGGGACTTCTAAGTGGCTGCTTTACAATTAAGTGGAGAAAGGCTGCAGGGACACTCAGGGCGCAGGGAGAGCGAGACCTTTATTTTCCACTTCACAATACCCCTGATGACCTGAGTGCCTCATCAGCTCACCAGGGGCTGATCCTTCAGAGCAACTGATAGTGGAAAGGCATCAGCCTGGGTGTGCTGCAAGTCCTTTTTCTAACTCACCTACTTCCTGCAAAAGTGATCAGCAGTCTGTTCCCTTTTAACAGAGTCTTACAGCTGATAATGGATGCTGAAGACCTCCCCTAAACCAAATGCAATACCCTCTCCTTGCCCTGAAGCTCCAAAAACTTATTTTTAAATAGCCTCATCTAAGATTACCTACTCCTTAGAGCACAACTGCTTCATACACTGACTACACAGTGGATATCATTCATAGAGGTGGCTGTGTCGTTTGTAAGTGTATTTTGGGGAGGATGTCTAAAAAGGAAAGGAAAAATTAAACACCTTATTAGCACCATGTTCGTGGGACTCGCCCTTTGAGATGTTTTTCCCCAGATGTGATGGATTCAGAAAGAGCCATTCGTGAGATGTTTACCCTAGTGCCCCAAGATCCATGTGCCACATAGCTGGCTGGAGGCAGAGTGCACTCTGTGGCATGGTCACCCTGTGCAGCTCCCCAGCCTGAGAGAGGAGGGGCCGAGGAGTCCTAGCCACAGCTCTGGCTTGGAAGGACCTTCCCACACCCACAAACAAGAGGCAGAACAGTCAGGGTGTCTGGCAACCTAAGAGAAAACTGCTGCTACTCAAACTGGAGGATCTGGAGTTCCTTTACCTCCAGCTCTCTAAACTTTTTTTGGGGGGGAGGGGAAGAACAGTGGGGGGGGTGGTTCTCCTATCTTTTGAGAATCAGGTGAAAGCTTTAATTCTCACGGGGGGGGGGTGCGCACAAACAATTTCACCTGGTTTTACAGGGTTCAGAGTCTCCTGAAGCCCTTCCATTTATCAATTCCCCCCACACCCCACAAGTCCCCCCTCCCCAGTTAAGAATGCCTGCGTTCATTGGAAATTACCCAAACTTCGACGCCTTTAGCCATTACAGTATTTTTCTTAAATAAGGCCTCTGTCCTCATCAACAGGGTTACAGGTCTAGTCTCGTGTTGACAGGGTCTATTTTAAATGACTCCCTCTGCCCTTCTGCCACTTGTCTGCCCTGTCTTAATCCCTCCTCCCCCACTGCAAGCTTTCAACAGTTTGTTGCCTTCTCTCTCTCCCTCTCTTTCTCTCTCCTCGCCCAGAAAAGTCAAAGTCTCTCCATGCCCAGTAGATACGGGCTACAGTAGGCAGGGACCCAAGGTTCCAGCCCGCTGGGAAGCAAAAACACACACCCCCAGCACGCGCCCAGCCTGGCTCTCCAACAACTCGGACCGCGCGCAGCGCAGCCGCCGCCGCTCCC
>VBSM01003215.1:8174137-8220363 GCA_008086735.1 Cheirogaleus medius | reverse complement strand
CCCGCACGCTCTCCTCTCTGGGGTCGCAGCTCCTTCTGGACGCGAGGAGCCCGAGTCCGGAGTGGGCTCTGCCCCTTCCTCGTCTCCCAGGACCCTCCGGTGTCTGCAGGGCACGATGCCCATATATTTTAGCAGCCTGTACGTTTGAGGTTTTACCTGGGTAAAGTGTCACTCCAGTTGTGCTTGCCCCAACCTCTAGACCTTCCTGCTGTGTAGAAGGCAGGAGAAAGGGAGCGAGTTTAAATAATTGAGCACTGACTCTCTTACTTACCTCCATTGCTGACCTATACTGTATTTCACCTGCGTAGTGTATAGGCATCTAATTTGCTCCTCAGGCATTATCCCCACGTAGGATAGTTAAAAGACTTATCCTAGTTATTTATCCCGTTATTCATTGGCTACCCGGACTACGTTGTTATCAGGCTGTCTTGATTTTACAAGTCCAGAAGCTTAATTTAGAAATCATTTTGCATCCTAAGCTAATTACTGCAATACTAGCAGGTGCAGAGTGCAACCAGAACGTTTGTAAATTACCAAGTGAAACTGTTTGCGAAAGAGTAGCCGGCGTGGCTATGCAAAGGACGCACGTGGGGGTGGACCAACTCACCACTTGCTGAATATTTATTAGGTCCGCCTTGAGGATGCTAAAATACATAAGGGCAACAACCATCTCCCAGCTTTTCATTGTTTTCTCTTATTGCCAGCTTCACTAAGTTCACAAAACAACTTCATGAGCTAAAGACATTAAGAGAACATGTTGTTTAATTCCCCAAGAAATTTGTTTTAAAAGAAGAAAACTTTTGTAAGGTATATACTGTCTTAGAGGGTAGCACATAGACTGAGTAGGGCTACCATTTTTTGAGATTGCGGTACTTGATGACAGGAATGGGCCTTTATATTTTAACAAGTGTAAGCTATTGACTGGCCATTAGTGGAGCATGCGCTCGGGTGATCTATTTACAATCTCTTCTTGCACCAATATTGTTGGTGCTTCAAGAGACTGCACCTGTTTGATAGTGTATCTGGTCAGAAATTTTGCCACTCGTGGAGGCCTCTCCAATCCAAGGAGGCAAAAAAAGGAAGAGGCAAGGGGAGTAATGAGCACTAGGGAAAATGAGCATTGGGGAAAATCGATCAGATTCTCCAGGTAACACTATAAGCATCTCAAGCCATGGTTGTTTGTTGCTTAAGAATAGTAAATCAAATGGAACACAGTAGAATGAAACAATTGTTTTCCTCACAGCCATCTTTATCTAAAACAAAGATCCTTGAATACTTTAGAAAGATGAGCACCTTTCTATTTCCCTGAGGCTTTGATACAAGGATGGAGAGTGTTGGAGGGCAGGGCTGCCGATAGTGCAATCCCTCAGCAAAGTCATAGGGATGGTGAGCAAGAACCGAATGAGCCTTGGCGGCAATCTAGCCATCTCCTGTGTACATGACTACTGCTCTTAGCTGTCAGCAGATCAGACAGGGGCCGTATGTTTCTTTTCTTTCAGGTTGCGGCTTTACTTTCTTGCCTCAGTTATTATTGTTGTTCCTTGTGGGTATGGGGAGAAATGATTAATTGGAAGTCAGTTGATTTATAGTTGGGCTGGGCACAAGTGCCTCAATTGCCTACATCTTAGCCTGGAGGGGCAGGGTGAGAGGGGTGGTGCACCTGAAGTGGGGAATTACCAATTACCAAGCAGTGTAACATTAGCCCTAGCAAGGACTGTTGGCACCTGAGAAGTCCCCATGCTATAACTCAATGGAAGGAAATTAAGGAAGGGAAAGCACCTGGGGTGGAGATAGCCAATCAGTCATGGGAGTTAGTAATTATTTTAGAGTCTATTGTGTTCATGTGGAAGGGGCAGGAAAAGAACAGGGAATAGTACACTGAACACAGACTTTTCCAGAATCCTCCTCTATCTCCCTTGCCCTTAAGGAGGAGTAAGCTCAAGTCTCTTTGGAGAAGTGTCACCTAGACCAGTGGGTGACCCAGAGGTAGGAGGCTGGGATCAAAGTCAGGGTGCTAAACTGATGATTCAGAACCAGAATGGTTTACTTAAAGCCGATTGTCTTTAAGATGCAATTTTAAAACTTGTTCTGTGCAGCTAACCAGTCTTTTTTCAAGTAGACCAAGCCATTTTCAAATTGGGCAATAGGAACAGTTTAAATATAGAAAAATTCTGAGATTCTGAGACTTATAGTAACCAAGATAACTTAAAGGCTCCTGTTTTGTTCTACGAACTATATTCAAGGTTTAGGAGAGGTAAAGCAACTGGTGGAATGCATAATCAGGCAGCAATTAGATTCACAGTGACTGGTAGGTCTCTAAATAGGAGGAGACAAGGATCTAGCTGAGGAGGAGAACATGAGAGTCAGAGACCAGTGTTGGGTAAGCTTAGGGAGCAGAGTAACACTTTATAGGAGTGGGTGAGTCAGAAGCCCCAGTCAGAGATTAGTACCAAAGCTTCCAGGCATGGTTGCGCAGGTTGCTCATGACACAAGAACACCCAGTCAAGAGATTGAGTAGGGGCAAAAATCCAGCACACATACCCCTCACCAAGTGTTCCTTTGGGCCTCTGTCTTCCCAGAAGGGGCACCATTTTTAAATCCACACAAAGGTTCCATGTGGGCTAGTGGAGGCCCTGGTTAGCATCACAGCTGATATTAGTTGGTTGTGTCTCCACTAAAAGAGCTTCTGTGGGCAGCCTCCCTGGGGCTTGAGGTTTAGGGACTTACCCTCTAAGCAAGCCTTGTTCTAGGACCTCTCTCTGTCTCCTCTATCTCATAGCATCACTAGCCACTCATGGCTCGAGCCGAAAACCTAGGTAGCATCCTTACTCTCCCTTTCATTTACTCGCACATCCGATCCATGAGCAAGTCTCTGTTGGCTCTGCCTCCAGGACAGATCTCAGACCTGTCCATGCCCCTCACCCTGGTCTAAGTTCCATCACCTCTTTCCTGGACCACTCAGGACCACTTCATCGGTCCTCCTGCTTTCATTCTTTCTCTTCTCAGTTTGGACTCCACAAGTAGCTATCTTTTTAAAATGTACCTGTTTAAATCCACTTTATGTCTTGAATAAATGAAAGAACATGCCCTGTTCTTAGATAAGAAGAGACATAGAAATGTCAATTTTCCTTAAACCATGAATGTGGTAACTCAGTCCAATAAAAATAGGATTTTTTAAAAAGGAGACAAGCTAATTCAAAAGTCCAAGTAAAAAAAAGTGTGAGAATAAATATCCTACCAGACACTAATCAAGAAGAAAAAGAATAACAAGCCCAGTGGAAAATAAAGGCAAATGTCATGAACAAATAGTTCTCACAAGAGGAAATGCAAATAGCTCTTAAAATATGGTAAGATCCTCAACCTGTCTCATAATAAGATAAATGTAAATTAATACCATATTGAAATCCCATTGTGATCTAAGAGTTAAACAAAGATAAGAAGTGTGAGGAGCACACTGTTGCAATAAGGGTATGTGGAATCAGTTTCATGTATCATTGGTGGGACTATAAATTGTCACAGACACAGTAAAAAGCAATTTGCAATTACTGTTGGAATTTAAAAATGTGTTAAACCCTTTGACCTAGCAATTCCACTTCTAGAAATGTATCCTACATGTATACATGCACATGTACATAAAAGCACATCTATAAAGGCACCATTGATTCTAATAGCAAATAATTATTAAATGTCTATCCACAGGAAAGTACTTAGATCAATTATGATGCATTCATATACTAGAATTATTTGCAGCTGTTTAAAAAATGAGATCAATTATATGTACTGTGATAGAAATATCTTCCAGATGTATGAGTGAAGAAGTGAAATGCAGAAATGTGCATAGAATGCTAGCATTTATGTTTTTTTAAAGAATGTATCTATATAAATATACATTTTAAAAATCTGAACAAATACACAAGAAATCAGTAACAGTGGTTGCCAAGGGAGTAGAAGTGATGGTTGGGGGAAAGTAACAAAAGAAGACTTACTTTTCACTGTGTTAAATCCTTTTGCACCTTTGAAAATTTGTTCCTAGTTAAAGAAAAAAATAATAATTTTTAGAAGGCCTCAAAACAAAACACTGTAGATCTCTATTGGATATATTGTATTGAAAGAAGTCCATAATATGCTAGTAAGTGAAAGAAGCAGAACATAAAACAGTCTTAAAAGTAAAGGCCGGGCACGGTGGCTCACACCTGTAATCCTAGCACTCTGGGAGGCCGAGGCAGGAGGATTGTTTGAGCTCAGGAGTTTGAGACTGTCCTGAGCAGGAGCAAGACCCCGTCTCTACTAAAAAGAGAAAAAATTAGCTGGAAAACTAAAAATAGAAAAAATTAGCAGAGTGTGGTAGTATGCAACTGTAGTCCCAGCTGCTAGGGAAGCTGAGGCCCAGCTGAGGCTTGGGCCCAGCAGTTTGAGGTTGCTGTGAGCTAGGCTGATGCCACAGCACTCTAGCCTGGGCAACAGAGCGAGACTCTGTCTCAAAAAAACAAAAAATAAAAATAAAAGTAAAATTTCATCTTTTTGGAATATACACACACCTCCCTATGGATATATAAATGTGCTTGTGAGTACACGCACACTGGCACATGTATGTACAAAGGTACGTGCACTAGAAGGTTCACGTAAGTGGCCATCTCTGAATGGTGGGAATATAGATACTTTTCTATAAATGAAGAGAAGCCTTGGCCTAGGACTCACATTTTGAAAGAGCACCATTTAATCAAAAAGGAGGAATTTATCATTTTCAACACAGAAAGTTTTTATTGCCAGAATTGTTTTGTTGCATGGAGTAGGAAATATTCACCATTTAAATCCAAAATGCTGAGAGGTCTGTTCTAAACCATCCACCCTCACCTCCTCCTTAGCCCCAATTTACAAGTGGGAGTTGAATTCCCAACTGGACTGCCCACAGGGAGTTTCTTGGTGTCTAGAACTTCAATTTCTTCCTTAAAAGGTTGTTTGTTCACCTTTCTTCCAGTTTTCCTACAGTAGCCACAGCACAAAGCAGGTGTGGAACTCAGAAGGCCTGGGTTCGAATATTAGCTCCAGCGGTGATTCGTTTGGGTAAACTGGATATGTGAACTTCTCCAAGTCTTTATTTCCTCAGCTAAAAGTGAGGATATTCATAAAGACCCTAGGATTTCCTTAAGAACTTAACCAGATGATGTATATATAAATGTTTAATAAACACTCACGAGGCTCACAATAGGATGACCCTCAGCCTTACTGAGTCTGCATTTTGGAGGAAGTGAGTCCAGATCTCACTTCTTCCAAGCCCATTCCTCCTCCCAAACTGATGGATAAATTTTCCCTCCACTCCCAGTGACTATGGATTAGGGAGCAAGAGATAGCACATGGATGGAGTATAAAAAGTTTACCTGGGAGTTCACATTTTAAACATACATGGCTCACCACCACCCCCACCTTTAAATTGCTTTTTAGCAAAAGTTGTAATACCCAAATTATATGAAAATTTCAGATCCAAAGGACCTGAGTAATTCCCATAGGTTTTCATTCATTACTGATTTAACTGAAATAGTAGTGGGTATATAAGTTCTCTCATGATGTTTTCCCAGACCTGGGGGGTGAGGGGAGAGAAATATCTGGCCATGCACATTTCCTGCATCTTTTAACAGGAGCCATTGGTGTCTATCTTCAATGGTAATTAACATATTGAAGTTTTTTAAAAAAAACTTTATTAATTAATTTTTTCAAATATATGTAAAAACAGAGTTTAAAACAATAAATTCCACTGAATCCCTGTCACTCAGCTTCAACAATTGTCGACTCATGATGAATCCTATTTCATCTGCCCCCCTGCCTTATCTCTTGAGTCTCTAGATAATAATACTTGAAAGCAAAACAAAACATACTAAAACATCACCACCCTGAGGAAACTTTTGGAGGTGATAGCTATGTACACTATTCGTCGGTTTCACAATTATTCACATATCAAAACTCATCAAATCATACACTTTAAGTATGTGTACTTTATTGTAAATCATTTATACCTCAATAAAACCTTAAATATGTTAAAGGTCATAGACAGCTAAGTATAGCTAAAACAAATAAACAAACAAACTAATAGAAGACTAGTAGAAGAACCAGCTGGGCCTCCAAAATGGCATTCAGCGGACTTTACCTGGAGGGCTAAGACAAGGCCACTCTATCCAATAGGTGTGATGCTTAAGTCTAGTTCTATTCCAAAAAACACACATGAAGCTCCAACTCTGTGGCGGGCACTCTGCCAGTCCCGGGAATACAAAGTGAAGCAGATACACTTCTTGCCTTTGAGGGGCTCACGTCTTTCTGCTACAGCCCAAAAAGAGAGAGGTTTAGCCCTGGAGTGGGGTCTCATTTAAAGAAGCACAATCCACTGGCCAAAAGCAAGTACATTAAAATTTAAAGAATATCATTCATGTCTCATATCCCTTGAAGGACATCAAACAAAATTGAATTTAAACCCCCAACCAGACTTTTCGAACCCCCTTTGTTTTTTCTTTCTCCCTTCTGACATTCACTCTCACCTCTCACATTCTCCGAAGCCTTTCGGAAGTCCCCTTGCCTCGCCCCCGCAAGAGAGACTCCTTCCCCTACTCATAGCAAGGTCAGCTTTTACTCCCTCTCCTCTCCATTAATATTTTTTGGTTCTCTTTATTACATATCAACTTTCGACAAGAACTCCCTCTACCTCTCCCTTCTGTCCTCATTTTATGATTTTGCATCTCAACAAGTCTGGGAATTGGTTTTAAACAGGGTAGGTTGGGATAAAACTGAGCACCAGGGTAGCTGAGCAAAAAGAAGATTCTCCTTCATTCATTCATCAATGAATGCTAAGTCTTGGAACACTAATATAGTGTAATGTGTGTATATTATATATTGATACAGTGGGGAGTGAAGCAGACGAAGTCCTTGCCTTTGTGTAAATTTGCATTCTCTCTGCTGATTGGCATGGGAGAGGGAAGTTTGTGGACACTCCCACTTAGCAAGATGTAACTCATCACATATGCTCACTTATATTTATTTATATAATCATCATTTAATACACATGTATAACTACCTTCAAAACTTTGATCCTGTTTTAGTTTGGATGCTTCATGCTGTACATGGTAATGGAGTAAATACAGCACGACTCCCTCCAATAGGCATAGGGCAAAGACTCCAGGAAAGCTTGGAGCAGCAGCTCAGAAGGTATATGTAAAAAAGGTTAATATAGATAAATCAGTAAGTAACATAGAATGACAACCTTCCCTTGGAGCTATTTCACAAGATTCAATGTGGTGATGACAGCCTGGTTCCTGTAAATGCACACACAATATTTTTTGGCAAACTGTAGAATCTGTAATTATATCTGTGGTTGGCATATCCTTGGAACTGGAATGATGACATTTCCCAAAGTCTTGGAATCCATCAAAATGACATTCAAATTTCTATATCAAGTGTGATTCTAACAAATAGTAAAAATAGAACAAGTATTCAGTAACACAACTTACTTAATAAATCTAAATTGAGTACCTATTAATATTATATGCCCAGGCTCTGTTATAGATGCTAGAGATGAACAGTGAACAGAGCAGTTTCAGTGGGAAAGAAGGTGTCAAAGCTTGTTTGAAGGAGGTTTAAGAGAGAACAGACGAAGAGAAACTGAGTCAGAGATTACAGAATGTCTTTGTAAACAGGAGTAAAAAAAAAAGTGGAAGGGGGTGTCCAATGAGATCAAAATAAATTTTTATGGAAAAAAACAGTATGTTTGTATGAACATGGGAATGGCCCTAGAGAGGAAAAGAAACAGTCAATGGAGATGTCAAATAGTTACGTCGACTAATTATGGTCAATAGTTGTTAAGGAAGAAAAACTTTTCCTGTACCCACTTGGGTTCTGTAATGGGGGCCTGTGAATTAAACTGACAAAAGACAAATAACAGGTGCAAAGAACAATTTTTATTCATGTAAGTATGTAGGAACACACAGAAAAATGTGACTCGAAGTGTTGATTAGAATTTGGGGCTTATATTCCATCTTAATAGAGAAGAGGGGGAGGAAGAGCACTTGTGGGGAAACAAATGACTTTTAGGATGGATAAAAGGGCCCTTAAAGGTGTGATAGTTTTGTGTCAATGTATGTTTGGGTGATCTCTTAATCCCAGTGCTGACTTAACTCCAGGGATAAGAGCCAATCTGCCCTGGTTGATAAACTCCCAGGGTGAGTTTATGACAGTTGAGTTCTTTTAAGAGGCTCTGCTTTCAGGGGAGTTCAGACAAAAAGCTTCTTCCCGCATCTGTTGATTCTCAAATGCCTTCAGCTCAAAATAATTTTTCTGCTGCAATGACATATTCTAAATTTTGGAGGCTATGGCAGAGAGACTATTAAAAAGGGCCCAACCCCACGGGCAGATATGAGAAAAGTCACCCTGGGTGTTGAGATGGCAACCTCAAATGGCAGATACTGTATAAATGTCTTCTATTCGGTGCATAAGTGTTCTTAACATTAGGAAGATCTAGAATTAACCATCCAGATGATAAACTAAATTAAACCTACAGTATTTGTATTTTTGAGTTAAGTTTAGAAACAAACTTAGAAACAAAATTGTGTATACTTGTGTTCAAGAGAATTTAGCATATTTGAGATTTTTACAGATTAACTTTATGATTCTAATTTAAATTGTGTAACTGAATGATGAATTGAGACTGATATTTTAAGTTGAAATCTTACTGACTTTGTAAAAAAGTATTAAAACACTTAAGAGAATTTTAAGATATTTACCAGTTTTATAAGTTTAATTCCTTAGATTTATAATTTTTTTAAGTTTTAAGTCTTAATGAAGAAATCTTTGTCAGACAATTGAACGTTTGTTTAATTGTTTCCTGCAAACATCTCTAAAATGATTTGTAAATAGAAGAGTAATATTTGTTAGCAAAACTTAAAATTTTAAGAAATATGTTTTTAAATCTGTAACTTTAGCAAATTAAGCATGAAAATTAAAAATACATCTTTCTAAATGTTTTTCTGAGCAAAAGGATGACAAAACTGACCCTCAGGGACATGAAAACTCCCACTGACAGTTTTTGGTATCATTTTGTCATATACCCACACTTATGCAGAGATTTTTCCTTTAATGAGGGTCTAGGTACCAGTGGGAAGCTCAAGTTTCCTAGATATGGTACTATGTGCACATAAATTCCTAAATGTGCTTGAATTGTTTTCCTGAAAGGATCAAACACATATTCAGAGTGAACTTGGACTAAAAATTATCAAGTCCAGGTTCATTACCTTTGGAATTGGATGTTTCTCTTATAGTTTGTATGTCAGTGATCAAAAAAATGTTTTGAGCTGAAAAAAATATATATGGAGAAATGAAGGTCTAACACTGAAAAAAAAAATCTGTCCTACCAAATTGCTCCCATGGTCTTAGAAAAAAATTCAGTGGCATTTCCAAAGAGTAAACTAAGTAGATGCAGAAAACATACTGTTTGATCAGAGTCATTCTCACACAGAAACAATGATATCCAGTGACGTTTTGGTGAAGCAAAGTCAGACAGTGGTATTTCCTTGCTCACTGGGACCAATTAAATATGTTTTTTAAATGTATAAACATTGGCTTTAATACTAATAAATACTTTAGTTGACATCAGATGATTTAGTTCTCTATAGCTGACCTAAACTGACTAAATTATTTATAAAGTTTAACAAGAGAGAAACCATACTAAAAAACATTTAACATTTATTGAGTGTTTAACTATCTCCAGGAATTATTTAAACACTTTGTAGGCAGATTTTAACTCATTCAACCCCCAATGTCATAGATGTTAATATCTTCCCCATTTAACCTATGAGGAAACTGAGGCACAAAGAGGTTACATAACATATCCAAGGTCACATACCCAATAACTAGCAGAGCTGAGATTTGAACCCCAACAGCCCAACCCATAGCCCTTCTCTAAATCCAGCCACTACATGGTTTGCAGTGCATGGCTGGCAGCAGAGTCATCTTTCATGCAGAACCCTCACCGCTTGACAAGAAGAATTCTCCCAAGTTGGTCCTCTCTGGGGTAGAGTAAGATTTTTTTTCTCCCCCTAGTTTAGGGGATCTTTTGGTGAGAAACTAAAGCCGCAGCCGGCAGTATGCAAATACGGAAAGAGTTGAGAGAAGCCAAGTCTTCCATCTAGTGGTGCAAGGATGACTTCGGGTGATTGAACACGGAGCTTCCTTGTGTGGCTTGAAGTAGGAACAAACAAGCAAAACAAATGTCACCACTTATTTGCTAGGTTTTTCTTTCATAGAGTGTATAACTTCCCACGGAGCACTTGGACTAGGCAGAGATGATGTGAATGAACATAGGCTCCAATACTTGATAATTTGTTATTCCTCAGCTGTGTGCATTTTAACCCAGGCGCCTCTAAGCAGCAAGGAATCATTACTGAATAATAATTTCTTCTGTGCAAGTTTACAGCTGGTGACAATTAAATGCTTTTGTGACTGCGACCTGTGTTCTGTCATGTTCTGTGCTCTCCATTGTGCACCAAGAGGATTCTTCCCTTATTGGCAGTACTTTCATTTACGGTTAGAATGTGGCAAGGAAAGGTGATGTTGCAGCCGTTGTTTCAAAGGTTAGATGGCAACAAATGGCAAGTTTGTGTTATGACTTTGATTGCTTTTCCTACACAATTTCTTAAACACAGACTAACAAATTCACTGAAATGGATAAAGCTGTCTTAAACTTAACAATCAGAATCTCAAGTACTATACAGGTTGAACATCCCAAATTTGAAAATCCAAAATCCAAAATGCTGCAAAATCCAGAACTTTTTGAGCACCAACATGACTCTCAAAGGAAATGCTCATTGGAACATCATGAATTTCAGATTTTCAGATTAGGGATGCTCAACTGGCAAATATTAATTTAATACAAATATTCCCAAATCTCAAAAATCCACAGTCCAAAATGCTTCTGGTGCCAAGCATTTTGGATAAGGGTTCTCAATCCATATAAATGAGACTGTAGACAGACTTGGGCCAGACACACCTGGTTTTATACCATAAATGTGAATAAAGTGTGCAAATGAAATTTGCTGTTGTCCCTTCTAAGGAGGTAAGTGTCTGACCATCAAGAAAAAAAATACCTCTGCCGCAGTTTCTGTTGGGCTTTGCACGGAGATGAGGATAACCAGAAAGGCCTCGGGCATGACCCGGGGAGGGCCAGGTTTGCTGTGTGGAGCTTCTTTCCAAGTCAGTGGTATCTTTGCTATCAAGTCGTTCCTGTCTTTCTGTGTTCTTTCTTTTTGTTCGCGTAGCACTCCACACCTGTCACACTCTGCAAATTATCTTTTTCTATTTAGTCTCACCAACTACAGTCTTCATAAAACTCTTTCTTTGTACCTCTCCCACTTTGTGGTACAACATCTAGCACATTCCAGGTCCATTCATTCCATATCCAATAGTATTCCTTGAGTGCCCACTGTGTACCTCACACTGGGAACACAGTGATCACTAAAATAAATTCCCTGCTCTTATGGAGCTTCTGTTCTAGCGGGCCATGTCGAAGGGAACCCTCAGAACCCAAAATAGAATCTTATACCAGCCCTCCATTTTTTGACCAAACCCAATTTTACCATGTTAATTCCCTCCGTTGATTTATTTGCATGTAAAAATTTAGTGGGGGAGGACCCGTCTATGGTCATCTTTCTGGCTTTTTAGAGAAAACTTCTGCATCAGCAGGAAAGTGGGGGAAGACTTGAGAGGACAGGTGATCCTCTTGTCCCCTCATCATTCCAGATTTAGCAAGGGTCTTGGAAGGAAATCCCACTTTTGGTGCCTGTGAAATTGTCAGAAGAGATGTTAATCAGTCTCTCCCCCCATCTTAGTCTGTCGGGAATGCTATAACAGAATGCTATAGACTTAGTGGCTTGTAAGCAATGAGCACTTATTTCTCACAGTTCTGGAGGCTGGGAATCAGGGCGCTGGCAGATTTGGTTTCTGGAGAGGTCCTACTTCCTAGTTTATAGATGGCGCCTTCTTGCTGTGTCTTTACAGGGTGAAAGGGACGAGGAAGCTCTCCTGAGTCTCTTTCACAAAGGCACTAATCCCATTCACAGGGCACCACCCTTGTGACCTAATCACCTCCCAAAGGCCCCACCTCCTAAAACCCTCACATTGGGGGTTAGCTTACTAGCAGTCATCACTGCCATGCCTAGCTCTTATCTTTAAAAAAAAAAAAATCAACAAATTGGTTCCACCAGACACTTGGAATTAAATGGTTAACTGGAACAATAGCTTAGGATACCTTTGTCTAGCCACATCAAAGAACTTCTTTTCATGTTTACTCTGCCTCAGAAGTGATCAATACATATTCTTTGATCAAATAGGTTGTATTTGGCTCACTAAAGTGCCATTTCATGGGAAAATGATAAATAAGCATGCAGCCATTGCTTTTGGCCTCCTTTGACACATAAAATATGTTTTAAGGTAGATTTCCACCACCCCCCCAAAAAAAAGCCTGAGTGGAATAATCGGAAATTAAACCTAAAGAAAGAGGGAGAGAGAGATAGAGACTAACGCTTGGAAAGGCTCCAAGTGGATTCATTCCAGATGTTTTATTGCTGTTGATCATCCAAGTGAGGGCCAAAGCCCTCTTTTCCTTTTTATGAAGAATATTGGAGCAATCACAGTAGAAAATGTCTAGGTATATTACAAACTCCATCAATGTCAAGTTGTTATGAAAGTTGCTACTCTTTTGTCCGCCGTCTGAGAGATTCTGTAAACAGAAGCCTGTGGCCGCTGGCGCCTGCTCACCATCACCTTGTCACAGGTGGAGAGCCCCGGAGTGGGCTGGCTGGGTGGCTGGAGCCTTACTTGCCTGCTCAGGCTCACAGAAAACCTGGACAGACTGCAAAACACATGGACTCCTCAAGCTTTTCCTTCTGAGGGTTTCTACTGGCAGATCGGTGGCACCCGATAGAAAGATCTGGACTCTATAAACCAAACAAACAGGAATTCCATGTGTGTTATGTGAATTTGTACTCAAGTAAGTAATTGACATTTCTGTGGCTCCCTGATGGCACTGCATGGATCCGCAGGAAAATAAAGAGAATTAAGGAAAGGTTTCAGAGTCAAACAGATCTAGATGTAATTCCCAGCGCCAATCCACTTCGCTGTGTGACCTTGATAGACTGTTTAACCTCCTTGAGCCTCAATGTCCTCTTCTGTAAAATGGGGGTAATAGTGTACATCCCCACCAAGGCTGCTGGGAGAATTAAGTGAGATAACGTCCCTGAGGCCCCAAGCCCAGCACCTGGCACGTCATGGTGCACAATAAACGTAAGTTCCCCCCCTAAGACCTGTATATTGGGGATGGAAGAAAGAAAAGATCAGAAAGGAAGATTAAAAAGAACGAGACAAGGAAGGAAAAAGCAAGGACCAGTAGGAATCAAATTAAAAAAAGAACCTGATAAAATGCTTTTTTGTGGCAGAGAAAATCCTCAGCTCAGCTGGTGCATGTTCTGGGCCTCGCTGCTCCTCCCTCCTGCGGTTCAGCCTTTGGCCATTTCGTTCCTCATTAGCACCTTCCCTGGGAAGAAGAAGAGAGAGAGGTTGAAGCTCAGGACAGTCAATTTGGCTGTTAGTACCTGTCATCAAGATTGAGTTGGGAGAAGAAAAGAAGCCATCAAAATAAAGGTTAGGAATTACGTGTATATTTCCATGATCTTTCTCTCTCTCTGTCTCTCATTTCTCTTTACTGAAACACCCCTACTGGGAAATCTGGACCCCACATCTCCCCTTTCTCAGACCCCACTCATTGCTTCACCCCACTCCCAACCCAGCACTAGAGTGAGATAGTCTTTTCCAACATACCTAGTGACCTCTTGGTTGCCAATCGTGTGACCTTTTCTTGCTCTATGTGATGTTGGCATGGCTGACCTTGAAACTCACTATTCCTGTGGCTAGCTATGCCCCTACCTTCTGAGAATGCTAGTTGTCTCCCAAATTCCCTTTGTCCCTTCTTCCTTGCTACTCTTTTCTAGAGATGTGTGTCCATCGAAAATGCTACATTCCTAGCTTTCTTTGTAGCTAGAAGTGACAGTGAGATGTATAGAGCGGGGCAGCCTAGAAGGTTGTCAGCCACGTCTCCTGGTGGCTTGAACAGAACGCGGACTATAGCTTTCTCTCCCACCCAGCCAGAGCTTTGGAGACCTGAGATCGCTATGGAAAAATTGCGCTAGGACTCACAGGAATTCAATCCTAATGAAATTCACCCTTTTCCCCAATACACGTGTGGTATAAGTATCCCCTGAAGGATAAGTGTCCTGGGAGGCTGGAGCTACACCTTTGGGGCCCCTGGGAAGGAGAGTGGAAATTTCATTTTGGAAATGAGGGTTTCTGTATGAAACGCTGGGAATGACTCTTGGCTGTCCTTTCTGGCATGTGGGGTGATGTATCCAGAGATCATGGAGCTAGGGTGGGGTGGGGAAGGGAGAGCCTGAAGCGGGGGATCCCCACCTGAGGCACTGGCAGAAGCCAGGCTGGAAGGGGGACCTCTTAGCTCAAGCAGCATGGAAATGCCCGGGGTCTTGCTTGTGCCCAGAGTCAGCGGAGGGATGGGAGGGCAGAGTGCCCAGCAGAGCCCCTGGAAGACTAGTCAGCTGGCGCCTCATCCAGGGACGGGAGGCAGGCTCCGTCGGGGGGCTGGGTGGGACTAGGGTGGGGCGGGGCAGCACGGAGATGATTGTGCAGTGGGTCGAAGAGCCGGGTAGGAAAAGATCAGCAAGGTGTACGAAGGCCAGTGGGGAACACTCCAAGTTAGAGTGGGGGACCTTGGGCTTCCGTGAGTCACTGTGGCATAACACATAATCCCTGCTGCTTTTGTTTTCTTAGTGACACATCTTCCTGATCCATTGTGGTCACTCTACTGGCTAGTCTGGAAGTTTGTGCCAGCTTACTGAGTCATCTGCTGGAAAGACTGTTTCAGACGTGTAATGCCGCTGAAAGATCATCTGCTCTGTAGTGGGAGGTGCAGACAGGAGTCAGACAAGTTGCTGAAACTTTGGTTGAGCTCTTTTTCTCTCCTGAGCCTCAGTTTTCTTGACTATAAAATGGGAATAATAAGGCATACTTATCAGCTTTGCTGTAAGGACTAAGTGAGGTTATGTATTTATAGCAGTGTTTTTCAAACTTCAGCCACCTGAAGAGCTTGTTAAAATACAGATTAGAGGGCCCTGCCTCCAATGTTTCTGATCCAGTAGGTCTGGGTGAGGCCTGAGAATCTGAAATTTGAACAAGTTCTCAGGTGATGTAGCTACTGTTGTTCTTAGGCCCACATTTTGAGAACTACTACTTTAAAGCATTTAGTGTCTTTCTGACATGCATACATGATTTTAATGAGTTCCCTTTCTTGTTCCTGTTTATGCATTGGGTATCTCTAACCCAGGCTTAGACTTTTAAATAATTTCTTTGCACAGATACTATTAATGATTGGTCCATCACTCAAGATATTATCCTGCTTTGCAAGAAAGTAGCAATATATATTATGGTCTGCGTTTGTAAGGATAATAGTAACAGAGCTAATATTTGTGTAAAACTTTCACAAATATAATTTCATTTGATCTTCACAAAAACCTTATGAGGACGTTGAGGTTCAGAGAGATTAAGTGATTTGGTCGAACTCACACAGCTCGAAAGTGACAGAGCCCGGACTCAAACTCAGGTGTTCTGCCCCAGGCTGGTGTTCTCTCCATCAAATACTGTCCTCATTATTTTTTCCATTGTTATTATAACCTAGTTGGAAGGTGATGGTTATTTTTTGAGACAGAGTCTCACTCTGTTGCCCTGGCTAGAGTGAGTGCTGTGGCGTCAGCCTCGCTCACAGCAACCTCAAACTCCTGGGCTCGAGCAATCCTCCTGCCTCAGCCTCCCAAGTAGCTGGGACTACAGGCATGCGCCACCATGCCTGCCTCATTTATTCTATATATTTTTAGTTGGCCAATTAATTGCTTTCTATTTATAGTAGAGACGGGGTCTCCCTCTTGCTCAGGCTGGTTTCGAACTCCTGAGCTCGAGCGATCCTCCCGCCTCGGCCTCCCAGAGAGCTAGGATTACAGGCGGGAGCCACCGCGCCCGGCCTGTTATCATACATCTTAAGGGCCTTTAATGACGTGAGCAATTCATGGCAAATTCTGTAAGTTGAGTGACTTTGTCACTGGCAGCTCCCAGGAGCAGCCTTAAGCAGATGGGGGTGATTTTTTTTTACTGTTTGTCACTGAGGCATGCTCAATTTTAACTAAGAAATAAGCTAAAGCAGCTCATTCCACAAGAAATGCTGCCCTGTCTTGGACATTCCTCTCCAACAAGGACGATTCCTGCCCTATAGGACCACACTGGAGGCAATGCGTCAAGGATAAAAAAAATTTAGAAGCATGTTTAATCAATAAGATTGCTGAAAAGCAAATGGAAATTACATTCTATCCAGGGAAAAGGAGAGCCATCCACCTGCCAGGAATGGGAAGTTCACAGGACTGAAAAACAGCATCTGGCTTCATTTGCGGTAGGATTTGGAGCCAAAAAGATACTCTTGCTTCAATGCAATTAGGGAATTACCATTTTGCTATGAGGAACACTGTAGGGAGGGTGAGTGGGGAGAAGGGAAAGAGGTTTCAGCCTCTTGAACCAGAGAAATCTGGCTGCTGAGCTGGGCTCCTCCATGTCCTGGACAACCCTAGGCGAATGACCCACCTCTCTGGGCTGTTGTGGTAATTAAACAGGATGCTGGATGCAGGGTCCCCGTTAGCATAACATGCATCTAATGTGCTAGTCCTCTTCCTCCACCCACTTGAATCACCTTTTGACTTTTGTCTTTTTTCCCTTGGACTTTGATCTTTATTTTTTGGTTGTTGTTGTTATTTGGTTTTTCCTACTCTACATCAGAACACCTTGGGCAGTGGGCCCTATCTCCTTTTATAGACGTTGTAGAGGCCACATGTTTTTTCTCCTTGACACCTGGACAGCAGGTATGAGAACTGGCATGAACAATCATAGACGTTCATATCTTAATTTGGGTTGCCTGAAACCAGAGCCAGAAGACAAAGACTTGGGTGTCTGGAGTTTATTTTAGAAGTGATCCCAGGAGGCAAGGTGGTGGAGTTGGGGAGTGAGGTGCAGGATGAAGAAGCAACAGTTAAGGCCGTGTTGCTGAGCTGCTTACAGCATGGGCACTGGGCTCCACCCTGCTGGGCACCATCTGGAGGGCAATATAGAATGAATCTCATACGTCGCTTCTTGGCCTTTTGGCTAAGATCATGAATAGAATGGATCTCATAGTTGTCTCTTAAAAATGGAAGGCTGGAGCAATTTCACTCCTGGTCATATGCCCATGAGAAATGAAAACATATGTCTACACAACAATTTGTATATGAATATTGATAGCAGCACTATTCTTAATAGCCAAAAGGTGGAAACAACCCAAATGTACGTCAACCAATGAATGGGTAAAATGTGGTATATCCATACAATGGAATATTATTCAGCTGTAAAAAGGGACGATGTTCTGATACATGCTAGAACACAGGTGAATCTTGAAAACAACATGCTCGTTGAAAGAAGTCATACACCTGAAACCACATATTGTATGATTCCGTGCATTCGAAGTGACCCGAACAGAGAAATCTATAGAGACAGGAAGTAGATTAGTGGCTGCCTGGGCATGAGAGGATTGGGGAAGTAGGAGGGGGGTAGCTAAAGGGTACAGGGTTTGTTTTGGGGATGATTAAAATGTTCTAAAATTGACTGTGGTGATGGTTGTACGTACCTGCGCATATACTAAAAATCATTGAATTTTATACTTTAAATGAGTGAATTATATGATAGTAAACTCAGCACTGGCTGAGTATAGTCCCTGGAGGATGTTAACGCTCCCATAACTTCCAGGCCGTGGGCTGAGGACTGAGTTCCTTGGGGGTCGGCCAGAGAAGCAGTGGGCACTTTACGGGGGAGAGTCGGCATGCGTGGAAGCTGTGCACCCAGCTGCAGGCGGGATGACACATGGGCTGAGGAGGATTGGCCAAGAGCACCAAAAATATTGGCTATGCTTTTCCTTTGACATTGAATCTTAAGTGAGAGGAATAAAGATGTAGCAGCAAAGGGGAGATTACTTGCAACATGACCCAGCAAATCCACTTCTGGATATATGCCAAAAATGGTTGGATGCCGGAACTTGGATATTTATACACCCCTGTTCATAGTTACATGCCCCTGTCCATTATTTGCAATAGCCAAAAGGTGGAAACAACCCAGGTCCATGGATGGATGAATGGATGGACTAAATGTGTTATATACATACAATGGTATATTATTCTGCCCTAAAAAGGGAGGACATTTTGACACATGCTAGTACGTGGATGAGCTTTAAAGATATTATGCTAAGGACAAATACTATATGATTCCACTTACATGAGGTACCTGCCATAGTCAAATCCAAGGGACTGAAAGTGGTTGCCAGGTGCGGGGCAGAGGCATGTTTGTGTGTCATGGGTGCAGAGTTCCAGTTTGGGAAAATGAAAAAATCTGTAGATGGGTGGTGGTGATGGTTGTGTGACAATGTGAATGTACTTAATGCCACTAAACTAACTTAAAAATGGTTAAGATGATTTTTTTAAAAAGTCAGTGGCTCACTGTACAAATAAAAAGAATTCTATTTAAAGAAATAAAAAAAGGAGAGGGAGATCATTCCAGTGGTCATGTTGGGAGTCGTGCTGTCCGTGTGGCACCATGCTGGGCTTCCTGCTGCCTCGCCTCCCTTGATTCCTCCTTTTCCAAGCCTAGGGCTCCAGCCTTCCCGAAGAAGCCACAAGCTCCCCGATATTCTCCTAATACATTCCTTCTGTGCTCACATTTGACAGTTACTTGCTGTTTCTTACAGCGCAGGACTCTGACTCATACACATCTAGAATCTCACTGACAAAGCAGAACTTTCAGGTTATTTTATACTCTAGCCATTTATTAACACAAACCCTAGAGCCAGACAATATTATGGATGTGACTGTTTTAAGGCAGGAGTCTGCTTTTCTTAACAGCAAAAGTAAACCATTCTAGATGTGCTCTGTGAAGTGGCCCATGCTAAGTGGGGGTGGGCATGGGGTGGGGTCCTCTTCCTCTCCACTCGCCATCTATACAACACAATATCTATGACTGCAAGGCTACCGTAGCCATCACTGGTTGGCAGATCTGTCTTTCCCCCAGATATGCTCATGGTAATGAAAAGAAAAAGGAACTGTCTTAGCCCCCTGCCCTCCCACCAAAATCAACCCTGGACTTCCCAGCAAGGTCAGAGAGATTTACTAAGGAAAAAAAAAAACAAAAACCTGGGCAACTAGGGCTATTTCCTCCATTTTCCACTTGCTCCCATCCAAGAGAAGGAAAGGCCAGCACAGCATGTCCAAAGACTCATTTCAGGGTGACCTGTGGAAATGACCAAGTGGGAGCAGCTAGAAGGGGTGTGGAGGCAGAGACTGACCAGAGGGGAAGTGACTGCTCCTTGGAGCATGTGTGAGCATAACCCTTGGATGGGGACCTTTAGCCAAGGAAGAGGACCTCTATGGGGGGCATTGCTAAGACTCCCCAGAGCAGCAATGTCTGACATGCCGGGACCATGTCTTGGCAGGGGCCAGCATCTATCCGCAACATCTTGGAGCCCCAGGAGCAGCTTGAGAGATGGTGGAGATCGTGGTCTAAGGCTTCAGCCTAGCCCCTGCACCACTTTTCTAAGGCCACAGAGGTGGGAAGATTTTATGACCAAGTGGAACAGGAGTTAGATCCTCGAGAATGTCTTGGGATTGAATTTTCTTCCAGTCATTGGGTAGAAGCCCAAAGCAATTTAAGTCTGACTTTGGGATATAAAGTAATGGTACCTTTGGTGCGCCAGTATTTATACTTAGCACATAACTTTTTTTTTTTTTTTTTTTTGAGACAGAGTCTCACTCTGTTGCCCGGGCTAGAGTGAGTGCCGTGGCGTCAGCCTGGCTCACAGCAACCTCAATCTCCTGGGCTCGAGCAATCCTCCTGCCTCAGCCTCCCGAGTAGCTGGGACTACAGGCATGCGCCACCATGCCCGGCTAATTTTTTCTATATATTTTTAGTTGGCCAATTAATTGCTTTCTATTTATAGTAGAGACGGGTCTCACTCTTGCTCAGGCTGGTTTCGAACTCCTGAGCTCCAGCGATCCGCCCGCCTCGGCCTCCCAGAGAGCTAGGATTACAGGCGTGAGCCACCGCGCCCGGCCCTTAGCACATAACTTTTTCACTTTTCAATTTCCAGCCTTCCCTGTAGTCAGTAACTGTGCAGTCCAGGCAGGCATATAATTATCTCCAGCGCAGAGACAACCTCTGTAAGCAAACTCTGTACGGCGTAACTACGGAACGCGTTTTTGATCAAAGGAAGCTCAATCTGAACTTGACGCAGGTCTGAAGCTGTGCTGCTCTCTCCCTGTCATCTCCTTCTGGTTGCTCAGGACACACTTTCCAACCTGGATTTCCCGTGATGGTTAATTTTATGTGTCATCTTGACTGGCCAGGGAGTGCCCAGATCAAACATCATTTCCGGATGCATCTGTGAGTGTGTTTCAGATGAGGTTAGCATTTGAATCTGTGGATGCAGTCAAGCAGCAACCTTTTGGGCACCCAGAGACCATTTTCATGGAAGACAATTTTTCCACGGACTGGGAGGGGGGATGGTTTTGGGATGATTCAAGTGCATTACATTTATTGTGCACTTTATTTCTATTATTATTACATTGCCATATATAATGAAATAATTATACAACTCACCATAGGCTGGGGACCCCTGCAGTACAGTAAATCCTCCCCCACATGTGGGTGGACATCTTCCAATCCATTGAGGGCCTGAATTGAACAAAAGGCAGGAGGAGAAGGAATTCGCCCCTTTTCTTCCTGCCTCACAGATTGACCCGGGACACCTCATCCCATTTTCTTCTGCTCTCAGATTGGGTTTACACTATCGGGGCCCCTGGTTCTCAGGCCTTCAGACTAGGGTTGCATTACACCACTGGCTTTCCGGGGTCTCCAGCTTGTGGATGGTGGATCGTGAACTTCTCCATAATTGCACGAACCAATTCTTCATAATAAATCGTACATATAAAAGGACCCTACTGTTATGCTTCTCTGGAGAACCTGTCTAATGCAATTCTTCAACTGACTGAGGCTCCCAGGTTAGAGCTTCCCTCTCTTTCTTAGCTCGCTGGGGGGCTTCTGGGACCGTAGGACCATCTCCTGAGTCTCAGATCAAAACTCCTGACATAGCTATTTAAGCTACTTGGGCAGTCAGAGGAGCGAAGAGTGCCAGGGGGTACAGTGGTCCTCAAACCTAGCAGTGCATTAGGTTCACGTGGATCAACATAAAAACGCTTCCAGACCCTGAGCTAACGCCGCCCTAAATCAGAGGCTCCAGGGATAGAACCGGGCCTCTGTAGTTTAATAATCATCTCAGGCAGTTCTGAAGCACAGCGGGGTTTGGGAACCATTATCTTGACCTGAGCTTTTCAAACCGCCCACTTCCTAACTACAGAGGAGAAGCAGCCAGAGCCCCCAGGGAGAGTCTGGGTCCATAATTCAACTGCCCACTGAAAGCTGAAGTGTCTTTGAAGTCTGGTGTTTTATCTTCAAACTCATTTTTATTCTGATGTCTTAAAGTGTGAATTCTGCCCTCTCTGACTGACAGCTCATTTTGATTTCATTTTGACTTGATGGCAGTGTTCATACCGCCAGCTATGACAAACCTAGACTTCCCGTCACTCATCACATATTAACATCTCTACTCTCCAAGTTTCCATGAAAAGACAAATATGGTACTTTATTTATTTATTTGTTCTTTCTTTTCTTTTTTTTTTTTCTTGACTTTATTCAACTAAAGCTATTTGACCCTCACAACAACATGCGTGGTAGATATTATTATAGAGTACCCATTTTACAGATGACGAAAGTGTAGCTCAGAGAAATGACACAGCTAGTAAGTGAGAGAGTTGCACTTTTTTACTTTTAGTTTTTTATTGTGGTAAAATATATATATCCGACATAAAATTTATCCATGTTTAAGTGTAAAATTTAGTGGCGTTAAATACAATGTTGTGCATCCACTATCACTATCCAATTCCAGAACTTTTTCAACATCCTGAACAGAAGTTCTGTACCCATTAAAGACTGACTCCCTAACCCCCATCCCTCCGACAGTAATCTCTAGGTACCTCAGGTAAGTGGGATCGCACAATATCTGTCCTTTTGTGTCGGCTTACTTCATTTAGCACAATGTATTCAGGATTCATCCATGCTGTAACATTTGCCAGGCAGACCTGCGATTTGAGTCCAGTTCTGTTTCTAACAGACCCCCAAATCCATACTCTTCTCGCTTCCCCATTTTGCCTCCAAATATTGGAATGGCTGGCGGGTGGGAGAGAAATTAACGAATTTTGTTTGGTCACAGAGTATACAAACGAGATTATCAGTGAGAGTTTCAGAGAGGCAAGGTCCAGCCTCAGAGACTGGAGAACACTTCTCATCATTGAAACTGACCCAAAATAAAATGGGGCAATCTCCTTAGGAAGTGAGTTACTTATCACTGGAGGTGACCAAGCACAGTTTGGATAACCAGGATTTTGGCTGGGAGAGGGAAGAAATTGGAATAAAAATAACTGTTTTCAATTGCTACTCCTGAGATTCTGCTGGAATCACCAGGAAAGTGTTTTTTTCAAAAGGATTTCTGGGTTCCCCTGCAGAGTCTAATTCATTGAATCTGGAGAGTTCCCGGGGTATGTATTTTGGAAGAGCCCTGGATGTACCCAGGTTTAGGAGCCACCAGACTAGATTAGATAGTAGCTAACGCCCAACCCAACACCAGATCTCTTTGATTCCAGGACTGGATAATCATTCTTGGCCAGAGTCTAGGTTCCAACTCATTCATTAATGGGACAAGTTCTGCACTGAAATGGGCTCTAATGACTGTTCAAAGTCTCTGAGAAACAGAGGTCAATGGTAGGCAGTTGTGTCCTGTTAATGATTCAAGTACTGAAGAGAAACATTAGGAATGGTGAGCATTCAAGCCCATTAGCATCCTGAAACATTGCCAGGCTCAGCAAGGAGCAATAAATTCGTTTCTGTGCCTGTGGCAGTAATGGGCTCCAGCCCAGTGCCCCTCTGGACCCTACGGCTTGTGATATGCCAGCCTCGCCCTCTAGCTGAGCGTCTGCCCCATCCCCAGCCTCCTTCCAGCACTACCTGGTCCCCACCTGCCCCCAGCACTCAGTTGCCAGGGTATGGATGTGGATTGGGAGTGGAGGGGAGGAGAGGCACAGCTGTGGGCAGCAGGCACCGGGCACATGGTCCCTGTCTAGATTTAATAACACAGGAATCACTGGGGGATCTCATTAAAATGCAGGTTCTCCGTCAGCATTGGGCATGGCGGTGGGACCGCAGATTTCTGCGTTTCTAACAAGCTCCCAGGTGATGGCTGATACCTACCGCTGCTGCCTCCGTCCCTGTTCGTGGACCACACTTTTGAATAGCAAGGGTGAGGGGGTTCAGAGGGCAGATCCTGGAGATGGAATGCCTGAGTCTGAATCCCAGCTCTACTTCATAACAACTGCCTGACCTCGGGCGAGATACTTAACCCTGACAGCCTCGGTTTCCACATTCAAGAAAGGAGAAAAGTAATAGTACCTATATCCTAGAATTGTGAGGATTATATAAGATAAAGTATGGAAAGCACTTAGCATGGTGCCTGGCACAGAGTAAGAACTGTACGCCAACGTTAATAAGCAGATTGAAGAAAGGGGGTTGCTGGTGGAGCCAGAGCTGGGAGGAGAGGCAGAGAGTAACTTCTGGATCAGGAGCTGAGCTGGGCTCTGGGCATGGCTGTCTCTTCTGCTGCTTTCCTCCTCCACCCCTCCCCCACGTTAGCCCCGTGGGCAATGCTGCTCCTTTATAATCTGCACTTTTATGGCGCTTGTTCGGATGGTGCTGGCATAAAGGCTGAAACCCACGTTACCGGAGGGAGCCACTTATGGGGTTCCCTTGAATTTGGTGCCGCTGCCTCCAGTCACCAACCGTGCCTTGATGTGCTTTAGATCAGCCCTCCCTAAATTGCTATCCTGTTGCTTTAGTCCAAGGAGGGAGAAGCCAGTAATGAGTCCAGCCTGATGAACGACTCAGGGAGGAACATTCTTTTCTTCCCCTGGTGAGACTTCATTGACTACCCAGGCAAGCCTTGGCAGGAGCTCTGAATTATCGGGATCTCATTAGCAGCTTTGCCTCGCTATTGGCTGGGCCTTTGCCGCATGTGTGGAAGGATGCTGGTCGGGCAGAACCCTCACGCAGGCCCGCCAGCCTGTCTTTTTTTTTTTTTACCAATTTCCTGAGCTGTCTGGACACCTCTTAGTCCTATTTCTCCTGGACAGTCAAGACTCGGATAGCCAGCTAGCTCATCTTTTATTTGTAACTATCAAAGCCTGGTATAATTCAATGAGCAAAACATCCTGGTGAGGGATATTGCAAAAAAATAAATAAATAAAAGAAAGGAAAATCCTCTCTAATAAGTGACCAATCCCACAGTAGCAACAATGGCGTGGAAGTGTTTGAAGTCTCTTCTAGAGCCATCTCCTGGGACCTCTTTTCTTGTTTCAGAAGGATGAAGGGATGGGTCAGGTCCTCCAGGATTCTCATCTGATATTTCAGGAGCCTTAATAACTTCAACTCATGCTTCAGACCTTTCCCAGGCCATTGGATCTGGGTCAGGACCTCCGTCTCTGTGTCTCACCTCTGAGTTCAGGAGGGTGAGCTCTAGGGCTACATGCAACAGGAGGGCCTTTTCGCAACAAAAATGGGGCAAAGGGAAGTGTCTTAGCCTGTTCCTGCTGCAATAATAGAAATATCTTAGAATGGATCATTTATCAACAACAGAAATTTATTTCTCATAGTTCTGAAGGCTGGAAAGTCCAAGATCAAGGCGCTAGCAGATTTGGTGTCTGGTGAGGGCTGGTCTCTGCCTCTAAGCCGCAACCTTGTTGCTGTATCTTCATAGGGTGGAAGGACAAAAAAGGGCCAAACTCTCTCCCTCAAGCCCTTTTATAAGTGCACTAATCCTATCCCTAATCATCTTGTAAAAGCCCCACCTCTAAATACTGTTGCATTGGGGATTAAGTTTTGACATGTATTTTGAAGGGACACAAATATTCAAACCATAGCTGGGAGGTTGAGGAGTCCAAGGCCAAGCTGGTTTGAAACCAGTAGCCCTGACGAATGCAATATTCTGGATGGACTAGTTATACAGGCAACCCATAGCCTGTGTCTCAGAGCCAACACGTTTCTCACTTTAACCATTTCTTGTGCAAGTCTTTTTGAAACGCACTTCACACACTGCTATGTAGAAAACTCAATCTCTTTTCAATGGATTTCATAATCACCATTATGATATCCATTATTGCAGCGACAAGTTCACCAATGGATTTCATAATCACCAATGGATTTCATAATCACCATTATGATATCCATTATTGCAGCGACAAGTTCAAGAAGTTCTGAAGTGCAGACCCTTATACAAAATAGCCCCAGACCTCGAACTTGTATAAGTAATTTTTATTGCTTTTTTGATTATAAAATTATATAGTCTTAATTTTTTTTTAAAAGTTATTTACTTTTTAATATTTTTTTACTATCTCCTTTGAGGTGATTTGCCTGACATTTTGTTACTTGGTCTCTCTTTAACATGCTTCTAGTAGCATCCGTCTCATTTGTTATCATTCATCTAGATTTAGGCTGGGAAACTACACAATCAAGCTTGTTACAATTTAATGTGAAGAATGCCCTTGGGATAGGCAAACTTTCTAGTGGATTCTGGAAGAAGTTTAGGATGTGGAACCAGAGAAACCCGAGTCTAAATTGCCGCTTACTGGTATTGGGAGTTTCAACAAATGACCTTAACATCCTCAGTAAAATAAACGTAACATAAAACGTAAAATAAAAATTTAACAACCCCTAACTTTCATAGCTAGTGTGAGGATCAAAAGAAATAGGATGCCACACACTCATCACAGCGTTTGGCTTGTGGTGGGGACTCAATGCACACTAGTTCTCTCACCTGCATGCACTCCCATGTATCAGGATGTTGGGGAGGAGAGTGTCTAGGACAATGGACTCAAGCTTGAACTTGCATTGGAGTCTACTGGAGGGGGTTATGAAAATACAGATTGCTGGGCTCCAGCCCCAGAGTTTCTGATTCAGTAGGAATAGGCTGGGGCCTGAAAAATTGTGTTTGGAAGAAATTTCCAGGTTATGCTGCTCCTGCTGCTTTGGGGTCACACACTGAGAACCACTGGTCTAGGAGAGATAGACTTGGGTTCAAATCCCTGCTTGGCCACTCAGTAGTTGTGTTTAATTTGGGCAAGTCCTTTTTTTTTTTTTTAAGTGATTCTCGTGACTTTCTTTTTTTTCATTTCAGAATACTACGGGGACACAAATGTTTTGGTTACATGAATTGCTTTTGTACAGTTTGAGTCAAAGTTGTAAGTGTGCCCATCACCCAGATGGTGTGCATTGTACCTGTTTGGGCAAGTCCCTTGACTTCTCTGAGCCGTAGTTTCCTCATCTGAAACATGAGCATGATAACTTCTAACTCATATAGTTGTAATAAACAGTAAATAATATGATAGTTGGAAAAGATCTAGTACTTAATAGGTCTTTATAAATCTTAATTTTTCCCTCTTTGAGGCAGAATCTTCTTGTTTAGACTAAAGAATTTTAATGTTCCAAGGAAGTAGAGCAACTAGATGATTTTGCTCTGAGAATTATGTACATCTTGTCTTAGATACTTTAAAATAAGACATCTGTTATTTACTCAGGAAAAGCAACAATAAACTCTGTACTAGGTAGTAAATTTTGATCCTGCATAGGTAGCTTAGGAGACCAATTTCATTAACGTCCCACCTGTTTACCTTTTTGGGAAATGATGGATTAATTAAAAAATATTCCTCCTTGCAGACTGGGAAGGGTTTTACAGGTGAGTATATATAAGACAATGAGTAATTTCTCCATTGAGTATATGTGGGCTATGGGCTGTGGGTTGGGGGCACCTATGTAGACTCATAAAAGTATACTCATGAGTTGCAGATTAGATATAACTCTAATAGAATTTGTTCTGTTCAGATGACATACTCTCCAGGAAAAAAAAAAAATCATGTTTTTCTGCTGTGAAATTGATTTGCTGGTGTTCTGCCAAATGGAAGCCTTATCATAGTAAATACATCAACTTTAATTATTCATTTCTATTTGCTTAAAGAAATATTCTTATGTGACATACATATGTTCATACATTTTCTTGTTATAACAACATGAATTAAACAAGTCACTTTCACACATAAATGCAACTCCAAGAGTTATTATCGCTAACTTGTGTTCTCTGTACCATTCACACATTTTCCCATTCAGCTGGAGAAAAGGTAGTATTTGTATAATGGGGAAGAATTATAGAGCAAAAGATGAGAATCTTTTTAGTGCTCTTTCAAGTAATGGGTGGGGCGGGGAAAGCACAGGCTTCCATCTGCTATTACTGATAAATTGAAACATCTCTATCTACAGAGATTCGTTAACATACCGCTAGTTTGCCAGTTTCATCTACTCAATCTACATAACCAAAATGAAGCCTCTAGTTTTTCAGTTCATTGTCAAGTCACCCCAGGAATATATGTTAGGGTCTGTTCTGCCATCTGGTGTTCATTGAAGGAAATGTCCTCTGAGGCATTATGAGTCAAATAGCCAGTAGTTTCTCTCATACATTGGTGGTGGGTGTGAAATGGTTACAATCTCAATGAAATGCAATTCCAGAGTCTCAGCCAATTCCAATAAAAGGCAATTTCAGAATATATATCAAAATGCACATACTCTTGGCCCATTGATTTTACTTTTATGAATTTATCTCATGGATATATTTATACATGTGCACAAAGAAATGTATATATTATAAGAATATTCCTAGCATTAGTATTTATCATAGCAGAAGACTGGAAACAATCTCAATGTTCCTCAATAAGGTACTGGTTAAATAAGTTGTGACATGTCCATACGTTAGGTATACCATGCAGTTGCTTTAAGAATAAGGCAAATCCATATCTACAGATATGAAGACAATCACTGAGACATTGTTACATGAAACAAACATGATCTAGAACACTGTGTATAATATGCTGACATTGGCATAAAAATGTTCATGTATGCATGAACATCATGTATGCATGAACATCCTCTATAAGGATACTCAAGAAAGTGGTAACAGTGATTGACTTTGAGGACTAGAACTAGGTTGGTCAGCAATAAAAAAGTTACTTACTTCTCGTTATTTACATCTTGTACTATAGTGATAATTTTAACATGTGTATGTATTACCTATTCAATTTTTTTTTTTTTTTTTTAGAGACAGAGTCTTGCTCTGTCACCCAGGCTGGAATGCAATGGCATCATCATAGCTCACTGCAGCCTCAAACTCCTGACTCAAGTGATCCTCCTGCCTAAGCCTTCCAAGTAGCTGGGACTACAGGCACGTGCCATCATGTCTTGCTAATATTTTTATTTTATGTAGTAATGGGGTCTTGCTATTGCTCTGGATGGTCTCGAATTCCTGGGCTCAAGCGATCCTCCCTCCTAAGCCTTCCAAAGTTAGATAATTTTTAAACACTAAATGTCCTGCTGTAGTTCTAAATTATCATGACTACAAAAGGTTTTTAACATTAATATGAACATCTGAACTTCGTATATTTGGAGATTTCACAAATAGAGCTTTCTACTACGCGAAAGTTCACATGTACAATGGAGAGGAGAGATGATGCATATACAAATCCCTTTTTCTTCTTCTTTCACCCCTTTTCTCCTTTTTTCTGTCCATCCAACTAGAAGAGAGAATAGGGAGAGGTTGGAGGGACATAGGACTGAACCAGAGAGGCTAGACTGAACCAGCAGTGACTGTACTAACCTGAATCAAGGCTGCGGAGAATTTTGAGGTCTTTCCACAGTGATGTCTCAACAAGTCAGGTTTGGGGAATTTGCATTCTAGGAGAGTCTACATTAAAACAGAAGCACAGTATACGTTGTTTGAAAGCAAAGCTGCCCAACGTGGCATCCATTGAAGGTACACCACCACGCCCTCTCCCTGGTTTCACACAGGTGGCAACTAAAAACCTCGTAGCAAACAGGCTAGTGTGCAAAGCTCGCACAGTTATCATATGGCCAAACTATTTCTCAAGACAAAATATTTTTTCTCCTATGACCATTGCTCTGATCTAGTTTTAGTCATGATATTTCATTCAAATAACATGAAATGAGGGTGTAAGCTTTTTGTTTATGAAAAAATGCTGAGTTTGATAAATACATCTCAAAGACTAACACCTATGTGTGGTAGAGAGGAAGAGTTAAGAGGTATAGTCATTTCTTCCCCCATTTATAGCCACAGGAAGCTCTATCTTGCTACTAGCTGAGGACAGGCATTACATAATAAAATGCATTGGTTTATTTTAAGGAATTAGCCTGAAAAAGGTTAAGAAACACTGTTTTATGGCAATCTTGATCTTTTAATTCAGGCTTCGCACACAGCCGCTGCTAGGGCCTCAAGAGATGTGATAAGATGATAACATTAACTTCGGTCATGTAGGGGAGGAAAAATAATTTTCTGTTTACCCTTCATGGTTCTTTTTTTTTTTTTTTTTTAGAGACGGGGTCTCGCTCTTGGTCAGGCTGGTTTCGAACTCCTGACCTTGAGCTATCCACCCGCCTCGGCCTCCCAGAGTGCTAGGATTACAGGCGTGAGCCACCGCGCCCGGCCCCCCTTCATGGTTCTTAACTGGGACTCCCCGGGATGATTAATAAGAGAAAAGCAAACAGAAGCTTATCAGCATGTATACCTCATGTACACATGGAAGGAAACCATGGAGAAATGAGAAAATCTCTAGAGTAGATCTCAAAGAAAGAATTTAAGCCTCAGGCCTAATACCATCCCTTTCTGAAGCCAAGAAAGAAGGGTGTGGGGAAAGGCCCTGTTGAGAGGAGATGGGCAGGAGCCCGTTTGTTGTGCATAGTTGAGTCTGTGCCTCCTCCACCCTTTAAGAGTATCTGGTGGTTTCCATTGTAGTGTAAATTTCTTTACAAAAAGGCACCTCTTCAGAGTTACTCCTGTGTCTATAGTTCCTCAAAATAACCAGCTCAAAATAATCCATACACTAAAGACACATATTTTGGGTTGGCGTATTCTGGTCTCCTACAGTCATATTTTGGGGTGTCGTGTCCTGACCCCTATCAGTCACCTTCGTTTCTGCATCTTTCCCATTTCTGCCCTTTCTCTCTTTGGGCCGATCATACTGACTCTTGTTCCAGCTGCCACCCAGGCTTAGACGCCCCTTCAGGATATCCCTCCCACTTCAACCTAAATGCTCACCCATGGAATGCAACTCCACCCGTGGCATATATAATCTGATTGAGTTAACTCATGCAATTACAATATGAATGAGGCTTAACTTTTCCGAGAAGCATCTGTGTTCTCCGAAGAGAAGTTTATTCAAGGAAGAGACTCTCCAGTTGGTGGGTGTTGCTGGGGAAATGGCTCTGAGCAACCACATAACTCCACCCCTTGCTTCCCTGATCAGTCAGTCAGCAGCTATTTCTGGAGCACCGTGTGCCAGGCACTGGTCTAGGCGCTGGGGATACAACAGGTAAAGACACAGCCAGCCCTGGAGGGCTGATAATAAATACATAATTGAATGAATATTTAGTGGGAAGGTGGGAAGGCAGATAATAAGTACATAATCAAATGAATAAAGATAATTTTAGGTGTTGATACGTGGGCTGGAGGAGGTAAAGCAGGGTAGTGTGGTGCAGAATAAATGGGGGACAGGGTGGTACGTTAGCCTGTTGGTGGTGAAGGAAACCAAAAAGATGCCACTCCGAAATATACTTCTTCGTATATTTTGAGACGGCTATTCAGAGGGGCTGCAAACACGAGAATAGTCCTGCAAAGCTGTCCTTCGCGGGGGATATTTGCATCTGTAGAGGAAGTCTACATTAGCGAAGTAAACAGCAGATGCGAACAGGCTTTCTGAGGCCCCCCCTCCCGGATCTAGGAAAAATTAACTCACAAGAAAAACAGACTAAAAGTCTAACTAACACTTTTAAAGGGTTGACAGGGGAACTTTTACCCCAGGCTTGCTTTCCGAGGGCTGCTGTTTTCAAAGCTTCTTCTGTATAAGACAGTGTTGGCTTGTCTTCTTCTCTTCCCTCCATTATTCCATCACCTGTGATGCTTCTCCCACTCCCCAGAAGCCCCAAGCCCCTATCCTTTGTTTGGGGGGTGGGAGTGGGGAAGGGTCTTGCTCTGTTGCCCAGGCTAGAGTGCCGTGGTGTCATCATAGCTCACTGCGGCCTCAAACCCCTGGGCTCAAGGGTTGTTTCCACCTTGGACTCCCAAAATACTGGGATTATAGGCATGAGCCACTGTACCTGGCTCTTATTTTTCTTTTGCCCAGCAGCCCAGTGATAGAAGGTCCTATTCAATGAGGTCATCCAGAGAACCAGAGTCTTTCTACCTTGTGTCCCCTGCATTCCTTAAGGCATTGTCCTTTTCTTCATGGTTGAAGCAGCTTACCACCATCCTTCCGTATTCTAGCCCACAGCAAGAGAGGGAAAAAGCATGAGAGTGTGTGTGCAGAGGAAGGGCAGCTTCTTTTTTAAGGATGCAACCTTGAAGTTGAACATAGCCCTTCCACTCACATCACATGGTCACAGCTAGCTGCAAGGGATATGAGAAATGTAGCATCTCGCTGGGCAGCCATGGGCCCTGATAAAACTTGCTGATGTTCTTAGACTAAGATGAATGAGGAAGAAACTCAAACAATCCCTGCATCCACCTCTGTGGTAGTCACAGAGATAAAACCACCCTTTATGCAACTAATGAAGGGCCACAAGGTAGGAACCATGGTGGGGGCCTGAACTCTGCAAAGGTACAGGAATAGTTAAAAGATAACCAGTCATGGTTCCCCAGCTTGCTTTCCTATAATTGCTTACTGCTCAAGAGTCATGCAACTGGTGGTCATAAACTTTGTAGCTTTCCTAATTGCTCCCATAGATAACATCACACTTTTGAAAACTAAGGCTGGTCTTTGAGATATTTTTCAGACCCTGAATTCCAGTGGCTCAAACCAAAGAACTGACTCAACTGGTCTTCAGACCCTACCCAGGAATTCCTCCGAGCAAGAAGACAAGTTCTACACCCCGATGATTTCACCCCCAACCCAACCAATCAGCAATACTGAGTCCCTAGCCCCCTGCCCGCCAAACTATCCTTAAACACCCTAGTCTCCAAATTCCCGGGGAGATGGATTTCAGAAATTCCTCCCATGTCCCCGCTCAGTGCCCTGCGATGTTAAACTCTCTTTCTGCTGCAACCCTTGCTGTCTCAGCGTAGTGGCTCCTTTTGTGCAGTGGGCCATAGAACCCAGCTGGGCGGTAACAGAAATGCACCATCACTCAGGGGAGGGCTTGCTGCCCACCTGTGGGGAGTGAGCTCATGGCCCTCCCCACTCGGCCTCCTGCTGTCGGCTCCTTCAGGGTCTGCCTTGGCTGGGCGTGGTGGCTCACACCTGAAATCCTAGCACTTTGGGAGGCCAAGGCAGGAGGATCGCTCAAGGTCAGGAGTTCAAAACCAGGGTCTGCCTTAGCTACAGAGATGCTTGGCCTGAGGTCATGCCCTTCCCAGGGCAACACGCATCCCATGATGGGACGAGTAGGGGACAGGAAAGCACAGCCATTTCAGGACACTCTGACAGTCACTACTTGCTCCAGAGCTCCCCCAGGGGTTGCCCAGGCTTGCTGGACCTGCATGTCAGTTCAGCTGCTTCTCTGCCCCGTCTTGCTTCCGCCCCTTCTCTTCTCCAGCATCGGTCCCCGATAAACCTCTTGCACTCCAACTCTGTCGCAGCAACTGCTTCCAGGAAACCCAAGCTGTGGGTCTCCTGGATCTCCTCTTGGATGGAATATCCCCCACACAGCCACCAGCATGGTCCCTTTAAGACATCATACACACTATGTCACTTCTCTTCTTTAAACCTGGTGGCTTCTCAGACCACACAGTAGAATTCTCATCCTGACTGTGGCCCACAAGGACCTACAAAATCTGTTCCTCTCCTCTCTCTGCTGCTCAGACCTCACTCACTTATTTTCCCTCCCCTCCTGCCTCACTGCCCTCTTCCTTGGACACACCCACCTCCCTCCAGACCCAGAGCTTTGTCCTTGATTTCTGCTTCTGCAGGAATCCACAGGGCTCATCTTCTTCCTGCAGGTTTCTGCTCAAACACCACCTCCTCAAGGAGGCCGACCCTGATTGTTCTATTTAAAATAGTACCTCCTTCTATTGCTGGCCATTCCTTTCACCCTGCTTATTTTTCTTCACAGCATTTACCCTTGACACTTCACCTATTTATTTATTTTTTTGTCTTTCTTCTACCACTACAATGTCAGCAACTCCAGGGCAGAGAGTCTTGTCTGCCTTGCTCACAGCTGTGCTGGCATATAGTCAGCCTTAAAGAACAGTCATAGAATAAATGAATAAATGATCAGAAAGTGGGAAAGGGTAGAGAGCTGTGGATACAGGTTAGCAGGGGCCAGTTCGTGGAGGACCCTGTAAACTGTGGTGAGTGGTTTACATTTTGTTCTAATTTTAATGGGGAGCCGTGGAGTGTCTAATCAGGAGAGTGACCTGATCTGTTCTTTGCAATGATCACTCAGTTGAACTTCAAGGGCCTACAACTTGATGTTGTCATTGACAGGATGCTCACCACTGGTTGATAAAGCCCATTTCATTGCTGAAAATCTTTAATTATTAAACATTTCTCTCATACATTAGATTCTTCTTCCCTATAATTGGTACCCATTAATCCAAGGTCTGCACTCAGAAACAACTCAAAACAGATTTAAAAATTCCTTCACATAATGGTTCTTGAAATATTTGGAGACAGCTTTCTTAGTCTTTTCTTCTCTAGGGTAGACATGCATGATTCTTTGATTTACTACCCTATTACATGACTTTTAGACCACTCTTCATTGTCTTTCAGAGAGGTCTGGCTTTTCCATATGCACCTGAAGAACTGCCAAACTTTGGTCTGACCAACACAGGACAAAGAAGCAATTGTGTCCAAGATTGGAGCTGTTTGTGCCTTTGAACACAGCCTAGTTCAATTACATTTCAGCTGTGTCACTAGTGGGTCAAGCTAAACTTGTGGTCGATGGAAACATCTGGAACTTCTTCAAACTGGAACTGTTTCCTTCCCTACTTGCTCAACCTACATGCTAAGATTTACAATGATCTTGTGAAATTTTTCCTGTGGTTTCTGGCTGATGTGTCGAGCTTTGAGATCAATTCTGCCCACATTCTCTCAGTTGTGCAACATCTGAAAATTTGTAAAGTTTCGTTCTTATTCTTTATTCAATTGGTTGAAAATGTTGAATAGGATAGGCCTGGGGAAAGAATTCTCTAGTTGTCTTCTTGCAAGTTTTTCTTAATCATCAGCTTTTAAAATAATGGTCTGAGTGGGTAGAGGCGTGTTCATGAGGGTTCTTAGCTCTGGATATTGGCAGATAAATGTGAAGATTTGGGCACAGAGCAAATAGATGAAGAGGACACGCTAGGGTGAAGAAAATTAATGAGAGGACACATAGAAACAAAGGAAAAATCACAAATGATCTTGACAGGTTAAATAATAAGTTGGATTTATTTTGATCTGGGAGACAAGGGCAGTCATCTGGAAAGCTCCTTGACGTATGTGTGCTTGTTCACATATCTAGATATTATAAGAATGTTTCTTAAGATTCATGATCCTCTTGAGGGGCCATTATAAATCAACATTGTTGGGTTTCCATGCTCACTTTAAATTCAAAGATTTAAATGTGAAGTACAAAGGCAAAGGTAATATTTATGGGAAACATTTGTGCCTCTGCTCTCTTAAAAACAGTGAATCATTCTCCAAGTCTTCCTTTTACTTTTGTGTAATCTAGACCTACTAGAGCTAATAAAACTCTGTAGGGTTTGGGTATTTCATATTATAGCTTGTGAGCAGAACTTTTCACAGACAGTTTGTACAAGTAGCCGCCAAGTCAACTAGTGGTATCACGTAATTCCACGGTGTAGTATCTTTCTCCCAAGGATACAGGTAGGTAAATCACCAAATCCTTTGCTAAAAGAGAGACATACATAGCTAAAGTATTTCCCCTTATCCACTAACCTAATAACTGTATTAAAAACAGAATTGGGTTTAATTTGTTATAACCTTCAAATGTTTGAAGAGAGCTCATGTTGTTTTTTTAATGATCATTTCACATTCATCTAAATGCTCGTAAACCATCTGTCTCACAATTCATACCACGGGGCTGTGGATTTATGTCAGGCTTACTGGTTGTCAGGATCCACTGCTTTTCCTCCTGTATCTTCAGGCAACTCTCCTGTTTATCATTTTTTTACATTTCTTTTTTTTTCTCTCCCCCTTTAAAACGATACAAACATGTTACATAAAATTTGGAGACAGAGAAGAAAGAAAAGAAAAAAAATCTCCTTCTAACTCCAATACTCTCAATATTTTGGTGCATTAACTTCCAACATTTATCTATATATATTCCTAACAGTATCAACATGTTGTACATATATTTTTCAGTGAAATCTTCACGTTATTAGATTGTTTTCTTTACCCTCCTATATTGTAGAGCGCTCTGCCAGTGGTGTTCATGGGGTCACAATTATAAATTCTTGCAATTTGGGATATATTACAAGGGGGTTTATAGCCCCTAAATTCATTTTGAACAGCTGGTTGTTTATATTCTTTTCTAGCTGGGCTTCGGTTCCATCTTCATGATGTCTATGTTGCTTTTCGCAGTGTGAGTGTAATTTTCTTTGCTACATAAGCCAGAAGAAAACTAAAAATTAAAAAATTGAGGTCTCTCTTTGTCAGCTTTAGCCTTGTACTATGTTTAGAGCCGTCATACATAGTAAGTAGGGACATAAATTGGGCTAACCTTTTGGGAAGGGAACTAAGCAATATGTATCAAGAACCTCAAACATGTTTTACCTTTTGTCAAAGTAATTCCATATCTAGCACTCTATCCTAAGGAGATAACTTATTCAAAAATTTTGTAAAAGGATCTTAACTATCCCTTTATTCATAATGATGAAAGATAACACCTTAATATCCAAAAGTAGGGAAATGATATAAATATAGAGCATCTACATGGTGGGAGATTACGTAGTCACTAAAAAAAAAAAAGCAAGCTTTGAAAACACAAATAATGATCTGGGAAAGTGGTTTTGATATGAAAATAAAATACAAAATTATATACTGAGTATGATCCTGATTTTGATTTCCACATATATAAATACTGAAAAGAAATAACACTAAGTGATGATATTATAGAATTTTAATTTGTTTCCTATGTTTATTTCCCAGGTTGATTGAAATGATACTGTATTACTTTCATAATGAGAAAAATGTAATTCCACATGCATGAACCATCTTCATCATGAGTCCAATTCCTCTTCCTTTCTCTTTCCATCCTGACTTCTACTCTTTGTTGTCTTTGCTTTGTTTGTAATCGTTATCTCATCCTGAATTTAGTCAGCTGAGTTCTCGACATTTTATGGACTTGGTTTGTGGCGTCCTTTCAATTCATTCCATGTAATATTCCCCTCCTCCAACCTTTTTAAAAAAACATGTTTTTGTTTTGTTTTGTTTTGTTTTTAATCTGAGCTCATCAGAAAAACTTCTTGGGGGAGTCACGTTAGTTTCTCTGGCTGCCTGCTCATTTTCTTCTCCATCAGATCATTAGTGAATGCATTCTCAGCATCTTGTTCCCAGGCCCTCATCTGCTAAACCTCATTCCCTTTCAGAATCTCTAGCGATGAGATCATATCGATCTTTTCTTTGGATTTCTCACAATATGTGTTTCTAAATATGTCGATGACACTTGTGTGCAAGGTCTCAGTGTTCCCTTCTTTGTATTCCAGAGTGTCACGGCCTTTTTGTCTTGATCCTAACTAGGGACTTCATGTGAAGCAGGAAAGGGGGAGAGTAGGAGGCTGACACCAGACCCACACGCCGAGACCAGACTGAGGGCTGAGAACATCCAGCCATCTGAGAGGCTGGCTCTGGAGGAACTGGCTGAGATTTCTGGTAATCATGGGCTGTTAGTTGGGTGACATAATGACCCCACCGAATCTCAGAGAAGAATCCATATTATTTTCTATATAAAGATAAGTTCCTGGAGTGGGGGAGACCTATAATTATGTTGCCCATGGAAACTAAAGCTGGATCAGCAGTATCATTATGGGATGCTCATTTAACACACATAGATTACATGCCTACTTTTGTGTCATTTTGTATAGGAATTTCAAGTACTTAGGGGTAAAACATCTGAGGCATTTATATTAATGGTAAGAAGAAAGCTAAATTTCATCAAGCACTCCCTATAAGTCAGGCACTTTGTAAGTGTTCTGTATGTATTCTTATTTAATCCTCACAACAACCATTTGAAGGAGGTTTTAATTTTTACTCCCATTTTAGACATGAAAACTTGACCATAGAATGTCACTTGCCCAAGATGACACTGCTATTAAAAGGCAGAATCAGGACTCCAACTCAAGTATACCTTGATTAAGACCTCTGTCCTTAACCATGACACCACACTCCGTCCATGGTGGGGGGGGGTTACCCTTCTTCTCTGATCAAATCATTCTATGAAGAACCAAGACACGATGCTTCTTTTTCTATTTGGTTCACATTCTCCTGCGCAGACTTGACATCACAACTGTATCTGGAAACTTTTCTCCAAATCCAATCTAAAACCTAAACATCTGGGTTGGCAAATCTGCCCAGCACAATTCCCTCCAATTTCTAAGTAATGTCCTTAGCCTTTTGCTAGGACTCTACTCTGTTAGGCCATGGTTGGGAGGGGGGGCGAGGTGTGGGGCAGAATCCTTCCCTCTTCAAGAGAGCAGCTCATGTTCCGGTGCATCGTGGCCAGGTGTACCTGTGGCCAGTTTCATACTGTTCGTTTCATGGAAGTGTCTCCCACTCACTAACACCACAGAAGGCAGTGTTGGTTTAGAGAATGGAATGGAAGATGAGTTTCCATGGCAATATACTATGGTTTTTCTTCCACCAATCGTTCTCTCCCTGCACTACCCTCTTGCCTCAGTATGTCTTCTACACTGCTGTCAGTATTCTTTCCAAAATATAAACCTGACCTTGTTCTTCCCTCTCACTGCCTTCAAGACGAGTTCTAACTCCTAAACATGGCTTACAAGAGCCTTTGTCATCTAGTCCCTACTCTGTCTCCAGCTTTGTTTCCCACTATCCCTCATCTGAAATAATACGAACCGGCAACATTCAACTATTAGCAGCTGTTGGGGTGCATCATGCAGTTTTATGGCTCCTTGCTTTGGCAGCTACCTGGAATATCCTCATCCTTGCCATTACATTCTTACATGCTGGGATACACAAGTACCTTACATTGTTTTCTATCATTATATTTGTAGCATTGTACCTCAGTCTTAGGAAACTGTGAACTCCTCATAGACAATAGTCAAGTCTCACTTGCTTCTGAAATTACACTATCAACCACAAAGTACAGCTTAGTAAGGGCTTAGTAAGTGTTTATAAAAGAATTAATGCATTAATATTAATAGAACCCAGGAGGAAATTCACAAGAGATCAGGAATTGTGTAATACAGAAAGCATAGACAGTCTCACCCTGGCAAGAGAGAAAATGTACATGGTGGAACCCTCTTAGTTGAACTTGACTTAGGTAAACATTGACATGCTGAGTCAGTGGGTCTTAATCCTCACTGCAATCATAGTTACCTGGATACTTTTAAAAAAGGTCCAACTCCCAGAAATTATGTTTTAATTTTTCTAGACTAGAGCTCAGGCTTTGGTATTTTTAAAAAACAACTGAGAGATTTTAATATGCAGCCAAAATTAAGAACAACTGCTCTAGATAGAGGTAGAAATTGCAGTGTATAGAAGTTTGTTTTTTTTAAGGTAAAAGCTATTTACATGTAGAGGATTCTATTTATCCACACAAAGATGTCTCAGTGCTGATTTAGGCTGACTATATATTTCTAGATAGATTTAATCATGCCCACTAAGCCCTGTTACATTTCCATATCCACTTTGCAAATTTGTACATAGTTCCTGATCAATTTTGTTATCACAGGAACAAAGACACTTTCATCTTTTCACTGGAAGCTTGTTGGTGGATATTAGCTAGGATTCCAACCCAGAAAGAGACAAACTGAAAGCAGTTTTTTTTTTTTAAATCTAAACTATTGCTAAATGTTTAATGTTATGGTGAAAGTCTTTGCTTGTGAAGTAAATAAGAAAGTTTTTGAACATGTGATGCAACGTGGTTTCAGGAATACAAAACCTTGGACTCTGAGTCCAGGTCTCTCTAGTTTAATTTACAAATTAGGGTAAGAAAGGATATAAAATCATCAAGAATTTTAAACACAAAGACCTACGTTTCTTCTGAAACAAATATTGTTATGTATTCTTCAATCTAAATGTCTGTATGTCTATGTCTTCCTGATCATGATTGATAAAATGTAACATACTAAGTGTGACATTAAATCCAAAGGTTGCCAGTCTTTACTGGTGAGCATAAACCTCAACAATACAAAACAGCCACTTGATTTGCCAAAATTCCTTAGATTTTTTTCCTTAACGGTTTTTCCGTTTGCTCTGCCAAATGAAACTTCAGTGGTAAGTTTAGATGTGTCTTTAAAATGTCATTTTACATTGATTATTGGCTAGCTTCTCAGTTTTTATCTCAGGTTAGTTTGGGGAGTGTGCGTTGAAGGACATGGAGAGGAAGATAGATCAGTCTAACAGATCAACCATACGGTGCTAAAGTTACACGCAATAGTGTATCACTAACTGGAAGATGAAAATAATTGAATGGTACAATCGCATCTCATTTCCCCTAAAGGCTTTTCATTAGACCCGTGTGTGTTTTTGGAAGAGTTCTGGGAACATCTTGTACTTCTCAGACATGTTCAAGTGGCATAGCACACAGGACTAATAATAGTCATAATTTATTAATTGTGTAGATTCTCATCCATTATCTTTGTATTTAATTGTACAAACAAGGGAAATTTTTACCAGCCAAAGAGTAAAAATAAAAGTTATAAACACAAGCACACTTGACTCTCCACAAAACCCACAAAAGCTGTCAAACTAAGCTTGATTTAGTTGTTTCTTCGTTTTCCTCTTACTATTATTTTGTATCATTTTTCAGAGTTCAGCAGCCAGCAAGAAGGAGTGAAGTGTCAATGATGAGAGAGAGTAAGGGAGGGACAAACAGGAAACTGAGAAAAGTCTATACGTGGCATTGATTTTTAGGGGGAAGGCAAGTAAAATCTGGGGCATCCTGGGATCCAGTTTAAGAGTAGTATCTCGTTTAAAGTACTCTCAAGAAAACCACAAAAAGGGCACACATTCTTCTTTTTTCTTCCTTTTTTAGTTATATTTTTAAATGATTTTAATTTCAAACATACAGAAAAGTTGCAAACGTAGAACGAAAAACTTCCTTATAACCAGAAACCCTTATTCACGTTTCACCAAATGTCCCTTCCGGCTCATAGCAAAAGGGTCGCTTTGTGTCCCCACTTCTCATGTCTTCCAAGTTGGTTTGGTCTTTCCTTGACTTTCATGGCTTTTGCCTTCTTGAAAATTATAGGGCAATCATTTTTGCATAACGTCCTTCAACTTGGGTGCGTACAATGCTTTCTTGTGACACAACCAGGTTTTTAATGTTTTGAGTAGGAATATAGCAGACGTGATGCTGTGTTTTTCTCATTGCGTCCTATGGGGGGGGGCACACATGCCAATTTGTCCCATTAATGATGATATTAATTTTGATTACTTAATTAAGATAGTGTCTTCCAGGTTCTTCCCATATAAATTCCTTTTTTGCCTTTGTAATAATTATTTTAAGTGGACACACATTCAAGACTGTATGAACATCCCATTTCTCACCCCATTTGCACCCCCTAGTTTTAGTATCTATTGATACTTCTTCAAGAATTCAATATTTCTATGGTGATTTCCAAATTGCAATTTTCCAATTCAAGCATTCCCCCTATATTCATTACTTGGCATTCTACTGTAAGGAAGAATTTTCTTATCTCCCCATATATTTGTTAATTCATTTATTGCTATCAACGTAGACTCATTTATTTCTATTTTATTCAATGGATTATAACCCATTACTGTTATTACTTATTTTGGCACACAAATTATTCCATATTTGACCAATGAGAATCCTTTTAAATGGCTTTTCTGTCCTTTTGACATGTCCCTGTCATTCTCTGATATTACTAGGGTCGTTCTTCACAACATGATATTCCAGGCTTACCTTTTGCTTCCCCTGCCCCACTCTGAGAGTCAGTCAATTTTCCAAGAAGCCCTGGTGCCTTCCAGTGGTGAGCTGTATTTAGAAACCAAGATCTAGGCACTATCTGTGCTCATTGCTATTGTGTATGCTCCCGGGCTATCCTGGTGGACAGAGTCAGGAATTATACATAAGTACAAGCATACATACATACACATGTTCACATACCATTATCTCTCTCTATATTTCTGTATCTGTCTACATATATGCAAAATCTGTATATCTCCATTTTCAACCCAGTACCATAGGGATCATGTGGCCTTTCCTTCTTTCCACATTGTTACATCTCTTCATCAGTGAGAAACCTGAGTCCCATTATCCTTTAATATGTTTGCTTGTTTATTCAATCCCTTGTATGTAGCTAATCTTGTGCACACCGCCAGGCTGCCAGCCTCAAACCAGTCACCATGACTGTTCCATTCGGGTCTTCCTCGTGACTTTTGGACTGAATTAGGAAGGAAGAAAGGAAGGAAGGAAGGAAAGAAGGAAGGAAGGAAGGAAGGAAGGAAGGAAGGAAAGAAAGAAGGAGTACACTGTTTTTCAATTGAGGTATAATTAAATACAGGCACAGATCTTAAATGTTTAGTTTGGTGAGTGTTGAAAATTGCATGTACCCGAGTAACAACCATCTAAAATAAAATATAAAATATTCCTGTCCCTCTAGAGAGTTTCCACATGCAAGAGAGTACATCCATCAGGACACATCATTAAAACCCCTTCCCCTGCCCTCTCCTCTCAGTGGTGATCACTCAGTTTGCAGCTGCTGCCAAAAATACTCTCTTCTCAATTTTAACCTTTTTTCCCCACCTCATATTTTCTTTTCCTGATGCCCAACCTATTTGGTTTCTCTCTCTCTCTTTCCCCATAAACCTCAGATCTTATTATACAGAACAACTTGGCTACTCTTTAAAAAATTTTTTTTCTCACTTTTTCTCAAGTGCCTTCTGCAAAGAACGTGGCCCCTCTCAACTTCATTAGTTTTCTTTCTTCTCCATCCATCAAGGGAATTCTCCACAATAAAGCAGAATCTGGGAGTTGTCCAGCCAGCAAGAATCCTTCGCCTTAGAAGGACTAAAGGAGAAGGACCACCATTATTTTACATCAGTGGCAGTACACTTTTCTTCTTATCATGGAACACAATGTTCACTAGGAGCATAGTTTAAGATTCACGGCCCGACGTGAAGATATCTCAAGCTGATGTGTCTCATGGAACTTTAGACCTGTGGTTGTAAACCAAGACCACCCGAATGAGAACAAGCATATAAATAAATATGAGGATATTTATTCAGAGCCTGCTATAGCAAAGGAGTCAGCTGTCATCACTTGTGTTTGGCAAAAATTCAAAATCAGGCAGAGGAGTAGGAAAGATTTATAACAGAAAAAAGAGAAGGCTTCAAGTATGCCATAATTTATTTTGGGTGTGGGGAAGATGGAGGGAGGCTTACTAGGAGTGGAGCATCCACGTGATTGGTTGGAGAAACATGTTTGGCTTTCTCTGATTGGTCCTAAGTTGAGCCAATTGCTACAAAGGTTGTGGTTTGGCTTCCTAGATCGCTTGCTACAGAGTTTGTGGGTCAGAGTTCTATAATATTTTCATATGTGGCCTGGCCATTGTCCATTTGTGTGTTCAGTCTCTTAGAGCAAATGACATATGAGAGAAGTATGGAATCAAGGATGGTCCCCTCTGAACTCTACCAAGCAACATCATCAGTGTTGTCTCATTCTCTCTTCCTACTCAACTTCTTTTCTTCATTGAGTCTCAACCTTTCATTTCATATCAACTTTCCAATTCCTGAACAGATACAGAAATCTGTCTAGACAGGTCCAAGATGTATTAAAAATGGACGAGCAGGACTTTGACATGAGAGAAGACTGAGAATTCAAGGACGGCTCTAAGGTCATAACTGGAGCTGCCAGAGGATCTTGTTAAGAACTGCAGATGAAAGGGGCATCGGGAAGAAATAGTCATTTTGTGAGAGAAGATGTTGAGCTAAGGTTTTTTTGTTTTGTTTTGTTTTGGTTTTTATGAGACAAGGTCTTGCCCTAATGCCCAGCCTGGAGTGCAGTGGCATCATCATAGCTCACTGCAACTTCAAACTCTTGGGCTCAAGTGATCCTCCTGCCTCAACCTTTCAAGTAAGTAGCTGGGACTACAGGCACATACCACTGCACCTGGATAATTACAAAAAATTTTTTTTTGTAGAGACAAAGTCTGGCTACATTGCCCAGGCTGGTCTCGAACCCCTGGCTTCAAGCAATTCTCCAGTCTCAGCCTCTCAAAGTGCTAGGATTATAGGCATAAGCCACTGAGCCCAGCCACTGAGCTATGTTTTTAGGGCACTAAATTTGTAGGTGCCTTCTTGAAGACGTTCTTTAGAATCATACATCTGAAAACATAACTTTAGAGATGTGGAGACTGAGACAGAAAATAGGTGATTGTTCTAAACTTTATGACATGACTGTGGGTTGAAACAGGAGCTTCAATCTTGTGGTGCTCCATCTATGACACACACAATATAAAAGATTGGAGAATGAGAGGTGTAGGCAATCCGGAAATCACCAAGATTCTGTCAGAGGCAATAATGGAGTGTTTTGTGCCATTAACAAAAATGCCATGAAGACAGAAACCGTCTCCCCAAAATTTCACAACAGACCTACAAAAGTGAAGAGTAAATGATTAAAGAATGTAGGTCTCAGAGTTCTTTTCAAATCACGATACTTTATCTTTTATTTACAAAGATAAAAGTACACCAAAAAATGGTTAATGTTTAAGCACTTTTATGTTTGCATCTCTCTTTTGAGTAGAGGAAAACCACTTTGGTAGTGCCAGTGTGAATCATCCACAATGATTTCTCCAGTGCTCATCTTATTCTTGAGTTTTCTCTGCCACTCTGCTATTGCAGGACGGAGTAAGTACATTTTGCTTTTGAAGAAATAATTGATATATCCAACCCTTTCATATATGTCAGGGGTTTATAATGATTACTTTAAATTCTCTTTCGAGTGGATGCTGGAGAGACTGGATTGTTTAATATGACAGGCTTAAAGCTCCTCCATAAGACATTTAGCTGACTTAAGACTCAGTGTACTGACCTGTAAAATGGTCATAATAATAGTACTTACTTCAAATAGCTGTTGAGGAGATTAGGTGAGATATTGTATATGAAGTACTGGTATAGAACTTGGTATACTTGTTATTGGTAGCGTTACGTATTATCATTTATGTGCTAGCTGAACTTAAAAATGCAAATAGAGGTTTCTTAACCATCTGCTTTGTATTCTATTTCAGCCTGTCCCAAGCCAGATGATTTACCGTTTTCCACAGTTGTTCCATTAAAAAATTCCTATGAGCCAGGGGAGCAGATAGTGTACTCCTGCCGGCCAGGCTATGTGTCCCGGGGTGGGATGAGACGGTTTACCTGCCCTCTCACAGGGATGTGGCCCATCAACACTCTGAAATGTACACGTAAGTCAGCACCTTCTCTCACATTCTCTCCCCTCACTGGGATTCTGGACGTTTTGAGAAGATAACCTACCTTGTTGTGCCCAGAGTGTCGAGGGCTGGAGAGGCTGCAGAGTGGAGAGCTGGGGAGAAATGAGAGGCACTGTGGGTGTCTCCATGGGTGCTGAGAGTAAGGGCAATTGATGCTACTTAGAGAAGAGGAGAAGATCATAGCCTGGGATTAGGGGAGGTTGAAAAAAGAGAGCTGGCATGATAAAATGAGAGCAAAACACTACAGAAGTTAAAAGAGCAGTGGAGAACATAATGTTAAGAGAAATAAGCCAAGCACAGAAGGACAAATCTTGCATGTTCTTACTCACATGTGGGAGCTAAATATTAAAAATAATCGATCTCATGGAGACAGAGAGTAGATTGATGGTTACCAGAGGCTGGGAAGGGGAGGGGGGAATAAAGTGGGGATGGTTAATGGGTGCAAAAATATAGTTAGATAGAATGAACAATATGTGATAGCACAACAAAGTGGCCGTAATCAACAATAAGTGAGGGTATACTTTTCAAATAACGAAAAGAGTGGAATTGGATTGTTCATAACACAAAAAAATGATAAATGCCTGAGGTGATGGATACCCCAATTACACTGATTTGATTAAATCACATTGTATACCTGTAGCAAAACATCACATGTACACTATAAAGATATGCAACTATTATGTACCCATAATAACTAAAAATTTTAAAAAATTAAATAAAAAAATAAAAAAAAGTGGTGGAGACACTCTGAAATGTAAACTGATGCCAAAGAGATACTTGGAAAAACAAAACTTGGAGAATCATATCTTTGGACTTTGCCTCAAATGAAAGCAGAGTGAAACAAATATAAATTTCATCTAAATTATATGTATATTATAAATTATATTTATAATAAAATATAAATAAATATATTACATTAATAACATAATGCAAAATTTATACATATGTCACTATGGCATTATTGTAAATGGTTGCTTTTATTTATTCCTTAGAACATGAGTCTATGAGATCATGCTAGCCTTACTTTTTAAAGTTAAATATTGAGCAATCAACCAGATTGTGTTTCTGGTGATTATATGTAGAAGTTAAGCAGTAAAAATAGGTATATGGACTTATCTGAGCTCTGGTTGTTTTGGTTATATGGATGTGACCTTTGTCAAAATTATACATGTTCAGGCCGGGCGTGGTGGCTCACGCCTGTAATCCTAGCACTCTGGGAGGC
>VBSM01003215.1:8146270-8169443 GCA_008086735.1 Cheirogaleus medius | reverse complement strand
AAAAAAAAAAAAGAAAAAAACTGTGTTGCAGTCCGATTGTCCTAAGTCTTTATGACCTTCACCTAAATTTAAGAATCACAGAAATACTTGATTTAAAAAAATTATAAAAATTCTTCCTCCTTTAGTTTGATCTGTCATTACTCTTTGAATTTGTCAGCTGCAAAACAAGTAGATAAATTATAATTTATCATGCACACAGAAGATATTCCAAGGACTGTTAACTTCTCCAATGGTAGATATTACATATATGTATTGAATGATTCAAAATATAAGTGATTTTTAGCCTGGGAGAACTACCAATAACAATAGTAACCAGCATCTTTTGGGGCACTTAACTATGGACCAGGCACTGGTCTCCTGCAACATAGTGTCATCTGATTTAATTCTCCCAAGTCCTAAGCAGTAAATTCTCTTTATCAGCCCTTCACCTAGATGTATCAATTGTTGATATGTTGTGACATTTTCTCCCTCTCTGTTTCTCCATAGATAGATCCTTTTTTTTGGTGAATCATCCTAAGATAAGTTGTATATGTCATGACACTTACCCAGAAATACTTTGGCATAAATGTACTAAGAACAAGGACATTCTGTATTATTACTGTACCTAAGCCATTTAATGTTTTGAATTATTAATAATTTAAACAATTATAATAGTATAAACAATTAACAATATATCATGCAACATTTATTTCAGATGCAAATTTTTCCAATTGACCCAGAAGTATCCTTTATACATGTGTTTTGTTTTATGAAGGATCTAATCAAGAATCACTTGTCATGTCATGTCTCTTTAGTCTTCTATAATTAAGATAAACCCTTACCTCTTTTGTTGTCTTTCATTGACATTTTTGAAGAGTACAGGGTAGTGGTTTTATACAATGTTCCATAATTTGAATTTGGTTGATTACTTACTCATAATTAGATTCGGGTTAAATATTTTTGTTATGAATACATTCCATGGCAGGGCATTGTGGATCACACCTATAATCCTAGCCTTTTGGGAGGCCGAGGCAGGAGGATCACTTGAGGCCAGGAGTTTGAGATTGCAATGAGCTATGGTGATGCCACTGCATTGCAGCGTGGGCAACAGAACAAGATTCTGTCTCAAAAAAAAAAAAGAGAGAAATACATTCTGTCACATCAGGAGGCACATATCTCTTCTTGGTAAAGGCACCTCTTTTTCTTTGGAATTATTAAGCAGCCTGTGGGTGGTACTTTGAAACCATACGAATATCCACTCTCTAGCAGTCACTGTAGAATCCACTGACTCTATCAATTATGACATTGGTGGTTGCAAAATAGTGACTTTCCACTTTTCCTTTTACATCTATTTGCTGCCTTTCCTCTAGACAGAAGAGCTTCCTCTCCGTCCACTATTTTTTTAGTATTTTTGTAGATGCATGGATTCTTTTTTATTCAGTGTGTGGCAGAACCAAATCTGGGCCAAGCAGTCCAACTCTGGAGCTCTTAACTACCTCATTAAAGTACTTCCTAAGAACATTGTGCTCCTGGCCGCAGCCTTGCTTTCTTGTATTGCGGTAGATAAGGACATGGGTTGGGGCTCTACTGATGAGGCTCTTAAGGAGGCCAGGATGCAGCACCGTGTTTCTCTGACATACTTCATGCTGGCTTCTTGCATAGTTGGAAGACAATAATAATTAGGTTTACTATTTTAAAACCAAAGAATCGTATGCTAAATGTGCATGGGGTCGGCACAGTCTTTGTGTTTTAATTTCATGGTTTTTTGATTGCAAAAGACAGACTTTGTTTTTCTTCTTTCAAATCCACCATCTTAGACTGTGTGGAGATGAAATTATCAATATATAATACCTTATGATTGAAAGCCCAAAGAATTTAGTAGACTATCATTAATTTACTTTCAAAGTGTTGTTCTTCATAAATATCCAGAGTGCCATAAGTATAAGAGAAGGGGGACAGAATTAAGCAGAAGGTACATAGAAATTACATTCAGTCACAGGAACACCCAGTGATTCAATGGTGTGGTAGAGACAAGAATGTAACCATTCCATAACGGCTGGCCAGCACTACTATTTATTATTAATATGTCTTATTGAATAATCTTTTTAGAAGTAAAGTGCCCATTCCCGGCAAGACCAGACAATGGATTTGTGAACTATCCTGCAAAACAAGCACTTTATTACAAGGACAAAGCCACATATGGTTGCCATGAAACATACGCCCTGGATGGCCCGGAAGAAGTAGAATGCACCAAACAGGGAAACTGGTCTGCACGCCCGAGTTGTAAAGGTATGGAAACGTAGATGAGGCCCTATAAAGTCTCTGAATTTACCCAGCGGATCACCTCTACTTGCCATTTTCTTGTTCCAATCACTTTCTACTTGTTGCTCAGACATGCTTCATGGCTATTGGCACGTGAAAGACTTTAGGACTCAGATGTACATGGAGAAGCCTCATGCTTAGGAAACTTCCTTGATATTAAACTACATGAAATAAGCAGATCCTTCATAAGCATTGATAATATTGTATAATAGAAGATCAGGTGGGCTTTCTATATTTGCTTTGAAGTCTTTGTCTATTATCAGCATCCTAGTTTTGTTTTGTCTACCCAAGGCCCTTCTTTTTGCAAAAACCAACCACAGATTCAAGTGAGTTCAAGCAAATAGGGGATTATTATAAAAAGGCAACAGGCAATCACGCGGGCACTGAAGATAATGAAATGCAATGCAAGTCCTAAGGATTGGAACTGAAAGTCAGAAACTATTGCTACTCTTTCCATATCTCAATGGCCTCTCCCATCTCTGGGTCTTTCTGTTTACTCACCTTGAACATGGCTTGACTCTATACCAGGACTTCTCAGCTAAAGGATTCATCACAAATTGGCACCTTTTCCCTGAGATGCAGGTTCCTTTTGAGTTAGGTGTCTGCCCTTAATCCATAAGTGTCATGCTTATGCAAAGAACAACAACCTAGCATTGTAACTCTGCTCAGGTTGCTATGGGCTAGATGGTTTAAGTAGAAGGAGGAAATTTGGCACAGTAGGCAAATGACGAATGACTGACATCTTAGGTTGGAGTCTCCTAGAAGCAGAGCCTGAGACAGGGATTCAAATATAACTCATTAATGGAGTGAGTGTCTCAGGAGAAAGAGAGTAAGACAGGTAGGAGAGGGTAGGGCCTTGGTTCTCAAACTTCACTCTGCGTCAGTGTCACCTAGAGGGCTTGTTTAAACACAAGATTTTGGAGCTTCACTCTTAGAGTTTCTGATTCAGTAGATCCAGGATGGGACTGAGAATTTGCATTTCTGCCAAGTTCCCAGGAGATGCTGCTGCTGCTGACCCAGGGACTATGTTTTGAACAAGGTTGTGGTCTCGGCTGGAGTCCAGCTTCTGTTTGATCCCACTGGGAGCTTTGGAGCATGAATTCTACCCTGAAGTTAATTCCACCAAGAGGCAAGGGGAACTGCTTTTTATATCCCCTCGTCAGTCAATCACTGGCTATGAGCTGCTCTCCCTTCCCTGACCCTGGGGGTTGTGGTGGGGGTGGGTTCACATAACTTCCTGGGAGAGGTGGCTCCCCTTTGGCTGAAGGCAATTGTTCAGAGAAAGAAGCATGTGTGAGCTTATGGTGGCTAGCTCATGGACGGCTACTGCAGCTCAGTAAATGGGATCTGAGTGGGGCAGTGCCGGCTGACATGAATGCAACATCTGGTAGGAGTTGTTTTTCACCAAAGCTGAGAATCTGATACTTCTATTCTGACCTTTTTATGTGGCTACTGCAGGGGAAGAAAAGGACATCTTGGAAGCCATGAGTTATGGTTCTATTGGTAGAGAACTGCTATTGGCCATCATATTGACATTACCACGTGCATCCTTGCACTCTTCTCGTCTTGATCAATTTGTCTATGCGTATACATCTACTGGTTCAAATGCTATATTTTCTTTAAGAAAGATTTATGGAAAGCTTAAGTCTTGACTGCAAATATTCTGTCTTTCAGCATCTTGTAAATTACCTGTTAAAAAAGCCACTGTGATATACCAAGGAGAGAGAGTAAAGCTCCAGGAAAAATTTAAGAATGGAATGCTGCATGGTGACACAGTTTCTTTCTTCTGCAAAAATAAGGAAAAGAAGTGTAGCTATACAGAGGATGCTCAGTGTATAGATGGCACCATTGAAATCCCCAAATGCTTCAAGGGTAAGTCTTATGATACATTGGAACTTCTAGCTAGGACTCCCCCTTGCCACTCACCATAATCAGCACTTTTGTTATATAATGACGGTCAGAAACCCTATCATTTTGACCATTGGATTTTTAAAAAGAGGAGTGATAGGGAGAAAAAACCAGATGAAGCAGTGAGCTGTGCATAGTGTCTCCACTTGCATTTTCCTTTCCAATTCTTTTCCTTAAAGCTCAGGGTTATGGTTTTACTCAATGATTGTTGAGGTGAATTATGCCACCTTGTATAATTCCAAGTTAAGCTTGAATAATAACACTGAACTGAATAATAAAATAATAAAAATACTTACTACTTCTTTGTCCTAGACTATAAAGAACTCACCCCAAATCACAAGGCAACCCATGGTAATGGTAATTGGTCTAAAGATCATCCAACATTTTTTCCCTTCTTTCAGCAATTCCCAGAGTTTGAAAAGTGTCTATTAAAGCAAAGTATTCATTAGAGCAGAATATTTTAAGGAAGATGATACTATGTTTGTGTGAATTAAAAGAATGCATAATGGCCAGCATTTAGAGCTGCTAACCTTTTACAATTTCAGGTTTAGGGTTTAAATGTCTTTATTGCTAGGAGGGAAGAACTAGCCAGAGGCTGAAGCTCTGGTTGGGTCTAGGTTTAGAAATGCTCCAAAAACGTTGACAACGCTGTATCAACAGCTTGGAGAAGATATTTGGGGGCAGATAAAGCTAAGAAAAGAGGGTTCTGAGAAGTGTCCAATTAGAGGAAGAGAAGGGAATGATAACTGATTAATAATAGCCACTTCAAGGAGTTGATTTGATTACTAGAAATATTAGAAATATGCCTGACATGAAGTGCTGAACCAATGATATCATCATTTTAACTACAAACAGTTAGAAATGCACCGGACAAATTATTGTTAAAAAGATAGCAGAGCCCTGGTGAGATGTTTAGTACAAAAATTGACAAAGGTATAATAAGCCTTGTACAAATCAGTAGAAAATAATATTAGAAGAGGGTAATTTTTTTAAAAATCAGAGCTATGTTGATGTATTTTTTCAGGCTATTCTACCTTAAGGTCTTCAGACAGATGCAGCACTGTCAGTGCATTGGAGAATAAATAAGGGCTGATACAGATTTTTTAATCTTTTAATCTTGACTGTCAGACTTATATAGAACCTTTTGTTTTTTCTCTTGGAGACAAGTGTCTTAGCATTTCCTTTATCTTTTCTCCCATCACTTAAACCTCCCACTAAAAGGTTTCATTCATATAATTAAATGTACTCTATACATTTGTAAAATGTATTTGATTTGGCTTAGCTATTTTAACAAATTTAAGAAATGATTGTTTGTCTTAGAAGGCTTATCTTTTTCTTCCCCAACAGAACACAGTACTTTGGCTTTCTGGAAAACCGACGCATCAGATGTAAAGCCATGCTAAATGTGGTTTTCGGATTCAAAATTAAATATCTTGTTTGTTCAAGGAACCTAGTGGAAGTGGAAAAATAAAGTTACTGAATTTATTGCCTCAGCCATTGCAGCCTTACTGCTTATAGTTATGTTACTTCTAGTTACGTTATCTGGTTAAAACACACAAATATTTGGAACCTCATAACGGCCACATGAATGGCTGTGAAATGAAAAGTGTAAACAATTATTTGGGAAACCCCAGTTCCCCTCTGCCTAATCCTACTCTCAACACTTTCACCTAAAACCCTGCAATACAATATTTTTCACAGAATGGTCCACAGACCCCACATCATCATTACCCGTTTATTTGTTACAAAGAAAAAATGCTTTGTCTCAGAATTGCCAAGATGTGTTTATGACAAAAGTTCTCAGATAGTTCTTGTGCAGCCTTAAGTTTGAGAAGTATCGCCGTACAGAAATAAGCATGGTCAAGAGAACTGGATTTGAACCCTTGGGTTTATGTAATGCCAAAAAAAAAAAAAAAAAAAAAAATCTTTCCTTACCCACCAGGATCCCATGGTCCATTATTGACATTGCTCATTTACATTTATTCAACTCCCTTGTCCTTCTCTCCTTCTATAGGACTTGCTGTCCAAACTCACCTCAGACTCCCCTGTGCCTGCACGGGAGCAGCTGACTTTTGCTGGACAAAAAAAAAAAAAAAAAAAAAAAAGGAGCTTACAACCATTAGAATCCACTTTCAATTCATAAACGCAAACCTTACATAGACGCTGAGCTCTGCCCAGCAATCCCACCATAGTTTGGTGGGATTTTAGTTTGTTTACTCCCTTACTCTCCAGAGTGGCTGTTTCTCCTCTCAACCTTCCTCAAGCCACCTCCTTGCTCCTCACTCTCAGCTGATAGCCACACTTCTCATTTCACTGAGAAAATAGGATCGATCCTTCTTTATTTCTCCAATCCCAAATCCATCATCCTCCCAGTATCTGCACTGGGGACCCTGCCTTGCGTCTGGTTATGATGGATGAACTCTAAGGTCCCACTCAAGGGCAAGCCCTGTCTTTATGCACTGGGTCCCATCTTCTCTCTCCTACTCAAGGTTTTTGTTCCTCCAGTTAATGCTCGCCCATGTGTCCATGTTTATTTTTCCCCTTTCTATACAAACATACAGTAATAGCACCCAGTTTTAAAAACCTCCTGTTACTTCTCATCTCTAGCGGCTACAGTGCCAAGTCTTTAGTCCCTGTTTCCACAAAAGTCCTGCACAGTTATTTACCTTTTTCATCTGCACCATATACTACTCATCACTACTTTTAGAATCTGTGTTCCCCGTAGCCAGGTCCTCCCCTATGCACCTTCCTCAGAACTTGACCCCATTCCATGCAGTGGGGGCCAGGTCTCTTCTCCAAGACACTTCCCTGCTCCTCCTCCTTTTACAGAAAACAGGGTGGCCCCTGTCCCTTCTAGGATGTCATTCAAGAGCTTCAAATTCCTATTACTTAAACTTTAAAAACAATTTTACTTTTCTTCCTCAACTCTTTCCTTCCACTCTCTCTCTCTCTCTCTCTCTCTCTCTCTCTCTCTCTCTCTCTCTCTCTCTCTCTCCGTGTGTGTGTGTGCACATTAGAGGTAGAGTTTGAGAGGTTGTGAGGCTTCCTCTTTCTAAACTCAAAGCCCTATTTAGGGATTTTACTGAACAAAAGAGCCATCCACCCTGGGTTTCCTCACAGCAAAGTAAGAAGCTTTAGAACAACTGTTTTCTTTAACTTGTCGCATATTAATTTTAAAATGGGCTGCCTTTCATTCCACGTAAGAGCTCTAGAATTGGAGAGCCTTAAAAATTTTAGAGTCTCTTCCCTTGCCCCACACATAATCAATGTATTTGCTCTGAAAAGCAGTAGAATTTTTTTTTATTATTCTCCCCTTTTGTTGCAAATGCTTTCATAATTACTTCTATTGTTTTTAAATTAAAAAATATACATTAGAACTATAGTATTATATAGTGGAAATATATGTTAGAATTATATATTATTAAATTCAGTAAAGTTCTGGGATATAAAATGAACACACAAAAATCATTTTTTATAGCATTTCTGCACACTAATAAACTATCTGAAAAGGAAATCAAGAAAACAATCCCATTTATAATAGCTACAAAAAATACTTAGTAATAAATTTAGCCAAGGGGGTGAAAGACCTGTATGCTGAAAACTATAAAATACTGATGAAAGAAATTAATATTTCATTAATATGAAAGATCTATATTTTGGTATCATCAGATATTCAGTGTGCCAAAAGTTCACACCCCAGCACTCCTATTTTAAACTCACAGTACCTGTTCAACACCACCCCCTTCCCCACCCTAGTCTACAAAGAAGCTCCTGGAATATGGTAAGTTTGTTGAGGACGGCTGTTTGCACCATTTTATTCACTGGAAGGCATCTCGGGCTGCTGGATAGGCTTGGATCCCCGAACAAATAATCAGAGTAGACGTCAGAGCTTAGACTATAATACTGATTCCTCTAATTTAATGATTTCGTTTTCACAGAAATGAAAATCTGCTATTTTTGCACTCTGAAGTGGTAATTTGGATTAGAGGAGCCCATGAGTAGAAACTGTCCAGTTGCAGCCTGTCTGTTTAGTGAATATTTGGTCCATTTAATCCTATAAGTAGATTCCCTTTTGCAAATGTTTTTCTTATTGAATGCTTAGATCACCAGGTTGCCTGTTGCCAAAGTTCAGCTGCACACTCCCTGGCCATAAGGTGTAGTGATTTCCCATGGTTGAGAGTTCGGGAAGTACTATCAGTGAAGAAAGAACTACAACCACAAGGAGCTGGTATCAGCTTCTATTTTTGCATGATTGAATTTGGTCTTCCCAAAGTAATATTACTTAACTAGCAACTGCAGACTAAATGAACCTTATAAACTGCATATGGCTGAGGAAGTCTTCTTCTAAGACAAGTGGGTCCCTGAAGGTGCTTTCCAATAGCCATCTATTTTATCTCGGATTATGGCAGGATGGCCTTCTAAAGGCAAAGACATCAATGTTTTAATTTCTCTCTTATGTTATATTACTGCAAGAAGTTTATAGTTATAGAAAATGAATTCTCTCATTTCTAAGGTATTGACCAATCTTTCAATGTATAGGATCTCATTCCTGAGCCCCCAAACTTAATAATAAGTACTATTCATCACTGACATTTCTGATCTGCTAGCCTGAGGATCATTCCCTGCTTTAATCCCTCAATAAAAGACTAAAAAGATAAAAGAAGGAAAGAAAACAGCTTGGGGTGTGTGCATATGTGTGTAAGTATGTCTGTGTGAGAGAAAGAGTGTATGTGGTTGGTGTGCAAGTGTGTAAGCATATTTGTCCCTGTGTGTGAGTGTAAGCATACATGTGACATGCATGGTATTCATGTGTATATGAGTGTGTATGTGGTTTGAATGTGTGTGCTTTGTGTATATGCCCATATGCATGCATATGTGTGTGTGCGTGTGCGTGTGTGTGTGTGAGAGAGAGAGAATTAGTTCTTTGTGTGCTATTGCTGCCTCCTAGTGGCCTCTATTGCTTTTCAAAGTGCTGGAAAAACAGTTGCGAAAGAAAAGAAGACCTGGTATTGAAGTGTCCTTGTGTCAGACACTGGGCAAATTTTTCCATATATCTCACCTTTGTTAATTCAGTTTTCCCAATTATCCCATAAGGAAGATAAAGAAACTGAAGCTCAGGGAGTTAATGTAACTTGGTTTACCCAGGTGACAAAATTAATGTGTGACAGAACCAGATTTCCAAACTTCAAAACTATGTCTTCTGTACCATTCTTACACTGCTAGTTAAGCTATGACTTTCCCCACTGGCTTCCTAGAAATATTTGAACTCTAAAGTTGAAAGTTTGCAGCCTGGTGCTGAAACAGGTTGATAGGAAAGATTGTTATATAGGTGAGCCTAGGAAGTGCCCTCGCTTGCTAGTTCCTTTGGACACTTATTAGGGCAACATGGCAATGTTATTATTAAATATATATTAAAATATATTATTAAAGGAAGGGAGGAAGAATAGCCAGTTTATCTCTGTTAATAGCCAATAGCATGAATTGCCCCAAGAAAATAGGAGTAAATAGCAGAAGTGGGGAAGGGATGAAATGGTGAATATTGCTTAGTTTTGGTATAAGGAAAAAATCCAGAATCACTATCCTGAGGGCAGTGACTGTTTTTTTAATAGTGAATAAAAGAAAATACGCTTCATAATCCTTGGTTTCTACTCTATACTGCATCTATTCATGGTATAACATGCTTTTGTGATCTGTAAATAGAAAGTTCTGCATTATTTCCCGTCTAATTTAAGGAATTTACTGGTTACAGGATTGTTCTGATATTTATCTCTAATGTGTTTATATAATAATAACAACAATAATTCTTGGTATTTATAAATTGTTTTCCATCTTGATAGCAAATGTCATTCAATTATATCATTCTAATGATACAGAGTATATCTTAATGTAAAATTGTGAAATCACGGATTGAAATTTGATTAGAATATCAGCTTATATGTACTGTGTACAGAGTCATTGCTAGTTTTGAAATAATAAATTAAAAATATGGAAAATATATCTATATATCTATCTAATATACATGTATATATCATGCCAAATGTCACAAAAATGGACAAGGGGCAAAAGAGATACCTTTCAGAAGAATAAAGAGAAAGGACTAATAGAGATATTTAAATATTTCAACTTCTCTAATAGTGGAAAATATAATTAAAAAGAGATTTTTTAAAACATACAATTAGCAAAGATCTAAAAAAATTGTTAATGTAAGACAGCTACTCTCGCAGACTACTGAGTGGGATTGCAAATTTGCTAAATACTTATAGCAAGCAATTTGTCAGTACTGATCAAAAGCCTTAATGCATTTTTATGCCCACAGGAATCTCTTTTATGGAAATAGCTAAAACTTCAACCCATATATATGTATATTCAAAGGCATTTATTGCAACATTATTTATAGGAGCAAAAAATTTGTAACCACAGGAGAATAATTAAGTGAATTATGTTATATTCCAATGATGGGATAATAAGTAGACATGGTAAAATGGTGATAGATATAAATATTTGAATAAATATATAAAAATGTTAATAGTGATTATTCCTTAATGGTAGGATTAAACATACTTTTTATTTTCTTCTTGAAATCTTTCAGTATTTTCTAATTTACTTATAATAGCATAAAAACTTTTATAATCTGAAAAAATATGCAATTTGAAATTCTAGTCTAGGAACAAAAATTTCATTTCTCTTAATAGCTAACTTGATTATTTTTAGATAATGAGTTGAAATAGTTGTCTAATAATCTACTACATTGATCCAAAGTCACTAATATTGGTCCTTGTGTCTTGTACTTACTTTTAATGTATTTATTACTCACAATTCTTCAAATTACCAGATAAAGCCACATTGAAGTTGTTGAAACCTTGCGTCCAAAATGTTTTATAGGAGAAAATATGGTAAATGTCATCATTTCGCATCAATATTTTCCAAAATAGAGTTATTTTTGGAGAGATTTGAGGATGAATATTAAGGAAGTAAAATTGAGAGGTTCTAAACTATATTTAATTCCTTCACGTAGAGAATCATTGTCCACATTGTATTTATATTCTTGCAAGTTGTTTCCCTTTTGATATATGCATGGTAAGTATGTAAAATGATATTATGGTTCATAAACTACAATATTTTGTAATTCATGTTCTATATTAATAGTATAGGCTTATAGTTTTGGTATTGATCTTCATGGCAATTAAGGCAATAAAAGAATGTCTTTAGGAAATATATAAGTTTTATATGTATATAATTTAAAGTTAAGAGAAGTAAGTTTTGTATCAGCTTTACATTTCACATTATATTAATAAAACAGAAAATCCAGATAACAGTGATTTAAGCAAATGAAGGTAATCTATAGGTCTCTGTTATAGTTACTATAAATTTATAGAGTGAGAGTTTAAAATATATAGATCCTCAGATTTAATACTTATAACAAAATGCAGGTCTAGTTCAATTTATGTGTGAATAATTAATATCTTTCTAATTAGTAAAAGTTCACATTTTTCCACATTTTGTGTAGAGATCTATTGAGTTCACATTGTTCATTACCTAGACTAATCTTAATTATGAGTTTACATTTTGAAAATAAGTAGGTCCCTTTCAATATGAGAAGTATAGAATAACTAACTTTCCACACAGAAAAGAAAAACAATTTATTTTTTAGGGTCCTGTTTAATTATCATTCTCAATAATGTTAGCATTTGAATTTTTAAAATTAAGGTAAAATGTTATTTTTGAAACAAACGTTATATTTTCATTTCAGTCATTTGTAGCTATTAGGAAATAATATTTTCAATGGAAATAATGTTTTAATTTCACAATCTTTTAAAAATATATTTTCCTATACTGACTTTATAATCATAGTGTATGTTTTCCTTCTCTCTCTCTATCCCATAAGATATTATGTATATGCTTTTTGAGCCAGGTGACATAATCTGACTCCAAATATGGTTATTTGGTATTTGTCTTATTATCTTCTACTGTATCGTAAACTTCTGGAGGGCAGAGACTTATCTCTGTTCTCACCACTCCTGAAGCTTTGTTGTAGTTGGAACCATTTGTGGTAACTTAACTCATCAGTTCCCTTCTCTGAGAAAGTAACCCCAACCCCTGTCCCCTAGGCACAAAAGTGAGCCCATGAAGTCATGTTTATACCATGGGATGCCCAATCTCCTGACCGTATCAGATTGGATTAATTGTGCTCACCTGATGCAAATTAAACGAATAAGCTTCACTCTCCTAGCAAGAGATTTGAATTCAGAAAAGTCAGTCTTCCTGGTCTCTTGAATGGAAGCTCTATAAACCAGGGAGGTATGGGGTGGCCATATTCTACCTCGTGTGTAGAGAAAAGCACAAAAACTAGTGTGCATTTATTCTTTGATTCAATAAACATTGATGGATTGCCTCTATCTGCTAGGTACTCTGCAAGGTGCTGACTATGCAATGGTGAACCCAACAGGTATGATCCTCATTCTTTCGGAAATTACAGACATTTAAAAAGATTATATTAATTAATCTTTGATGACACATTTTGAAAAATGCAGTGAAGAAAAAAAGAACATGGGGCTTTGAAAGAAAATAAGGGGTGGTTTGAGAGTCAGTGAAGGCTTCTATGTGGAAGCGACATTTAAGCTGAGGTGAAGAGCAAAGTGTCAGAGCATTTCCAGTAAACGAAACATTCCCTTAACATATCTGCATATAGCAGGTGCTCAATAAATGTATATTAAGCTGACAAATTATGATCATTTATGAGTTGACGAGACATGAATAAACTCTGATTCCAGAAATTTCTTCCTAAATATTTCTAGAGGTCCCCAGGGTGAGTCTTGTGGATCCTCTGTGTCCTATTGAATTGCCATATGGTGTGCATCATTTATTTTTCTTCAAGTCTGTGTAGCTGTGAGGATATTACATTTTTCTCATTTCCTGCTCTGATGCTTGATGAAGGCATTCCTGATGCTGCTAATGTTTGCCTTGAGGTTACTGGAGCCCAGTGTTAAGGGCAATAATGTCAATAATGATTAGCCATCTCCAGAATTTACGGACACTAATGCTGCTTATGACTTCAATTCTCAATGTCTAAATGGATATAAAGTCCATGGGACATGAGTTCTTAACATAGGCTCAGTGGGATGTCAGAAATTGTGGGAACCCTTTGATTTGTACACACATTTTTGGGCATGTGAGCATTTGTTGCTGGTGGGGTATAGGGGGAGAATTAGACCATTTTGAGATTCTCAAAGGAAGTTCTTCACCCCATGAGATTAGGAATCACTCCCTGATAAGAAGAGGAAGAAGGCTGCAGACAATCCATGGCCAGCACTGTGCTTCATGTACCATCACCTCCCCTTCAATGTTTGCATACTGTCATTGAACCAGGGCTGCTTACCATCTCTTTAGGATGACTTACTTTCTAGGAGGTCCTTGGTTATCAGGTAAGGAGATTCCAAATGAACATTGTCTACCAGTCTTCTAAGCATGACATATAGGCTTGAATTCTGAAGTGAACACAGCTCAGGCTCATGTTGGCATCCCTGCTACATATGCATAACATAAATAGCAATAAAAACCCTATGTGCATTATTGTAATATTTTCCTTTACATAAAATATGTATATATGTATATATTTTACATATGCACACATTCATATGTACACATATATTAACAAATATACATATATTAATGTATATACATATACATATATATTAACATATACATTACCTCACATACTTATCAATTTTGTGATGAGAACACTTAAAACCTACTCGTTTAGTATTTAAAAAAATACAATACATTGTTGTTAACTACAGTCACCATGTTGTACAATAGATTTCTTGATCTTATTCTCACTAAGTGAAATTTGGTATCCTTTGACCCATACCCCACCTGGGTTTAGGGAGGAAGATTATATGTCTTGAAAGTCTTCACTGACTGGTCAAATTCTTGCAATTGTAGGCTTAGGTTCTGCATCTTTGATTCTCAGTGCAAATGATCTGCATTGTAGATCATTCTTTAGCTATAAATATGTTCAAATAAGCTTTTGAAAACTAAACATTGTTAAAAGCATTCTGTATCATTTTTTTCCTTAGCATGATTTGTCCCTGAAACAATGAAGAACTGTCGGTGTTTGTTTCCAGTGGGATGGGTTTGATAAAGATCCTTGAAAAGAATTTGACTTCTCTTTGGAAGCTTGAAAGTAACTAGTTACAAATGAATGAATCTTCTGTTTTCTTTATGGAAAATTGAATAGATGCTTCAAGCTGTGCTTATGTTAGATTTGGCATCACACTGAGCGTATTGCAAAGATACTGCAGAAGGAATCCTGTTGTGAAATTAGATGAAAAACAGTGGTAAACTGAATCTCATTTAAGTGTTTTTACAATTTCAATTTTGTTTCTGTATGCTTTTTAAAATTATATAGCTCAGAGCTTCTTCAGAAGAGTAAGAGAAGACAAGAGAACTCCAAGACATAGCAGTGCAGACATGGAGACTGCCCTGAAGTGGAGGAAACTTCCTGGGAGGAGCAAAAATACATTTTCCACTTGATGTTATTCTTCACAGAATTAGGAAACATGAAGCCTTTTTATTCCAGGATCTTCAGAATTTGGGGTTAGTTTTTTCAGACCTTGGATAGTTATGATCACAAAGAAAAAAAATGGCATCGCTCATTCCCCGCTTTATCTACCCTTATTCCCCTCCCGGTTGTGAGATACCAGGGTGTCAGTTTTCACTTCTTTAGACTCATTCAACATTGATGTCTGTCCAAATAATGGGCACCCCCTCTTCTATGTGAAAGGTGGCCTTACTAATAACCTATCCAGCAGAGGAAAATAACCTATCTAAGGGAAAGAAACTCACATCACCTAATTGCCCCCTTCGAGGAGAAAACTCACAAGTACCTCCTTTGTTTTGTTTAATTAAAACACCTGTATCTAACTCATTATCTCTAAGACTTCGTTTTCTCAGCCTTGAAGGGCCCTAAGTGGACAGCAGGGATACGAACTCCCTGCTCCAACTCTCCTGCCTGACAGATGTCAAGGACTCAGATAAGCTGGCTTCACAGAGAACAGCGGAGGAAAAATGGAAAAAGCAAACATTGCCGCTCTGCAGCTTCTGTTAAGGTTCTGCTAAAGCAGAGAGAGAAAAAAAGTGATCTTTACCCACTTCGGTATATCCTAATCACCGTCTGAGAATTCTTTCTCCAACCTTCCAACTCTTGAACACCTAGTAAATTCACACCCTTTCACTGTGAACAGCCTCCAGCAATCCCAATCTCTGTGCCCTTTACTTGGCCTTTCTCCACGGCCCCTAAAGTGTTCACAAGCTACTCCTTGCGCGGGAGGCTGGAGGACAGCACCATCCAGCCAGGCCGTCCGGTTGTCCCAGAAGGCAAAACCCGAGGCTACACAACAGGCCGGAGCGTCGCCATGGCAACGGCGCCATGCTCACGCCGCCGCCTGAGGGCGGTGAAATGCCAGCGCGGAAGTCTCCGCCCTCGGCCTGAGGGGCGGTGGTAGCGGCCTCCGGGAGCGTCGCCACGGCAACGGCGCGGCGCACCAGCCGCGACCGGAGGGGCGGGGCAGGGGGCGGGGAAATGCGAGCTCGGAAGTGCCCGCCCACGGGCTGCTAGGCTGTGGAGACTAAGCGGCCCGCAAGGATTTGAAACCGTTTGGCGGCGGCGGTAGTGGCGGTAGCGGCGGCGGCGGCGGCAGCCGAGCGGAAAGCTTGCGTGTAGGGGCGCCAGGTTCTCGTTTTTTCCTAATTTCCCTTCCCCGCCCCCTCCCACCAGGTTCTCGAGTGGAATTTTGCGCGGGGTGGCGGCCGTCAGCCCGTGCGGGCTCGTTCGAGGAGGGGCGTCGCCCGCAGGCCCCAGGCCCGTTCTCCCGGCCTGTGGGGGCGCGCGACCCGTGGGGGGGGTCTCGGCGCGGCCGCTGCCGTGTCACTTGCAGAGTGAAATCCAGTCCGGGGACGGGTTGGGAAAGTTCTTAGTGAAGTTTGATCAGCCGGTGAGGCTGGTCTGCATGACGTGGTCCATAAATCTGACCAGAGGGTTTGTCGCTGTGGGAAGAAATCTCTGTCCCGGACAGGGTGGGAGAGCGGCCTGGGCCTGGGCCTCGGCGGGCCGCGCAGGCCGCCCCCTCCGGTGCCCACCCCGGCGGCCGAGGAAGTGCTGGCTCCGAGCGGTACCGCTGCAGGTTCCACCTCCCTCCGGGAGCAGAATCCGTGTCCGCTGCGTTTAGGGCAGCACCGGAGCGCTGGTTTCCAGACACAATCATAGACCGTTCGCTTAGAAAAGCTCTATCCCAGCATCACAGCTTGTTGGAAGCTACCCTGTTTCTGGACTTTATTCTTATTTTTTTGAGTGTTTAAGAGAATGACCTAAGTAAATGTGAACAGCTTTTATTCTGATTATCGTGCGGCTGCCTTTTTAAAATTATTTTTCTTACATATTTAAAGATGAGTTAAAATTAGAAAAGGCACATGAAATGCCGTGAGACTCTCCACGGTGGTCAGGCCGCAGCGAAGTGGAGTGCATGGTAATTTGTGCACAGTGTTCAGGCCCAGCTGTCACTTTCCGTGGGAACCTCGGTCAGTCACTTCACGCTGCTAAGCCTCAGCTTCCTCCTCTGTGAAGTGACCATGGAAATAGTGCCTATCGGGTAGGGCGAGCCGGAGAATACACTGGGATAGGTTTCTAAAGCGCACAGTGTGCTACTACTGGCACAGTTGGGAAAGGGTCCTGTCAAAACATCCAAATGCTTAAGGGAGATAAAACCTGCACCTGTAAGCCTTTTTAATTGATTGACATTTCAAGTTTTTTTTTTTAATGACCCACAGTATATTTAAAGTATGATTTGATTGAACAAAATGGATTTTGCACAACTTTCAGGAGCATGTTTGTTGTATTTATTTGGCAAGGGACACGATAATGTGTGAAGTGTTTTTTTTATTTAGCAGTTGTGGCTCCTAGTATGTGTGGCTTGCTTATGCTGACTTGTATGGCAGCTAAGCACCTTGAGAAGGTCTTAGCCCATTTTGTAGGTGTCTGCAAACAAACAGATTTATAAAAAGACAATGCCATCGAGTTTAATAAAAGGCATAATCCAAATATAGATTATAGCTATAAGCAAGTCACCCAGTTTACTTCTTTTTTGCTTTAGAAGTAATTTGTATAACTGGTAGGCACACTATAAGTACTTTAAGCCTAAGTCAAAGATGTAGCTTTACTTATTTTTCAGTTCTAATAATTTAAATCTGCAATTCTGATAAATGATATAAAACTTTTTGACTAGCTGGAACTAAGTAGATATGATGTGTTTATAAGGTGTAATTTGTGTAGCAAGAATTCCTTGAAGGTATAAGGAGAAGCATATTTTTAGCTTTTACCAAAATCAAATATCACTTTGACTCTTTATCTTGTTTTGTTTTTTTTAATGTATACTCTGGTATTGCATGTTATTGTAGCAATTCAGATTGCCTTTCTACTTTTCAAAATACTTTTTTATTAGTTGGAGATATGCTGACTTATACGTAAATGGCCAAGTGGTTAGATATAATGGATCTGAGAGCAAGGGATTTCAGAATTTTAATCTGAGCTTTGTGCTTAATTTCATGATTTTGAGTGAGTCATTTAACTGTTGAGTTTTAGTTTCCTCTAACATTAAACACTAACATTTAATGCCAGTGTCAAAGGATTTATTGAGAATTAGTGATTATGAACAATCTTTCTGTTTAGTCATAGCTGTGGATGCTTTCAGGCAGATGTTTGAGTACATGGGTGGGATACACTGTTTAAACCTGGGAGTTCATCTGGGTTTATGAGTTTCCATTGGTTTGTTCATCCATTGAATAGTGGCTTTTCAACCTTATGTTCTAATATCGCCATTGAACAGTGGTTACCAAGTACGTGGAATATATTGCAGGGATGTAAAACAAAACCAACCAACCAAACAAAAAATCTTCAAACCAACCAACTAATCAGAAAATGCATTTAAATAAATTTGTTTTAACCAAATTGATATATGTGAAGTGAATTTGAAAATATGTTTCTCCTACTATAACATGGAAAATAGGATGAACAGTTTTGGTAAATGAAATTAGGAACATAGAGTATTCCTATTCTGGAAGACCTACCTGTCTGATACTCAGAAGCATTAAACAAACAGTTACATAAAAGTGGGACATTAATCTGTTTATTCAGCATTTATTAGCAATCAATTCCCCTGCTTTTAATGTGTACCAGTAATATGCTAGGTACCCATGAAAATGTGTAAGTCACGGTCACTACTTTCTAGGAGCATCTTAGAGATGGTGGAAAATGTGTAAATAATACACAGATGTGTAAAACATGATAAATGCTGTTACACACATGTAAGCAGTTTACACAGAATGGAGCGACAACCAGTCTAGGGAAGCAGGGCCAGCTTCATTCACTCAGAAGTGACATTTGATCTGCATTTACCTGACTTCAGGCAGGGGTAACAGCCTATGAAAAGGGTATAGGATTAGATAAGGGCTTGTAGTGTTCAAAGAATGGTGAGGAGTTCATTTTGACAAGAGTAAAGTGGTTGTTGGTAGGTTGGTGTAGTTATGCAAAGTGTGTGTGTGTTTGTGTGTATGGTGAGGGATAGGCCTAAATGCAAAGGTACTTGCATGCGTAACTTTGAGTTTGGATAGTATGCTGTTGTAGGCAGTCACAAGAGATTTTTAAATGGAGTGATAGGCTTAGCTATGTCATTAGGAAACTCATTCTGGTGCCAGTGAGGAAAATGGACTCCAATAGAGAAAAGTGACAGCAGGGAGACAGGTCATGAGGCTGCTGCAGTAATTCAAGAAAGTGGTAGGCAGGTTTTTATTTGAGATGATGGCAGTGAGAATTGAGAAACAGGCAGATTTGGAGATATTTCTGAGTATTTGTTGATGTATTGGTTTATGGGAGTCTAGAGAATGTTAACACTGAAACTTCTAGCTTCGGAGATGAAGTAGATGATGATGCTATCAAGCAGAGTATAACGTGGTAGAATAGGTTTGTGGGGGAAAACATGGAGAATTTTCTTTTGGACCCGTAAGTCTAGGTAACAGGACATTAGTGAACAAGTCCAGGAGGCTTTTTAAATGAGTCTGGTGTTGCAAAGAGAGTTTGGAGTTTGACATAAAATTAATAGTGAATGGCATGAAGTTAATACTTGAAGTTATAAAACTGAATGTGATCACCCAGGGAGAGTGTGAAAAGTGGAATTATTATTATTTTTTTTTGAGACAGAGTCTCACTCTGTTGCCCAGGCTAGAGTGAGTGCCGTGGCGTCAGCGTAGCTCACAGCAACCTCAAACTCCTGGGCTCAAGCAATCCTTCTGCCTCAGCCTTCTGAGTAGCTGGGACTACAGGCACGTGCCACCATGCCCGGCTAATTTTTTCTATATATTTTTAGTTGGCCAATTAATTTCTTTCTATTTTTAGTAGAGACGGGGTCTCACTCTTGCTCAGGCTGGTTTTGAACTCCTGAGCTTGAGCGATCCGCCCGCCTCGGCCTCCCAGGGTGCTAGGATTACAGGTGTGAGCCACCATGCCCGGCCTGAAAAGTGGAATTAAAAGGAGACTAAGGAGAGAGCACTGGAGAATCCTATTTTAATGTTGGGCAAGAGCCATTGAGAGATGGAGAGGAAATGATCTGAGAGGTGGTAGGAGACCCAGGAGCAGATGGAACCACTGAAGTCAAAGGAGAAGAATTTCTAGGAGTAGAGAGTTGTCAGAAGTATAAGGTGCCATGGCGATGTCAAATAGGATGTAAACTGAAGATAGCCCTATGGATTTGACGATTAATGGATCATTGGTGAACTTTGAAAGAAGATTTTCAGTAGCATGATGGAGATGGACGAGGTAATTCACAGGGGACGAGATCTGGATAGAAGTTGATGAAGTAGAGTTGATGAAGTGGACTCAGTGAATGGAATGCTAGAATGAGGGCTGCTGGGCCACGGGGAGGAGTCAGTGGAGATGGAAAATTTGAAATAGTGAAGAGATAATTGATAGATGATAGGTAGAGGTATTGACATTAGAGAGAGGGAGAGTTAATGCTGCTTCAGATATAGGAGCAGAGAAGGTAAGAATGTTTTCTCTAAGAGGTAGGTTGAGAGGTGGGGAAATAGCATTTTGGGGTATTACCACCTGGCTATTATTTTTTCCATGAGGCAAGAGATTTATAAAATTGAGAATGAGAAGGAGTTGTTTAAGGAGATTTAAGGTATCTGGGAAAAGTTTATTTTAATTTTTTAATTTTTAATTTTAATTAATTTTTTGAGACAGAGTCTCACTCTGTCACCCTGGGTAGAGTGAGTGTCATCATCTTAGCCCACTACAACTGCAAACTCCTGAGTGCAAGGGATCCTCTGCCTCAGCCTCCTGAATAGCTGGGACCACAGGTGCCTGCCACAACGCCAGGCTAATTTTTTCTGTTTTCAGTAGAGATGGGTCTCCCTCTTGCTCAGGCTGGTTTTAAAGGGATCCTCCCGCCTTGGCCTTCCAGAGTGCTAGGATTACAGGCCTGAGCCACCGCGCCTGGCATGGGAAAAGTTCTAAAGCTGCTTTGTGGAGTAGGAAATAGCAAAAGCCTCCTGAGGATTCAGGTAACATTGGAAGCTGTCTGACTACAAGGCAGTGCCATTTTTCTCCAGTAATGCCTTAAAAAATGAAGGAGGACATATAGGGATCAAGGGATCACAGTCTTGCCGAGTATAAAGAAAAGATTTAGTGAACTAAGGAGAGTTTGAGAGGACAAGAGGCTGTTACCAGATAGAGAGCTTTCCTTGCGAGATGACAGTGATGAGAATGGGGAGTATGTGGTAGAGTCAGATGGTTGGAGCCTCATAAGAAGGGAATTTTGGGGTTGAGGTTGGAAGAGCAGTAGCTGGGAAGTATCTGGGTAAGTATTTCCTTGGCAAGGTTGAGTGGAGAGAGTAAAAGACTACAGAGAATGCGTGAGAGAGAGAGAGAGAGTGCGCGTGTGAGCAAAAGAGAGAGATAATATATGAATGAATGAGATAAACTTGGTTCATTTCTAATGATGTGAGGGAAGTAAAGTCAGCCAGTGAAAGCTAGGGTTTACTTACAGAGATAGGGTAGAGAGAACTTTCTATGAAGAGATTGTCTATAGTAAAATGTCAGACATTGTGGTAAAGGTTAGAACCTGGTTTAACAGGGAGAGGGCAGTCTGTGGAATAAGATAGCTTATGAGACAGAACAGAGCTTTTCCCCAAATATGTAATTTGTAAATTGAATAAATGACAAATTGGGCGCTATGCATAATGTAAAAGTAGTTCACATCCCTGGCTGAGGCATTTCACAATTGAAATGAACGTGTAGAGTTGGGATATATTTTTAACTTTAGAAATTTTGTCAAAATATACATTTCTGATTTTGGGGGCTTATCCCCTTTGTAGTCAGTATTTTTCTGGCTAATTAGGAAGAAATATGACGAAAAATATTTAAGAATTTTTAATGGGAATTAAACGTTTAAATTTACATATAGTAAATTCACTTTTTTGGTGTATAGTTCTACGAGTTTTTATACATGCATAGATTCCTGTAACCTCCTCCACAGACTATATATAGAACAATTCCAACACCCCAGATATTTTCTTATGCCATCCCTTTATATTCTGACTTTTCTCCACTGAACCCCTGATCTGTTCTCTATGCATGTATTTTTTCCCTTTTCTAGGATGTCCTAAATGGAATTAGCCAGTATGTGATCTTTTCAGAATGGCTTTTTTCACTTAGCATAATACATTTGAAGTTTATCCATGTTGTTGTGTGTATCAGTACTTCATTCCTTTCTGTTGCTGAATACTATGTTTTGTTGTGGATATACCACAGTTCATCCATTCCCTGGGTGAAGGACATTTGGGCTGTTTTCAGTGTTTGCTGATTGCAAAAAAATAAAAAGCTGTTAAAAACATCACATTCGGATTTTTGTGTGAATATAGATTTTTCATTTTACTTAGGTTAATACCTGGGAATGGGATTTCTGGGTCATATGGTGAGTGTATGTGAGAAATTGTCAAACTTTTTTCCAGAGTGGCTGTACCATTTTGCACTTCTGTGAGCAGTGCATGAGAGTTCCTGTTGTTCTCTGTCCTCACCAGCACTTGATATTGTTTGCATTTTTAGTTTTAGTTGTCCTGATGTATTTGTAGTAGTATCTCCTTATGGTTTTAATTTGCATTTCTGTAATGACTAATGATATTGAACATCTTTTCATGTTCTTACTTGCCATCTGTATTTCTTCTTTGGTAAAGATACTAATTTTTTTCTGATTATTTTTATTGAGTTGTTTTCTTATGGTTGAGTTTTGAGAGTTCCTTAAAAAGTATTGTGTCAATATTTTAGGAGATGTATGGTTTGCAAATATTTTCTCCCAGTTTGTGGATTATCGTCTCCATACCTTAAGCTTTTGTGGAGCAAAAGTTTTTTGTTTTTTTTTAGTGAGGTTCAGTATATCAGCTTTTTTCTTTTATGGATAGTACTTTTAGTGTTGTATATAAGCAACCTTTGCCTTATTCAAGGTCACAAAGATTTTCTTCTAAGAGTTTTATAGTTTTAACCCGCACTCGAATGTTTATAGCAGCACAGTTCACAATTGCAAAGTTGTGGAAACAACCCAGGTGCCCATCAATACATGAGTGGATTAACAAAATGTGGTATATGTATACCATGGAGTAATATTCAGCTTTAAGAAACAATGGTGATATAGCACCTCTTGTATTTTCCTGGATGCATCTGTAACCCATTCTACTAAGTGAAGTATCTCAAGAATGGAAAAACAAGCACCACATGTACTCACCAGCAAATTGGTATTAACGGATCAACACCCAAGTGGACATATAGGAATAACATTTATCAGGTGTCGGGCAGGTGGGTGGGGGAGGGAGAAGGGGATGGGTATATACAAACATAATGAGTGAGATGTGCAACATTTGG
>VBSM01003215.1:8109451-8146170 GCA_008086735.1 Cheirogaleus medius | reverse complement strand
GTAACCGTAATATTTGTACCCCCATAATATGCTGAAATAAAAAAAAAAAGAAAACACATACACACACACAAAAAGAGTTTTATAGTTTTACATTTTGCACTTAGGTCTGTGATTAATTTTGAGTTAATTTCTATATATAGCATGAGATTTAGGTTGAGGTACAATTTATTTTGCATATGAACGTCCAGGTGTAAGATACTTTGTTGTAAAAACTATAATTTCTCTATGAATTGCATTTTTATTGAAAATCAGTTGTCCATCCATTTCTGGACTCTCTTGTTTGTTCCATTAACCTATCTGTATTCTTTCCACCAATACCACATTGTCTTCACTGTTGTAGCTTTATAGTACATCTTAAAATGGGGTAATGCGAGTTCTCCAACTTTGCTCTTTTTCAAAATTTGTTTCAGCTATTCTAGCTTCTTTACCTATACATTTTTAGAATTAGCTTGTCTATATCTACAAAGAATTCTGCAGGGTTTTGATTGGAATTGCATTAAATCTAAAGGTCAATTTGGGGAGAATTGATATACAATGAGTTAAATATCTTGAGTTTTCTTTGATCTCTTTCATCAGAGTTTTCAGCATACAGATCCTTAATATTTTAATTTTAAATCTTTTACAGATTGGATGATGGAAGTGGGAAGTGAGGAAGAAAAATGGGAGAAGCTGGATGCAGAATTTGATCACTTTGTGGTAGATATGAAGCCCTTTGTTCTAAAATTACCCCATAGGTCAGGTAAGATTATGTTTGAAAATTAAATTGTTAAGATTAAGTTTTTTCTTTATATTATTTAATATGTAGTCAAACCAATGAATGAGTTGTCACAGTGGAAGGAAAGCTAAATTCCTCTAGTAATAATTTTCACTATTAATGTAGGATTGTTTACTTAGAGTTTTTTAAGGGTAAATAGAAATTTAGTGACAATGTCCTATTAAACTGTGGAAAGATCTTATTATGATGCCACCTTTTATATGTCATGAGGATTTACAACTTTTTTTTCCTACATATTTTTCTTCCTTCTGTGGAAATGTTTTCTTTTTCAGGAGCCTACTGTCCACCTGCTCTCTGTCCCTTCTGTTGATCAATGCATATCTATTGGTCTTTTATGCTTATTGGTTGACTGAATAAAGTCAAGTAGAAATGAGTTTTTGTTGCTATTTTGTCTCCAGTTCCTAGCCTGTTATTTCTAATTATGGAATGAGATTCTTTGTCTCAAGTTAGAGAATTTCAAATAACTAAAGGCATTAGAGAGCAATTCGAGATGATTTTGGGGACTAGGGAGATTCTCTGAGTTATAGTAGGCATAAAGTTGGCTCTAAAGGTAAATCTGATTTGGTAGCTTTTGTGTGGAGGGTTTGGAGTAGGGCCAAGAAACTATGGCTTTTTCCTTTTCCAAATTCCCTATTTCCCTGAGGTGTCGGAGTAGACTCTATATTCAAAGTGAAGAACTGACTCAGTATTAGATACAGCAGTCCTCCTTTGTCCTTGAGGAATATTTTCCAAGACACCCAATGGGTGCCTGAAACCATGGATACTATTGAACCCTATGTATACTCTGTTTTTTCTTATACATACATATATATGATAAAGTTTAATTTATGTTAGGCACAGTAAGAGATTAACAACAATAGCTGATAATAAAATAGAACAATTATGATGGTATACTAATAAAAGGTATGTGAATGCAGTCTCTCTCAAAATATCTTATTTTACAATACTCTTCTGTTTTTGGACTGTGGTTGATTGCGGGTAACTGAAACGAGAAAAGTGAAACAATGGAAAGCAAAACCACAGATAAGGGGGGACTACTATATTTATTCCAGGGAGCTATGATATGTGAAGGAAGTATAATATGTGAATTATGCATTCTGTCGTCACCCATTGTTCTAGGTCCTGCAACCTTTCCTAGTCCAGGGTTTGGCATAGTCTTACCTTGGAGCCTCTCCCTCTGCCCTCTTCTCTAACCTTTTCAGATGTAATCTCTTCTTTCTTCCTCTGCTATTCTTTAAATGAATATTTCATGTCCCATGACTCATTTATGATTATTTGAATGATATTTAGTGATACTTCTATATTGCGTCCTCTTTTTGATATTCACTACCTTTTTTTCTTTTTATCTTAGATCTGCTTATTAGAAAAAATTGTATTAAAATTTCACATGGTAAATGTATTTCAAATAAAATTATCCTCATATTTTATCTTTTTTAAAAAAAGATTTTAGGTACATAAAATTGAATAATTATAATATTTGGTGCATGACACATTGTCAGTATTGGTACATCCATGGCTTTCTTTTATTTAATTAATTCATAATGAGCCATTGGGAACTCAAATACCAATTAAGAACTAGAAATTCATAATAACTTACATCTTCTTAAAACTAAATTCTACTTTTGATAATGGTTTTTCCTATCAGTTTACACAGAGGAATGAGTTCTTTCATTAACCAAGCTGTTGTACTAAATTCTGGGCATTAGAATATGATACAGATTTCATTTTGCTAGTACATGTGGAAAATACATAGCTTGAAAAACTATTTGCTTAAGTTTATTAGTTTTACTTTTGTATTTTCTTTTTGTACAGAGTACACCCAATATTTCGTGAAGTTTGTTTTGTGATTATGTAATTTTCACAGCAAAATCTACAAAAGATTTTTAGAGGCATAGCTCTCATACCTATAGTGATATTTGCAAAGTGGTAAATCCAGCCTTAGTGATTTTTGTAGGTTAAAAAAAAAAATGACCTTTATAAACTAAGGGATTAGAGTAGAGAAGATTTATGATTTGTGTTAGATATGTAATCCTCAAATTGAGTTATACTGATAAAAAATTAATATCAGAATGGTTTTCATGAGACCTAAAACCGTCCTGTGTCATGGCAAGATAATATGGTCAGCAGATCATTATACATGGATTAAACTGTGCTATATTTTTTAGGTAGATTTTTAAAAGGATAATTATTTCACAAAATTACATGTAACTAGCACTCAATTATTTTTAGAGATGTTAAAAAAAATCCCTAAATAAATCAGCTACAAGTCCCTGGAAATTATTGGCTTTAATAAATAAAATATTTGAGATTTAATTTTAGAGTAAATTTAAAATGCTTAGATAAATCAGAGATTGCATTTTATCTCCTTCTACATTTGTATAACTAGAATTATAGAAAAATTTGTCAATATATCTAAAATTACTTTGGAGATGCAAAATTATAGCAAGACTTTATCTCAGAAATTTATTTGATAATAATCCAGAGATGAGATTTTTGTGAAAATATTTCTTTGCATGTCTTGCCCTATTGCCAATTAACTAATACAGTTAAATTCGAGACCAGGAGTCAGCAGATAATGGCCCATAGGCCAACTACCACCCACAGTCTGTTTTTGTAAAGTTTTATTGGAACACAGCCATACTATTTGTTTACATATGGTCTGTGGGTGCTTTCACAATGCAATGGCAGAGTCAAGTAGTTGCTCCAGGGATCACAGGGCCTACAAAGCCTAAATCATTTACTATCTATTCCTTAACAAAAAAAGTTTATTGATCCCTGTTCTAGACTAAAGCAGATACTATTATAGGACTTTGTAATCTAATGTTTTATTTTCTGAAAAATCAAGTTTCTAATAGTTCTTATGTATTTATAGAACGGCAGAGGTGTGCTCTTTGGATTAAAAAACTGTGTGAGCCTTCAGGAACAGGTTCAGGAATAATGGGGAGGAAGAATCGGAACCTGTATGCAAAACTGTTATTGCATATGCTTAAGCGAGGAGTGCTTGAAGGCCCCTTTACACACCGACCTGAATCAGGGACACTAAAAACTTTACCTTCATATATGGTAGGTATCAATGACCAAAAGGTATATTAGTTTCATATCTTTAAAAGTGAGTGTCAAGTTTGCATCCTTTTTGGGAATGGTAATGTTATTAAGTTATGTGTGCTAACTTTTTTCTTCCTGATTCAGTTTTTTCTACTTGTAATAGGAAATGGGTATTTGCCTATTAGGGGAGCATCCTTATTGATTTATTTATCCCTCAGTATTCCACAATATTTCTGAAAAACTGAACATGAGTTTTTTATATTGAGCTTTTCCTACTAATTTTCACTGGATTATAATAGTAATATTTTATATACTTTGGTAAATTCTAGTTTATTAAACTCTTTCATATATATTATTTTAAAATTCTTGAGAGGTTGGATTGAGTGACTTCTAAAAGTTCTTTTTTACTCTAATAAAATGACAATAGTAAGTTGGAGTTTAAAGGTGATTTTTTATGCTTCATTTAATTTCATTATCAAAATCGACTTTGTTACAAAGGCAGTTGTTATTATGTTTGGTTAATTGTCACTATCCTGGTTCCTGTAACCATGAAATATACCTTGGTTTGTGTGATGTTTGAATACCTGTACTTGAGAGATCTGACTAGAATAGTAGGTATTGGTGGTTGCTATTAGAATATATATGTGTGGGTGTTTTCTTTTTAATTAACTGCAGAATTCTTGTGTAATGTATTTTAAAATTTTTATGTATTTTATTAGTTTACTTAAAGCAAACTTTAACCAAGTGGCATGATACCCACTAGAGGATAATGTCCATTTTCCGTGGCAGAATGCCATAAGTTTTAATGCTATTATCAATTATATGTTAAAGTAAGGCCATATATTTTGCTTAAGTTAAGATGAATAGTATGTGGGATAGTAGTTACTTGACTTGATAGTTGATTAAACGTTGGAGTGACTATTTCATTTAAAAAGAAATTTCTGTGCAAATCTGATTTGGGATAGAGGGTTATATGTCACCCCTCCATAGAGAGCAGCCTCTTGACGGTTTTTTACGTAGGGTTGGGAGAAATTGTCACAGCGGTGTCCGGTCAGTGCGGAATTTTCTTCAAAAATGTATGAAGGTAGAACATTTTATGAAGTACATGTAGTTGTTAAAATATGAGTATATTTTATTATATTTTCCCATTAACACTCAATTTCAGAGAATATTAGGATAGGGCTTTATTTTATAAATAATAATAATGAGAAGGCCTGGAGACCTGTCTTGGGTTTTCCAGCTAGTTAATAGTATGGGAGAACTAAGGTCTGTTGTTCTCATCTTATTAAGGGATTCATAATTTTAATTTTTGATTTGCGTTGATTGTGGTTTCTCTGCCCACTGATTTAGTGTGTGTGTGTGCAAAGTAGTTAATGATTACAGAAAGAAATAGGATAGCACGTGACTTAAAAGAAACTTTCTATTTAACTTTTCATAAAGCTAATATCCCTTTCATAATATAAGTCATTATTATCAGATTTATCTGTTATGGAATTTTGTTGTTTATCAGATTTCTTATACATCAGAGCACAACTAAAATGTAAATATGTTATCCATTCTGTGTATTTTAATATTTCATTCATTATGCATTGGATGATATTTTAATAGTTGTATGTAATTAAATTTGAGTATTTGAAAGGCTGTTATCAAACTTGAAACTTGATGGAAATTTTGTTTCATTTTAGTACATTTTGAAAAAATATTTTTCTAATTTTTAAAAATCAGTCCATCTATTTTGATGAACCAAATCCAGCCCGAGCAAAAGGTTCAAGCCCAGAGGGATTACCAGACTGGGTGTTGAGTGAGCTGGGGACAAGTGAACATAAATTAAATGAATCATGGAAACTTTCTTCTGGAGAAGATAACACTCTGGTACAGTCACCACCTGATGTCCACAGGTATGCCAAGAAAATGGATTTTGAATGTGTTTCATCACTTAACCTGTCTTTGGAACTAGTTCATACATTCTATTTTTCCTTTTTATTTTTATGGTAAATAGTTGGTTTACTTTAGATTTTTCTTAAAGTTGAGAGCTGTGAATGAACATTGAGTAGGTAAAATAACAGTTTTACTTTTCCACTTACTATATGTTCAAGATTGTTTTACATTCTTGGCCACTTTTAGAGATATCTGTGAACTTCATGTATATATTCCACTGCTTGGAAAGTGGTGCCTGAGAAAATTTAAATAAGACAATTATGTATTTTGCTTTATGACAAGCATGAATTAAAAACATTATCAATGACTTTAATAAAAGATAATATCCTGCATATCCATCTTGAAACTTATGCTTGAATTTCTCTCCTTTTCCCCTCATCGAACAATATTTGTTTCCATTTAATAAAATAATGAATGTAAACATAAACTGCTTTAAACTGTGCTTTCTTAATAGAGTATTAAATAGGATTTTTAGTACAAATAAAAACAAATTTCTAACTTTTCAAAATATACAAAAAGGCCATTATTGTTGTAGCATAATTTTTGTCCTTTAGGAAGGATAGATTTAAATTTGGACTTTCATCAAATTTTTATTTTTCCCTTTGGCCTTGTTCCCTGAAATGTTAAAATATTAGACAGTGTCAATTGACATGTACCATACTTTATACTTCACTCCTCACCATTCTTTTGGTAATTTTAATTTTAGGAATTTGTTCCTGTTAACAATGTAATCTTTCTTGTCCACTATAATTTTTTTGGTTTATTCTTTAATCAGATATAGAAATGTTAGTAATTTGAAATGTCTCCATGTTGATGTAGTCTGGTTATGTGTTTTTAAACCAGAGATATTATGGTGGAAAAGAACAGATGAACAAAAGCAAGAGATCCAGTCCATATGAAATTATTTCATTAGAAGAAACAAAATGGAGAGGCAATCAAGGAAGAGGCAAAATAATTAAGGGCATGTTCATAAGAGTAAAAAGAAATGAATAGATAAGTCCATAGGAAGTGGCATTAGGAATGGTATTAAATATTTATTTTTATATTCATAGGAGAATTAAAATTAGAAGAGGTGTAATTGTAGAATGTTTGTTAACCTTATAGGCAGGTAAATGGTGTAGGTGTAAAGAGATTGTGGTCTGTCTACTAAGAAAAGTATGAGTCTTAGTTTGGCTGAAAAATCCATCAGTTGTTTGCCAGAATTTGTTAAGAGTCCAGCAAATTCTGGGTTCCTATCTAGGAGTAATGAATATGGAGTTGATAGTATAAAGGTGAACTAAAGTAGTTTCCTATATCTTGGAGCTTACACTAGGGGTTGAAAATTTGTGATCCTCCTGGACTGAATGAATCATGTGGGTGGATTTGTTTTATTTGACTTAAACAATGTCTTTAAAAATTCTTGAATGAGTTGTCAGAAATTGGGGAATTTCATATAAAAGACCAACTTTCTGGCTTTTCTTAAAAACTGGAGACCTAGCAGTCTTTCCAGAAGGTGGCCATAGGTTGGAGCTATGTAATATTTGGTTATCCCCTTCAGGTGGTATGCCTTCACTATTTCCTGCTAATTCCTGACACCAAATTTCAGGTCACATCTATTAATATTATTGAGCTTGAGCTTCTTTTTTTTCTTTAAGTAGGGTTAAGAGGAAAATGAAGTAGTTGTTTTTCTATTTTTATGTTCTATTAAAAGTGAAAAAAGAAAGCTAGAAAAAGAGGGATCATATGATTCAATCAGGGGAGAGGGCTGGGCATGGTGGCTATTCTTATATTTTCAGCTACTTGGGAGGCTGAAGTGGGAGGATTGCTTGAGCCCTGGAGTCTGAGGCCAGCCTGGACAATGAAGTGAAACCCTACCTCGAAAAAAATTTTAAAAAATTTTTTAAAAAAGAAGGGGAGAGACACTGTGTCTTCATAGTAGTGAAGAATATCCTTATATTTGTCAGCATAATCACTCATTGTTATCTGTTTAAGTCCTATAAAACATTTGATTTATAATCATTTTAGATGAAAGGGGAAGAGAGATGATAGTTTCAACGTGGTGGTTATGTGTAGTTGTGAAAGTATTTGCAAAGATTGAGATGTGTGTAAGGGAAGGGTTCAGGATAGGAAATAGACTTGAGATTTTCAGGGAGCCCAGGTGAATGGATTTTTTCTTCCTTTGAACATAGGATAAAGTTTGAGAAAAGAGAGTGAGACTATCCTTCAACTATTACTCAGTGACTTTTTTGGAAAATGAAGTCATAGTTAAATCCTGACAATTGTAACAAATAACTTATTTCTCTTTGTTGGTCACCTATAATTAAATGACATTTTGATGCAAAAGAATTACTCGAAGAGTATAAGATATTAGTTGTCAGTTATGTAAATATAATAATTAATGGGGACAGCAGGCAGTCTTGCCACCCTGGTCAGTCCTACCTATCCTTCAGATTTCACAACCTCAAAAAAGTCTTATCTGACATCCCAGGTCCTAGCACTGGGTGGAAACATGCTAGGAACTCCTAAGTATTTATATTTAAGAGTACATGCATAAATGAGGGAGTGGATTGTCAGGCACTGCCACATATTTAATTTAATCTGTACAAAAAACATTTGAGACAGGTATATTGTGACAGAGGGAATGGCCCCAAAGGATTTTTTTCTTTTTAGCTTTCAGAAAAAGTTGAGGGAAGGGTAGTGTCAAAGGAAGTGTGGATGTAGTTTACAGAGATTCTCTTCAAACACTATGAGGAATATAAGAGTGAAAGAGCTGGAAAAGACATACTGAGATATCTTTCTGGTTAAATGTCAGAATATCACTAAAGCTAATGGTCAGTTAGAGTTGCAAAAACAAAACTTCCCAGGGTATCTTATATATTTTTTAAGTTAATTTTAATTTGATTTATTTAATAATTTTAATTTGATTTAAAATTTTAATCCACATATTCATTAGTTAACAGATATTTGTAGTTTTACATATACTTGAAGACATTAAAAGTAAAACTGACATTTACTTTAGCTAAAGCCAACAAAATTCATTTTAAGGCCAAATACATAATATGTTATATCAGATCAGATGTGGTGGTGAATAGTTTATTGAGGTTCTGTCTTAATATTTCTTTTTTAAGGTTGTTCCTTTACTCTGAGTGGTCATACTATGGTAATAAAAAAGTTAGTGTCTGCTAGTGTTGACCTAATACATCTAATCAGTTCTGCAAGAAATTGTTTTAAAAAGTTTAAGAGGCTTATAATATTTGACACATGTATGTTTTTATAGTGAATAATTTATTGTTACTTAGAACTGAAGTTTAATGCTGCCTCATAAATTTTACAACCACTTCAACTTGTCCTTTGAAAAACCTCTTTAATCTTAAAAGATTTTCCCCCTTAGTGTTTCTTTTTTGATCACTTTATAAAATCCTGCTTTACTTAGACCTTTTTATATGTGAAGTATTTCTAATGGCATTTTAGATTATGCTATTTGTGTCCTAGCCTTTTTATATTATTAAAGATGCAGAGTCCTTTTGAAGCCTTTTTGTTAGGACTCCCTATTCAGTAGAGATGGCACCTTTCCTTTACCTTTATTTTTCCTGTAGAATGTGATGTGTAGCCACGTTCCAAACTCGTTAGATGTATTATGAGGTCACATTCTATCTGGCTTATTCTCATGCTTTCTTTTTTCTACCAAATGTACGTTATATACTAGTATACTCAGCATTTCATACCAAACAGTTTCAACACGTAGCTAGTTCTGTCCTGGTTATTTTCTCTGCTTTCATTTTTCTTATTTTGTGGTTTAAAGTCATGTTATCACCCAAGTTTTCTTTTAGAAAGCCACTGTTCAAAATTACATTGCCATTTTATTATAAATCGGTTATTGCATTTTTATGTCAAATATCTGCCTATTTTCCTGACCGTGAAATATTTTAGTTATATTTGAGTTTGTAGCATGACTTTTTAAAATGTTACTAAGGAGACCATAGGCTTAGATCTCATCCATGTATAGTTTGGTTAATTTCATTTAGTTCTATAATCATGAGCCAAATCAATATATATTATCTTTCTGGTCATCCTTCAGATGCTTACCATTGAGATCTGGTAAAGACCTTAATTGTCTTTGTGGTAGACAAACTTTAAGGTGTCCCTGATGATCTTCCTTCTGGTGTTCACAGACTTATATAATCTCCTTCCCTTGAGTGTGGGCAGGACTTGTAACTTGCTTCTAACCAATAGAATATAGCAGTGGTGATGGGATGTGACTCCTATGATTACATTACGTTATATAAAACTCCATTTTGCTAGTAGACTTGCTCTAGTTCCTTGCTGTTATTCCCTTTGCTGGCTTTGGAAGAAGCAGCTGCCATGAATCATATAGCCATAAGGAACTGAATGCTGCTGACAACCATGCAAGTGGGAAAGTGGATCCTTCCGTAGTTGTGCCTCCAGATGAGAACCAGCTCTGGTCCAACCATGATTGCAGCCCTATGTGGCCCTAAGCAGAGGACTCAGTTCAGTTGTGCCTAGACTTCTGACCTACAGAAACTATGAGAAAATATATGTATATTGTTTAAAGCTGCTAAGTTTGTAATAATTTGTTATACAGCAATAGATGACTAATATAGTCTTTATCCTCATTTTAGAAAGTTATGCAATCTCTATATAATACATGCTTGTATTGTTAACAACCTAACTGTAGAAATAGGCAGAGTAAAAAGTCAAAGTCCATCTCTCTGTGTCCTCTTTCTCCCACTATTCTCATGAGAAGTAATCACTATTAACATTCTACAATGGACACCTAAACCTATATAATTAAAAAATTATAGATTGTCTTATACTATATGTACTGTTCTAAGACTTGCTCTTTTTTTTTTACTTAACTATGTCTTAAACCTGTGCCATGTAGTCTTTTTAATTGCAGATAATCCATAGTGTGGATATACTATAATTTAACCTGTCAGTGCTTTCAATTTTTTATTGTTATGAAGAATGCCTGAGTTAACATGCTAGTACATATATCACCATGCATCTTGTTTTAAAATGTGCCTGGGATTTGTTTTAATCAGGTATGGTAAGATGACAGACATGGAGACAACTGCCTTTGAAAGAGGAGTTTATTATAATTCACAGTTCCCAAGAGGAGGGGCTTATGCCACACCCTGTAGGGCCACATGAAGAAGTACCAGCATTGGTCAGGAGGCAGAAAGAGCCAGGGGAAGCATGAGTGAGAGTCTTTTTTACTATAGTAGTGGGAACTGGTAGGTGAGGATGTCCCCTATTGGGCAGAATGTGAAGCACAGATATTGGGATTTGTAGTTGGGAGGTTTGTAATATGATTTCCATGTGCCTGCAAAAAGATAGGGATTGTATGGATGTAAACAACTCTGGCTGTTAGTTTGGTGTATGATTTCAAGATGGCAAATTATCAATTAGAATATCAAACATGATTATTATATACCTGCATGTGTTTTGGGCTATTACGGATTCCTAGAAAAGGAATTGCTCTGTTGGTAGAATTATTAGTTGGTTCAACATCTTGCACAGTATGCTATATGGGCTACTATGACAAGATCTCTAAGATATATAAAGTTTAAAAGGAGGACATAAAAGTATACTAGGCTTCCATTTGTGTTTGTGTATGTGTATTTTAAAGAGGCTATATGGATACATATGTGTACACATGCATGGAATGTTTCTGGGTGCCACACATGAAACTTTTAAAGGTGGTTAGTTTTAGGGAGTGGGACTAGTCTGGATTGTGAAGTTAAAAACATTTTTTTAAATATGTGTGTATGTTATTTTTAATAATAATCACAAACTTATTTTTTGATAGATGCTATCAAATTACCTTCTAAAGTATCATTTTGTTAAAATGTTTGTTTATATATATTGTCCACATTAGTGGTGAAAATTAATAAACTTATCTATATCACAAATATATAGATATATAGATAGATTTAAACATAAGAATGAAAAATTTCCAGTAAATGCCCTAGATGTTTGTGAATTCCACTTGTATTTCTAATTTCTTAAAGCAGAAACCAAGTGAGGCAAGTCTTACCATCTATGGAGCTCCTACTGTATGCTAGGTACTATTCTAGAAATCTTTTCAAGTTATGTGATTTAATCCTCTCTACAGTCCTGTGAAGTTGACATCATTGCCCTTTTGTATTTATAGATGAGGTAACAGCTTCAGGAAGGTCAAGTGACTTTTCCAGTGATTGGTCCAACATTGGAATGTAGGTCTTTATGGTTTTATACCAATGTTCTTTCTAGTATACCATATAGGCATAACAAGTACTTTATGCAGCAAATATGGAAATTTCATTTTTTATCTATTTTTTCCCACTTGTGCTGCTTCAGCAATCCTGGGCAGCTATGCCTTTGTTCTTGGTTATTTCTAGGTTGAGCTGAAATGAAGCAGTTTGCCTTTGTTCAAATTCCACTTCTGACACTTGGCAACCATTTGTCCTCAGGCAAGTTACTTAATTTCTCTAAACCTCAGTTTCATCATTTGTAAAATGGAGATAGTAGTAGTGCTAACCTCAGAGTTATAAGGATGTAGTGAAATAATGCATGTAGAGCCTTTGGCACAGGGACTGTTAAATGTTAGCTGCTGCTACCACCACCATCATTGGTGTGGTGATTGTTACAGTAATAGTTCATCCAGGGCTTGTTAGAGTGTTTGAATATTCTTTTGCTTCTCTAATTATCTAATCCTCCCAAAGGGTATTATCTTAAAATCCTTTGGTCATTAATTATTTTCAGTGACTAAAAGTCATTTTGTGTTCTCTGAGAAAAATAAATTATGGCTATGCAGAAAGGTTATGACTTTAAGTCTGAATCCTGAATACTATCACAATAAAGAGTATTAATACTATTTTAAAAGAGATTTTGTAGGAATCTTTATTTAAATAACTTAGCAAGTCCCTTTTTCCAGGGTAGAAGGAACACAGAGTGGCGGGCCCCATTTTTTACATTTTGCTACACCATATATTTGAAGCTGCCTAAGTAAGGATATTTAGACTTCAGTTCATGTCATCTCTATATTCTTTTTGTGTTTTATCCCAAAGACAGAACACAAAGGTGTAATAGGTTGTATTCTTGTTGTACAATTCTGTGAAAAATATTTTGAAGTTTCTTTTTAATGGCTTGTAATTATTTTTATGACTTTTCAGTAAAGTGTGTGTGGTCTGATAGCTTATCACCAAAGTTCAGCTAGGTTCTGAGATAGGGAAAATAAAAAAAAAGATTTAATAGCACTTACTATTTTTAACTGAAACTTTGATTAAAAGTTAGAAGTTAGGATAGGGTGAAGAGGAGTAATGTTGAATCGACCCTGACCTTTAAACACTGCTTTGTGGAAGAAACACATTGCTTCTGCTTATTTGAAAGTAATTTATTGATGAAAAAGAAAGCATTTATTTAGATTGCTTTAGATACCATTTTATAAGCAGCAACCATCCAGTTTGCTTAAAAATTCTAAGAATGTGTAAAGAATTAATTGCATATTATTATCAGATTTAGACTAATTTAGTATACATTATAGCTTACCTTTTACTTATGTTGGGTCATCTAAATAAAAATGTGTTCATACCTATAAGAAAGGACTTGGAGAATAATTACCCAATATTAAATGATTATAGAGGACTATAGTTTTTATATCTTTCCTTTAATGAGATTTTTCCATGACTTATTTGGTGCTGAATTTTAGTTTGGAATGAAGATTCTTATTATGGTCCTGCTCTTATGGAAAATGTGATTTGCTTTACAGTGATCCTCTTTATGATGTGGTTTTCCAGGAATGCCTTGTGGCAAAAAGCTGGGATTCTGTATGTCCTTTAAAAATGTCTCCCAAGATGGCTAACATTTCATTTGCTTGTGCAGTTTAATAATATGGCCAGCAGATGGTGATCAAATATAATAAAAAACTTAATGTGGTTTAATATGTTACTCTATATGAGAATACATTTTTCGCTTTAAAAATATTGATTTAATTTTTTAGTCCATGTACTCACAAAAACTATAATAGAATTATTTTATTTTATTAAAGTCCATTTTTATATGTAGATGACACTAACATAAATAGCTACTGCTCCTGAAATTGTTGGTTGAGTTTAGCAGGGAGCCAATCAATACTTTTCCTTCTTTGGGAATCTTTATGTCAATTGGCATAAATGTGGTTAATATTAAACATAGTAAAAAAATTCTTCAATATTACTTGCAAAAAGTACATTCATTTAATATATGAATATCCCTGATGTTTGTGAGCAAAGATATATTCTACAGCAGCACTGTCCATTAGAACTTTCTGTGATGATGGTAATGTTCTGTAGCTGTGCTGTCCAATATAGTAGCCACTAGTAATGTGTGAGTATTGAGTTCTTGAAATGTGGCTGGTGTGACTGAAAAACTGAATTTCTAATTTTAATCAATTTAAATAGCCACATGTGATTAGCCTACTATATTGGACAGTGCAGTTCTGGATCTGGGTCTTCCGCTGGGGAAGTAGGGTAGGAATGGGGACTGTGGCTTGGACACTGCATGTAAACTGGCTCTGAGACCTTTCTTCTGTGCTTATTTGCATTTCATGGGCAACTAACTCCCTTCTTTGATGATAATCACTCATGATCAACATCTCATTGCTCTTCTGTTAGTCTCAGGTTTCAGAGGAGCTTTCCTTAACAAACAAACAAAAAAACCTGTTAATCTTTTTCATCAATTTGTTTGGGCGAAAACTCTTATGGAATAAATCTGATTAATTTGATATCTTCGATACAATGGACACTTGTTGATAGACAATCTTGTGTTCTAGAAATAAGACTGTTATATAAATAAGAAGTGAAAACTGCTTCTAGGGTGCTCAATAAATGTAACATTTCACGTACTCATAAAATCACTCAGTTACTTATTAATTTTTAACATCAATGTGCTAATTAAAGATCATTCTTCAGTATTCACCAAGACCAGGCCAAGTGGTAACAATTTGTAACTGAGATGGAACAGCTTTGAAAATAATGGCCCTGCATTTCTTTTAGGCTTGCTTTGTCTTCCTCCTCTCCCGACTAAGTCAGATTTTTTTGAAGGTTTACATGCATTTAAAAAAAATGTTAGAGTATTATGGAGGTACAAATGCTTTGATATAAATTGCCTTTGTACCACCCAGTCAGAGCTACAAGCATGCCCATCCCCCAGGCAGTACAAATCCTGTCTGTTAGGTGTGAATTTACCTATCCCCACCTTCCCCCTCCCACCTGCCCAACATCCTGTGAATGTTACTTCCCCTATGGGCACATTAGTGTTGATTGATTAGTACCAATTTAATGGTGAGTACATGTGGTGTTTGTTTTTCCGTTCTTGTGTTACTTCACTTAAAAGAATGGGCTCCAGCTCCATCCAGGATAATACAATAGGTAGTTGATCATTTTTTTTATGACTGAGTAGTACTCCATGGTATAAATATACCACATTTTGTTAATCCACTCATGTATTGATGGGCACTTGGGTTGTTACCACATCTTTGCAATTGTGAATTGTGCTGCTGTAAGTCAGATTTTTGACAAATTAGTCATATTTCCTTTTTCTTTTTAATAAGTGAGGCTTTGTAATAACATCTTTTTATTTCACAAGCAAGTTTCTCCCTGTCAGATAATATTGAACAATTGTGATTGTCGTTTTAATAAAAACAGATGACAGTAATCTTATAAGTATATTGTAAAATTTAATTTTAAGTAAATTAAAATATTGAGTGTTATAAGCCAGAGATATGTTAATGAACATTGATTTAAATGTGTGATTTTTAAATGTGGTTTTTATTTTTGAGTTTTTAAATCAAATGTGTTATTTTAAAGTAGGCAATGGAAAATATGAAGTCTGAAAATATTTATGGATCTCTGGTCACTTTTTAGTTTTGTTAAGTGTCTCATTTTTTTTCATTTGGTTTTTTTTTTATTTCTAATAAAGTTCCCTTTGAAAAATTAAAATAAATATGTTGTGGATCATTGGAAGTTATTTTCAATTTTTAATTTTCAGCATTATTTAATACCTTATTGTTGCTATTTATTTTTATTTCACAAAAATATTTAGCAAATTATACCCAAAGACGACTATTCTACATATGGTATATAGCAATATTACCTGCTTCTCACATGAATGAAAAGACATGAAATCTAGTATTATTATAGTTCTCATTTTAGTTTTCTGATCATTGATAATTCAGTAGTTGTATTTCTCTTAAAACATTTTACAACTGTAAAACAGCAATATAAAGTGCACAGGTACAGTTTAAAGAACAGTTAGAAAGTAAACATTCCTATACTTTTAATCTAGCCAAGAAAAGCATATCACAGTACTCCAGAAGATCCCTGTGTGCCCTTCCCCTGTGGCCTCTTCTTCCCTCCTCCTGGGAGGAAACCACTGTCCTGTATTTTGTGTTAATCATTTCTTTGCTTCTCTTTTCTTTTGAACTTTACATAAGTGAAATCATACTGTGTTATTATTTTGAGACTTGCTTCATTCACTCATTGTATTTTTCAGGTTTATTCATGTTGATAAATGTAACTGTAGTTTATTCTTTGTCTTTTGATACACTTTTAAAATCAAAGTATAACATACATATATAGCAAGACACATCAAAGTGTAAAACTTGAAGTTTTACAAAATGAATACATCTATGATTTCATTTTGATCATGATAGAGAATATAATCAGCTTTTCAGAAACTCTCTTGCTCTCTTCCAGTCATTTATCACCCCTTCCCCAAAAGGTAACCACTATTCTGTGTTATGTCACCATTGATTAGTTTTAACTGTTTTTTATTATAAAGTATGTTTACTTTTGTGAACTTTTGTGCTTCTTTTGCTCGACATTATATTGTGAGATTGATCCATGTTGTTGCATTTAGCAATGGATTTTTTATTGTATAAATATATCACAATTAATATATCCATTTTACTGTTGTTGGCCTTTTGGATTGTTTACAGTTTTCGGCATTACAGGCAATTTTGTGAATATTCTTTTACATGTATCTTAGTGCACATATGTACACAGGTTTTTTTTTTTTTTTGAGTGTTGACTTAGAAGCGTAATTACAGTAGACACTGCCAAAGAGTTTTCCAAAGTGGCTATACCAATTTACATTTTCACTAACAAGATTTGAAAGTTCCCGTGTTTCCCTATCCTTGCCAATACTTGATTCGTCAGTTTGTTTTAATTTTAACAATTCTGATATGGTGGACAGGTAGTTTTAATTTGCATTTTCCTTCAGGACTAATGATATCAAGCATTATTGTTTAATACTATTGACCATTTGGATATGCTTTTTTATGAAGTTCCCATTTGAGTCTTTGATTTTTTTTTAGGATATAAAAAATAGTTTGTGTTTTTGTTGTTGGTTTGCCTTTGTGTATTCTGGATACCAGTTATTCTGGACACCAATTCTGTGTTGAATTGCACATACCTTTTCCTACTCTGTGGCTTGCATTTTCACTTACAGTGTTGTCTTAGTCCATTTTGTGCTGCTATAGCTGCTATAACAGAATACCTGAGACTGGGTAATTTATTATGAACAGAATTTTTTAGATCACAGTTCTGTAGGCTGGGAAGTCTAATATCAAGGTGTCTGCCTTCCTGTTGTGTCATCTTATGGTGGAAGGTGAAAAGGAGAGGGGGGAGAGAAGAAGGGAGGGGAGAGAAAGAAAGAGAAAGAGGGAAAGAAAGAAAGGCGGGGGAGTGAACTAGCTCATTTATTAGAAACCCACAACATTAATCCATTCATGACAGTGGAGTCCTCACGGCTTAATTACTGCTTAAAGGTCCCACTTCTTAATACTGTTACAGTGTCAATTAAATAGTGAGTTTTGGAGGAGACAAACATTCAGACCATAGCAACTGGTATCTTCTATTGAACATTATTAATTTTCATGTAATTTTATTTATTATCTGTCTTATATGTTTGTTTCCCATTTAAGATTTCTTACCTTGATTGTTACAAGATCACAGAGTACTCACTTATGTTATTTTCTAGAAGTTTTCTTATTTTACCTTTCTCATTTAGCTATGTGGTACATCTGGAATTGATTTTTATGTATGAAGTGAGGTAGGGCTCATGGCTAATTCCCTCTGCCCCCCACAATGGATATGCATTTGATCTAGCATTATTTTTAAAAGCCATCCTTTCTCTACTGCTGTAGTTAGCACTATTATTGTAAACCAGGAAATCTTATGAGGGTTTTTTTCTGGTTTCTAGTTTCTTACGTTGGTCGATTTGTCTGTGTGCTAATAGCACACTGCCTTAATTACTGTAGCTTTAAAATAAACCTTGATTTTTAGGAGCGTAGTGTACTCCCTCCAACTTTCTTCTTCTTCCTCAGGATTGCCTTGGCTATTCTTGGTGCTTTGCATTTCTATATAAATTTTAGAAATAGCTTACCAGTTTTTAACTTACATACAAATGTACACCCCCACCCTGTTGAGATTTTTTTTTTTAAATCACAAATGCATTGAATCTTCCCAAGATCAACTTGGGAAGAATTGATACCTCTATAATACGGAATTATACCCAAGCACCAGGCAAGTAATGATCTTATTTTTGTTTCTATAGTTTTACCTTTTCTAGAAATACCATGAGTGGAATCATAAGATATGTAGTTCTATGTATCTGTTTCTTTCACTTAAAATATTATTTTTGAAGTTCTTAACTGTTTCATGCATCATTCCTTCTTACTCCCAAGTGGTATTTCATTGATGAGTATACCATATTTTGTTTATCTATTCACCAGTTAATGGATATTTGGATTGTTTTCAGTTTTGGCTATTATGAGCTGCTATGGACATTCATTGCAAGTTTTTGTTTGGACATATGTTTTCTATTTTTCTTGGATAGATATCTAGGAATGGGTTGTATGGTAAGTGTACTTTTTAACTTTTAAAAAATTTATTAGGCTGGGCGTTGTGGCTCACGCCTGTAATTCTAGCACTCTGGGACACTGAGGCCAGAGAATCCTTTGAGGTCAGGCGTTTGAGACTAACCTGAGCAAGAATGAGACCCTTTGTCTATTAAAAGAAAAAAAATTAGCCAGGCATAATGGCGCATTCTTGTAGTCCCAGCTACTTGGGAGGCTGAGGCAGGAGGATTGCTTGAGCCCAGGAGTTTGAAGTTGCAGTGAGCTACGATGATGCCACTGCACTCTAGCAGGGGTGACAGAGCGAGTTTCTGCCTCAAAAAAGGGAAAAAAACAAATTATCAAACTGTTTTCCAAACTGTCTGTCCCATTTTATATCCCTATTGTCAATGTGTGAGTATTCCAGTTTCTTCACCAATTCTTGTTATTGTCAGTGGTTTTGATTTTGTCCATTTTAATGTGTATGTAGCAGTATCTCATTTTGGTTTTAATTTTTATTCTCTAATGACTGATGACACTGAACATCTTTTCATGTGCTTATTGGCTATTTATATATTTTATTTAGAGAAATGTCTGTTCTAAAAGTTATCTGCTTCCCATGCACCCAACATACAATGGTGAAATAAGCTTAGGATAACCTATACAGACATTCCTAAAAAGGAGGATAATGGAAGGCACAAAGGAGTCACTGGTTTATAACAATTCTGAAATCCAGATGGGCAAGTATTAGAAGTTCCTTAATTAACTCTCAAGACCTGGAAATAATTCCTCATGGCTCATGGCTCCTCCCACTGGGCTCTTGATCCCATTTTGTGAGTTATCTTTCCTTTCCATGAAAGATACCATGTGTTTTCAGTTGAGTAGTTTTCACAGCCTGTTTCCTTCCAGGCAAATTTTTGAGGTTCAGTGGCTTCTTTTCATCTTATACTGTCTCCATGTTTGTAAGTTTCAGGTGGCAATGATTTTACTGATATAATTTTCTCAAAAGCTTTGTAGATCTTTTATACATCCCATTTGGGTTCACGACATTAGACAAAGAGCACATCTAATCTCTTTGAGAGACAGTCATTTTTATCTTAGGCTGCTTCTGAGAAGATTGAGGGACAACATTCTTAAGCTTTCTAGATGCCCCGTCGTTTGAGAGGATCTGTGAGGCAAATCCTTTATCTTTAAATGCATATAACTCTGATGTACTATCTTTTAGCTTTTTGGTCTTAAAAAATGTTTTACATATATGCCCTTGGCTATATTTCTAGGCAGTGCCCAAACTTTGCTTGGATGTCATTTCTTAATTTAGGATATTTTGCTACCTGGAAAGACTAAGAATTTTAAAAACCATAATGTCTTGGTTCCATTTTCTTTAACTATACTTTACTCAATTCATTACTCTGCTCTTGCATTTGTAAGTTATAGGAAATACTTTGTGAATCTTCTTAGCTATATTGCCTACCTAGTTCATCAGGCATATTTTCTAATTTACATGTTGTTATACTAAAAGTGATGCTGTGGCTTACTACCACTATATAAACAGGATACCCCTTCTTCCCGTTTTTAATAACATGTTTCTTACTTCATTTTGAGCCCTCACTGGCAACATCCTCAAGTTCCAGATTTCTACTAATGGCTTTAGCATACTAGTGTCTTTACACACTTCTCATGATCCCTCTAGTCTGTACCCATTATCCAGTTCCAAAGATGTTTCCACATTTTTAGGCTCCACCTTACTTTCAGGTACCCAAAATCTGTATTAGTTATCTATTGCTGCATTACAAATTACTCCAAATCTTAGCAACTTAACAGACATTTATTTTCCCATGGACATGGCTTAGCTGGGTCTTCTGGGTTAGGTTCTCTTATAAAGCTTTAACCAAAATATTGACTGGGGCTGTGGTCCCAAATGAAGGCTTGACTAGGGGAGAATCTACTTTTATTTTCACTCATATGGTTAATAGAATTCAGTTCTCTGTGGGTTATTGATCTGAGGGCCTCAGTCTTTGCTAGCTGTCATCCAAAGGTCTCCTTCAGTTTTTACCTATTTGGGCCTCTCCATTGGACACCTCACAGCATGGCGTCTGGCTTCCATCAAAGTCAACTATCAAGAGAGCAAGAAAGAGTAAGCATGATGGAAGCCAGAGTCTTTTTTTAAAGCTAATCTTGGAAATAATAGCTCATCCCTTTTGCTAAATTCTGTTTATTAGAAACAAGTCACTAGGTTCAGTCTACACTCAAGGGAAAGGGCATGGAACATGGGCATGAATACTGGAGTTGGGGAAAATTGGGAGCCATCTTAGATGTGCCTAGCACATACCTAGAGCAAATACTCAAAATATAATGTAAAGACAGATAACTAGAAGGATTAAAATGGAATATTATGAAAATATTCAATGAACAGAAGAAGGCAGGGAAGGAAGAAAAGAGGAGCACAGAGGAGATGGGCCCAAGCCAATAGCAAAATGACAGATTAAATAGAACCATATCAATAATTTCATTAAATATAAATGAACTCAGCACTTGGAAGCCAAAGGCAGTGATTGTTACATTGGATAAAAAAGCAAGAGATAACTTTATATTATTTACAAGTGACATACTTAAAATACAAAGAAAAATAGCTTTAAAGTAAAAGAAGGCAAAGAGATGTACCATGGAAACAAGCATAAGAAAGCTGGAATGGCTATATTAAATATCAAATAAAATAGACTTAAAGTTAAGGAGAATTGCAAAAGAAAAAATCATTTTTAATAGTAAAAAAGTCAGTTTGTAAGTATGATATAATGATTATAATTATGTATTTAGCAAATAGTAGAGCTTCAAAAATACATGAAGCAAAACCGAACACAGCTAAAAGGAGAAATAGACAAATGCATAGATATTGTTGCATTTATTATTTCTTGGAACAATTTGAAAAAATCAAACAGTATGTAGATTTGAAGATGACTTTGAACTACCACATCCTAATTGACATTTATAAAATACCCCATCCAGTAACTGCAGAATACACATTCTTCAAGTGCACATGCAATGCTTACACAGATAGGTCATGTCTGGGCCATAAAATGAATCTCCAATGGTCTCAAAAATTACATGGAGTATGTTTTCTCACCTCATTGAAATTGAATAAGAAATCAACAGTAATAGTACATCCAGAAAAGACCTGAAATGTTTATAAGTTAAGAAAATGCACTTCTAAGTAACCTATGGGTCAAAGAAGGTATCATAGGGAAATTTGGAAAATGTTTTAAATGATAAAATATAACATACCAAAATTTGTGAGATGCAGCTAAAGCAGTGCTTACAGGGAAAGTTAGTTTTTAATACTTATGTCAGGAAAGAAGAAAGATCTAAAACCAATTGTCAAAGCTTCCACTTTTGGAAGCTTGAAAAATAAGAGCTAACTGGACCTAATATCAGTAAAATGGAGATAATAAAATAGATAGGAGTGGAAAGCAATGCAACAGAAAACAGTAGAGAAAATATCAGTGGAACCCAAGATTGATTTTTTGAAGAGATAAATAAAATTGTTAAGTTCTAGTTAGACTGTTCGAATCAAACAAAAAAGAGGAATACATTGACAAATATGAAAACCTGTAGTATTGTAATTTTGGCTCATGACTTTTTATTTGTTTTGTTTTTTTTTAGAGATAGAGTCTTGCTAGAGTATAGTGGCACAGTCATAGCTCATTGAACCGTCAAACTCCTGGGCTCAAGTGATCCTATTGCCTCAGGTTCCTGAGTAGCTGGGAATACAGGCGTACACCACCATGCCCTACTAATTTTTAATTTTTTTTAAATAGAGACAGGTCTCACTATGTTGCACAAGCTGGTCTCAAACTCCTGGTCTCAAGTGACCATCCCACCTCAGCCTCCTAAAGTGCTGGGATTACAGGTATGAGCCACTGTACCTGGCTCACAGCTCCATTTTTTTATTTTATAGGATTAAAAAGACATGCATAACATAATTATAAATATATGTTAATGACTACACAATATAAATAACAAAGATGGGGGGAATGGAGCTGTAAAAGAGCAGAATTTTTTCATGTGATTGAAGTTTAAAATAGATTGTTATAACTTAAGGATATTTTCTTTACTCTCCATGGTAACCACAAAGAAAATATAGAATATGCACAAAGGCAATGAGAAGGGAATCAAAACATGTTAATACAAAAATAAACAGAAAGGAAGGCAGTAAGAGAGGAAATACGGGAAGATAACAGTATAAGACGTATAGAAAAAAATAACAAAATGGCAATAATCCTTCCTTATCAGTAATTACTTTAAATGTAAATAGATTAAACTTCCCAAAAGACATAGATTGGTAGAATGGATTAAAAAATAGCCAGGTTACTACTATATGCTGTCCATAAGACACTCACTTTATATCTAATGACATACATGGCTGAAAGTGAAAGGATGGAAGGTAGTATATACTACACAAATAGTAACCAAAATAGAATGGGTGGCTATGATAATATTGGACAAAATGACTTTAAATAAAAAACAGGAGATAAGGACATTATGTAGTGATGAAAGGATAAATTCGCTAAGAAGATATAACAGTTATAAATATATATGCACCAAACCTCAGAACTCCTACATATATGAAGCAAACATTATAGAATTGTAATAAATCTACAGTAATATTTGGAGACTTCAATGCCCACTTTGAAAAATGGATAGAAAAACCAGATAGATGATTAATAAATACAAGACTTGAACCATAGCATAGACTAATTGTACCTAACAGACATAAGAAAACACTCTAGCCAGCAACAACAGAACATGGAACATTCTCCAAAATACGTCATATGTTAGGTCACAAAACCAACATTTAAGATTGAAATCATACAGGGTATCTTTTCTGATTATAAAAGAGGTAAACTAGAAATCAATAGCAAAAGGAAAAGTGGAAAATCCACAAATATGTGGAAATTAAACAACACACTCTTACCTAATGGATGAAAGAAGAAATTACAAGGGAAATCAGAAGGCAAGGATGCTCTTTTTTGTCATGTGTATTCAACATAGCACTGGGAATCCTAGCCAGAGCAATTGGCAAGAAAAATATATAAAAGATATTCAAAGTGGAAAGGAAGAAGTAAAATTATCTTTGTTCACAGACAACATGACTTTGTGCAGAAAGCCATAAGGATTTCACAAAAAATTGTTAGAACTAATAATTGGATTTAGCTTAGTTGCAGGATACAAAATCAACACACAAAAATTAGTTTTATTTTTACATGCTAACAGTGAACAATCTGACAAGGAATTTAGAGCATAGTAGCATCAAAAAGAATAAATTGCTGAGGAATTAACGAAGGAGGTGAAAGACTTGTACACTGAACCTATAAAACCTGATGAAAGAATGTAAAAGACACTAACAAATGGTTAGACATCCAGTGTTCATGAATTGGAAGACTTAATATCGTTAACATGTTAATACTACCTAAGATGATCTACAGATGCAATGCAATCCCTATCAAAATCTCAACAGCATTTTTTTTTTTCAGAAACAGAAAAATCCATGCTAAAAATCATATGGAATCTCTTGGGACATTGAATAGCTAAAAAAAATCTTGAAAAAGAACAAAGTTGGAGGTCTCACACTTCCTGATTTGGAAACTTACTGCAAAGCCACTGCTATCAAAAGAGTGTGGTACTGTTTGTGGTACTGTGGCATAAAGACAGATATGTAGACCAATGGAATAGAATAGAAAGCCCAGAAATAAATCCTCACATATATGGTCAAATGATTTTTCACAAGGGTGCCAAGACCATTCAGTGGGAAAAGGATAGTCATTTCAACAAATACTGCTGGGAAAAATGGACATCCACATACAATAGAATGAAGTTGGGCTCTTACCTGATACCATATATAAATTAAGAATGGATCAAAGACCTAAACATAGAACTATACATATAAAACTCCTAGAAGAAAACATAGGGAAAAACTTCATGACAATGGTCTTGGCAATGACTTCTTTTTGGATATGACACCAAAAGCAAAGGAAACAAAAGGAAAATAGATAAATTGAATTAGATCAAAATTAAAAACTGTGCATCCAAGGACACAATCAACAAAGTGAAAAGGCAACCCACAGAATGGGAGAAAATATTTGCAAACCATGTATTTGAAAAGGGGTTAAGATTCAGAGTTTATAAAAAACTCATACAACTCAACAACAAACATCTGATTTTAAAAACTGGGCAAAGGACATTAACTGGACATATCTCCAAAGAAAGTAAAAATAAGCACGTGAAAAGTTGCTCAACATCGCTGACGATCAGTCAAATGCAAATCAAAACTTCAACAAGATATCACCCACACCCATCAGGATGGCTACTATCAAAAAAAAAAAAAAAAAAAAAAAGAAGAGGAAGAAAATAAACATTGGCAAAGATATGGAAAAATAGGGACCCTGTGGAAAATGGCATAGTAATTCCTCAAAACATTAAAAGTAGAATTATCATATCATACAATATTCCCACCTCTGGGAATTCTTTTTAAATCCAAAAGAATTGAAAATAGGGTCTCAAAGAGCTATTTGTACACTCATATTCATAGTAGCATTATTCACAATAGCTAAGAGGTGGAAGCAACCTAAATGTCTGTTTACATATGAATGGATAAAGAAAATGTGGTATATTTAGACAATGATAATATTCAGCCCTAAGAAGTAAAAATGTTCAGACTCATGCGATGACATGGATAAATCTTGAAGACATTATGCTAAATGAATAAACCAGTCACAAAAAGACAAATACTTTATGATTTCACTTATATGAGGTATCTAAAGTTGTCAAATTCATAGAAACAGAAAGTAGAATGATGATTATCAAGGGCTGGGGGAAGCAGAGAATAGAGAGTTATCATTTAATAGGTGTAGCATTTCAGTTTTGCAAGTTGAAATCTAGAGATGGGTAGTGGAGATGATTGCACAACAATGTAAATATACTTAATACTGCTGAACTGTATACTTAAAAATTGTTAAGATTATAAATTTTTTTATGTGTCTTTTACACAATCAAAAATTAAAAATTTAAAAAGAGAAGACAATAATATCAGGAATGAAAGAAGAGACTTGACACAGATCCTACAGAGGTTAAGAAGATAAGAGAATGTTATAAACAACCAGTGACATTATTGATGAAATAGACATATTCCTTGAAAGATACAAAAGTGAATACTGACTTAAGAAGAAATGGGAAATATGAGTAGCCCTATATATACCAAAGAAATTGTATTTGTAATTAACCACCTCACAAATCTCCAAGCCCAGATGACATCAATTCTATGGTGAATTCTATCAGGCTTTTATGGAAGAAATTTTATCAATCTTCCAAGAATTTTTTTGCCTACTTGAAATAAATAAAGGAGGAATGCTTCCCAATTCATTTTGTTAGGTCAGTATTACTCTGTTTTCAAACACAGATGATGACATTATAAGAACAGAAACCTACATAGCAGTATTCCCTTATGAACATAGATTTAAAAATTCTTGGCTATCAAATTGTATCTATTTGTATATGATAAAGATATCATAAATATCTGGGGTTTATCCCACAATTTGAGGTGGTTTAACATTTGAAAATTTATGTATTTCATCAAATAAATAGTTTAAGTAGAAATATTATGTGATCAACTCATTAGAACCAGAAAAAGAATAGACTAAAACACAAGACTCGTCCATGATAAAAACTCTCAGCAAATTAGGAGTAGAAGGGTACTTCTTCAGCCTGATTTTGTTATCCATAAAAACCCAAAGCAATTATAAAAAAGAAAAGAGAGTCAGGGGACTTCACCTTCCTGATTTTTAGGCTTAAAATAAAGCTGCAATAATGAAGACAGCAGTATTGGTGAAAGGAAAGATATATTGGTAGAGTAGAATAGAAATTCCAAAAGTAGGCCCCCGTATCTATAGTCAATTGATTTTCCTCAAAAATGGCAATGGAATTGAATGAATGAAAGAAGGTCTTTTCATCAAATTATGTTATAACAACTGGATATCCACATGGGAAAAAACTGAAATGAGTTATAGACTTAAATGAAAATGCTAAAACTACAGTTTCTAGAAGAAAACAGAAAATTGTAACCTTGGAGTAGGTAAAGATTTCTAAAATAAGATATAAAAAACAAAGAACAATGAAGGATAGAATTATGAACTGGATTATCAAAGCTTTTTTTCAAAAGACACCATTTGGAAAACTACATGGGGCAAGGTACAGAGTGGGAGAAAATATTTTCATTACGTATGTCTGACAAAGGACTTGTGCCTGGAATATGTAAAGAACACAAGAAATGGTAGGAAACAATTCAATTAGTGTACAAAAGAGTTCACAGACATTTCACCAAAGGGAATATAATCTATGAATGGCTAATATATATACATGAAAAGATGGCCAACATCATTCTTTATCAAGGAAATGCAAATTATAAAGCACAATGTGATATCACTACACATCCACTAGAATGGCTGAAATTATAAAGACTGGGAAAACCAAGTATGGTGGTGTGATGAAACTGGAAGTATCATACACTGTTGATGGAAATATAATATGGTATAACCACTTTGGAAAACAGTTTGGAGATTTCTTATAAATTTTAAGTTAACTTACCATATGACCCAGCAATTCTATTCCTAGATATTTTGTCAAGAGAAATAAAAATATATCCACATAAATAATTGAATATTCGTAGTAGCTTTATTCATAATAGCCAAAATGTGTAAATAATCTAAATGTCTATCAGCACATGAATGGAAAAGCAAATTATAGTTTATATAATGGAATACTAAGCAATAAGAAATGAACTTTTGATACGTGCAACAACATGGATAAATCTCAAAAATATAGAGAAGCCAGACATAAAAATATTAACATACATATTGTTAAATTTCATATATATGAGACTAGAAAATAGTGGCTGTCTGGGATTGGAGGAGAAGGTCAATTGGCTTGAAACAGCTTTAAGAGAATTTTTGGGTGGGATAGAAATAATCTGTATATTTATTGTGGTGGTTACACAGGTGTATACTTTTGCCGAAACTCAAACTATATTTTAAATTGATATTTTATTGTACATAAATCATACCTTAATAAACTTCATAAAAATAAGGTACAGGTATGGCTAAAGCTTCCTTGGTGTGGCTTCTTTCAATTTGGAGACCTGTCAACCAAAGGAAGAAGTTATCTTTCCCCACACACCCACCCACATAGCCAACAAACAGTGATGAAAAAGGGACTAGAGAACTGCAATAAACTTTCCCATTCAAAAATCAGGGGACATGGGAGGCACATAGTAATGACAATCTATAGCAATTCCAAATCTAGTTAGGCATTTATTTGTTGATAGAGCTTAATGCTGCTTCCTGGGAGTGATTCTTCTTGGCTGTTTGCTCTGTCCTTCCAGCTCTTGGCTTTCGTTCCTGAGTTTTCTTTCTTTTACCATAAGAAATAACTTGATTTAAGCTGAGTAGTTTTCTCAGCTTGCTCTGTGTATGAATTTGGGGAGCCACATGCCCCTTTTCATTTTGAACTCTGTCTCTTTCAAATGAAGCTATTATAGTTCCTTTAAAAATTTTGTGGCTTTCTGTGTATCAAATTATAATTCACTCCATTTTACAAATGCCATATTCACAAATTTTTTTGAGAAAGGCTTTCTCTGTTTTGGTCTAAGAATCAGGATGCTGTGGTACAACACCCACCTGATTCCTAGAAGCCCTCTTATCCATCAGAGAGGTTCTATGAGGTGCAACATGGAAATGTTTAGAAGCCTTCTTGTTTTGCTGAGAGGGTCTTTGAGGCACTGCTAAAAATCTTTCTAAAGTCTTAAGAAAGTATTTTACAGATGTATCCTTGAGATTTTGATTCCTAGTCCATGTTTTACTGGAAAAACCTTGGAGTTGATTTTTGCCCTCAGATTATTTCTTGCTATCAGTCTTTTGCTAACTGAGAGTGAAAAATTGTTTTTCCAACCATATACATTCTATGTTGAAAATATGAGTATAGCTTCTAGATCTTGCTTGAAATATGAACCTTTCCTTCCTTATTTCATTTCTCTCTATTTCTATCTATTCACACACAGCTAAAATAAGCCATTTGGCATTCTCAATATTTTACCTGGGATTCTCTTTAGCCAAATTTTATACAAATTTTATTTTCCACATTACCACAGTGACACTGTTGCCAAACTTTCCATCTCTACATATTATGGGTTGCCTTTTTCTCCAGCTTCAAATGACATTTTCCTCTTGTCCTTCCAGCGTTTATATTAATAGTATCCTTGAAGTCCTTTCCACTTCTGTCAGCTGTCTCTTCTTAAAGGCGATGCTATATGTTTTAGGTTTTTGTTATTCAGCACTTTGAGGAACCAGTTTATGTTTTATTTATTTATTACTGTGTAACAAACCAACTTAGTAACTAAAAGGATAATGATTTTTATTATCTGTTATGACTGTGGGTTGACTAGACTCAACTGGGCAGTTCTTGTTTTGGTTTGGCCTGTACTTGTTTGGGAACTTGACTGGGCTATAACATTGAAGATTACTCAGTCACACACTGGGTACCTTGGTGGTGGGGATGGCTGGTAGGCTAGGCTTAGCTATGAAGTCTAGAATTCCCCTTTGCTCTCTGTATAGCTTCAGAGCCTTCCATTTTCATATGGCCTTTCCACATGGCTTCTGCATGTGATCTCTCCTATACCGCAGGGTAGCCAGACTTTTTATATGGTTATTCAGGGATCCAAATATGTAAAAGAGAAACTTCCAGGCCATCTTAAGGTTTGGACCTGGAAGTGGCAGAGTGTCTGTCAGTCTGCTGCCTTTTATTGAGTAGGGTGAGTCACAGGCCCAGCCTGGATGCAGTGGTAGAGGGGGACTAAACAAGGACGTGAAAACAGGAGATGTGGTTCACTGGAGACCATCTTTGGATTCTATCTACCACATACCCTAATAGATAACAAGGACATCACAAATTAGTTACCAAGCCAGTATAAACTTGGTTTAGGCCATGGTTTTGAGGCTGTCAATGTCCTTTGCCTTTCCTAGGTGTGCAGTTGCTTATAAGCCATAGATATCAGAAGTGATAAGGTCACCAGAACTTATTTTCAGCTTCCTTTCAAGGACTAGGAACTCCATCCCAGCCTCTTGTTTCTTGGTGAATTAGACTTTATTTTCCTACTTTGGGCAAGAAACTTTGATTCCCTCTTACTTCTCAACAGTCATGCTTCCTGCTGTCTCTAGTTGTTTCTGGAACCAGACCCTGGCAGACCTTCAGTTTCCATCCTTTTCATTGCATTGTGTTTTTGTCCCAGCTAAAAGTGGTGTCCTGAGTTCATTCTTAAGGCTCTTCTCTGATGCAGTCTTGATTGGCATTTTCGGTACTATTTCTTTCTTTCTTCTCCAATTTCTGTTTTGCTTCCTCCTCTTGGAATTCATATTATCTCTGTGTTAGAGATTTTGAATCTATGTTCTTCAAATCTTACATTTTCATTTAATATATTCATCTCTTTATTTTTTCCTTTGTTTTCTCAGAGAATTTCTTGAACTGTTTTTCTAACTCACTGATTGGATTGTATGCAATATTTAATCTGCTATTTTCTCCTTCCATTGTGATCTTAAAATTTGGTAATCATGATTTTCATCTGTAAGTAAATTTTTATGATCATAGATTGTTCATTCCCTTTTCATATTTGACATGTCCACTTGAATCACATTAAGAATACAAATTAAATAAACATTTTAGAAGTTTCCCTTATTTTTTTACTCTAATTTTTAAGTGTTTCTTTTTCTTTTATTTACTGTGGTAAAAATACATAACACGAGATTTATCTTCTTAAAATTTTAAGTGTATAGCACAGTGTTGTTAACCATAAGCACATTGTGCAGCAGATCTCTAGACCTTTTTCATCTTCTGTTTCAATTGCTGTAGTTTTGTAATATGTTTTGAAATCAGCAAATGTCATGCTTTTTAGCTTTGTTGAAAAAAGCCATTGGAGTTTTGATAGGGATAGCAATGAATTTGTGGATCACTTTGTGTAGTATGGACATTTTAACAATATTAATTCTTTTAATCCATGAATACAAAGTATCTTTCTCTTTTTCTGTGTCTTTAGTTTCTTTCAGCAATATTTTATAGTTTTCAGTGTATAGATGTTACTTCTTGGGTTAAATTATTCCTAAGTATTTTATTTTATTTTTGTTGCTATTGTAAGTGGGATTTTTTCTTTTATTTTTAAAAATAGTTTGTTGTTAGTTTATAGAAAAGCTACTTATTTTTGCATGTTAGTTTTGTATCCTGAAATTTCACAGAATTCATTTCTTGGTTCTAATAGTTTTTTTTTTTATGCAGATGTGTCTTCTGTAAACAGACAATTTAACTGTTTCCTTCCTGATTTGGATTCCTTAGATGTCTTTTTCTTGCCTAATTGCTCTGGCTAGGACTTCTAGTACTATGTTGAATAGAAGTGGCAAGAGTGAGCATCCTTGCCTTATTTCTGATCTTAGAAGAAAAGCTTTTAGCTTTTCATTGTTTGAATATTATGTTAGTTGTGGGATTATCATATATGGCCTTTATTATTTTGATGTACCTACCTTCTGTACCCAATTTATTGAGCTTTTATCATGAAAGGATATTGGGTTTTGTCACATGCTCTTTCTGCATTTAATGATTGTATAATCTTTATTGTTCATTCTGTAAATGTGGTGTATCACATTTATTGTTTAGCATATGTTGTATTATCCATTCTAGTATCTTAGGGATAAATCCTGCATTATCATGACATATGATCCTTTTAATGTGCTGTTAAATTTGGTTTGCTAGGATTTTGTTGAGGGTTTTTGTATCTATGTTCATCAGGGATATTGGCCTGTAATTTTCTTTTATTATAGTGTCCTTGTCTGATTTTGGTATCAGGGTAATGCTGGCTTTGTAAAATGAATTTGGAAGTGTTCCCTCTTCTCAGTTTTTTGGATGACTTTGAGGAAGATTGGTGTTAATTCTTTTTAAAATGTTTGGTGGAATTCACCAGTGAAATCTCCTGGTCCTGGGCTTTTCTTTGTTAGGAGATTTTTGATTACTAGTTCAATCTCATTAATATGTGTCCAGATTTTCTATTTCTTCATGATTTAGTCTTGGTATGTTTTGTATTTTGAGGAATTTGTCCATTGTTTCTAGGTTGTCCAATATATTGGTGTTTTATTACTTGTGGTATTCTCTTATAATCATTTTTATTTCTGTTAAATTAATTGTAATGTCCTCTCTTTCATTTCTGATTATAGTTGAGTCTTCCCTCTTTTTTTCTTTGTCCATGTAGCTCAAATTTTGTGAATTTTGTTATCTTTTCAAAAACCAACTCTTGGTTTCATTTCTCTATTGTTTTTCTATTTTCTATCTCTGCTCTAATCTTTATTATTTCCTTCTTTCTGCTAGCTTTGAGTTTAGTTTGTTATTCTTTTTCTATTAATAATTCCTTAAGATGTAAACTTAGGTTATTGATTTGATATTTTTCTTTTCTTCTTTTTTACTATAAGCTCTTACAGCTATAAATTTCCCTCTTCACAATGTTTTTGCTGCATCTAGTAAATTTTGGTATGTGGTATTTTCATTTTTATTTGTCTCAAGATATTTTCCTTTTTTAAATTTTAGCATATTATGGAGTTATAAGCTATTTTTTAATTTCTCTTGTGATTTCTTCTTTGATCCATTGGTTCTTTAGGAATGTGTTGCTTAGTTTTCATGTATTTGCTGACTTAATATTGCCATTTTGTTATCTGCTTTCTGACTGTTTTATAGTTCCTTTGTGCATTTCTTCCTCTCTTGTGTTTCTTTATGATCTGATGATTTTTATTGTCATGGTATGCTTTGATTCCTTTTCTTTATATTTTGTGTACCTACTACATTTTTAAAATTTGTGATACCATAATGCTTACATAGATCATCTCATAGTTATAACACTGATAACACTGTTATAACAGTGTTATAACATAGTTATAACACTATATTTTAAGCTGATAACAACTTAATTTTCATTACATATAAAAATTCTACACTTTTACTCCCCCTCTCCAGTTTGTGTTATTAATGTCCTAATTTTCACCTTTTTATATTTGTATCCATTAACACATTATTATAGTTATATTTATTTTTAAGACTTTTGTCTTTTAACTTTTATATTAATCATGAAAATGATTTATGCATCATTATTATATTAATAATCTGTATTTGACTGTATAATTACCTTTACCAGTGAGTTTTATATTTTCATATGTTTTCATTCTGCTAATTAGTGTCCTTTCATTTCAACTTGAAAAATTCCCTTTAGCATTTCTTTTAAGCAAGTCTAGAGGTAATAGCTCCTTCTACTTTCATTTGTCTGGTTAAGTCTTTATCTCTCCTTCTTTTCTAAAGGACAGATTTGCAGGGTAAAATATGCTTGATTGACAGTTTTTCTCTCTCAGTACTTTGAATATATCATCCCATTCTCTCCTGGCTTATATAATTTCTACTGAGAAATCTGCTCTGGTTCTCCTTTGTATGTGATTAGTTGCTTTTCTCTTTTCGATTTCAAAATTCTTTCTCTGTCTTTGACTTTTGACAATTTGATGATGTGTCTTAGTGTAGATCTCTTTACATTCAACCTATTTGGGATTCTTTCAGCTTTATAAATATGGATGTTCTTTTCCCTCCTCAGATTATTTCTTTAAATAAACATTGCTTCCCCCCCCCTCTCTCTCTCTCTCCCTCTCTCCCTCTCCTCTTCTCTTTCACTGACTCCAGTAATACATATATTTGTCTGCTTGACAATGTCTTATAAGTTTCTTAAACTTTTTTCATTCTTTTCCATTTTTATTTTTGCTCCGCTGAATGAATAATTTCAAATGTCCTGTCTTTGAGTTTATTAATTCTTTCTTGTGTTTGATCAAAGCTACTGTTGAAGTCCTCTAGTTAAGTTTTCAGTTTAGTTATTGTATTCTTTAACCCTAAATTTCTGTTTCTCTTTATTTTTAACATTTTTTATTTGTTGAAATATTCATTTTCTTTATGCATAATTTTCTAAGCTTATTGAATATTTTGATCATGGTTATTTTGAATTCTTTGTCAAGTAATTCATATGCCTTCATTTCTTTAGGGTTGGTTTCTGAAGATTTATTCCTTTCTTTGGGCCATATTTTATGTTCCTTGTTAAGCCACTTCTCTCTGTCTTTATGGAATAGCATTGTATAGGGGAATATCTTCAAGAATCAGCCTGAGTAGAGATTCTGGGGCCCTCATAAACTTTCTCTGTGAATGTGTATTCTCTGGACTTTTGTGTGTAAATTCTTAAATAGGGGGATTTGCTTGTTTCTGTTTTCAGGAGTTTATAATCTCTTGCTTCTTCTAGTGTCTATCTCTTGTACTACGTGCTCTCTGTGTCTGTAGCATGTTGGCCCAATGCTTTTTTTGTTTTTGTTTTTGTTTTCAGCAACCACTGGGCATTTAGACTATGCTGGATCCCACTAGTGCTCCAAGATAGGTGAGACAGACACAAGTCCCTTGGGCAGTCATCCCAAAAGTCTAAATGTTGGACATATGCTTTAGTTTTCTCTTTCTCTCCCCAGGGAGAAGCTGTGGGCTGTGAGTTTTTCCAGTTGTGTCATGCTGAGCCAGGGGGAGGGGCTCTGGCCATGAGTGCATAGTAGTCCAACCATTACCTTTGTTCTCAGTGGCCCCCAGACATCTAAAGTATGCCAGTCTTTTCATAACTTACAGAATCCATTCCCTTAGGCAGCCCCCCTCCAAAAGCCAGAATGTTAGACAGATACTCCAACTCTTTTTATCCCTAGGGAGAAGCTGGGATTTGGGGATTTTCACCTGGTAGTTCTCTTCTGAGCTGATGGCAGGGGCTATGGTCAGTTATTGCATACTAGTCCAAACTATAGCCTTTGTTCTCAGCAGTTTCCATTCTGGATCTCTTTCATCTCAGAGCTCAGATTCTCAGGCAAGACAGAAACTAGCCCCTTGGGTAACCCCCAGAAAAGTTAGAACATTAGATGTATAGTTTGCTTCCCTTCCCAGTGGAAAGCTGGGAGCTGGGGATTTTCTCTTGATCCTGTGGTACTCTGTTGGGAAGAGGGATTATGGTAAGAGGATTCCATACATTTTCCTACTGGCTTCAATGTGGTTGGTTTTATGCTCGCCTGAGGTGCAGGAGCCTCACATCTGATCTCTGGATGTCTCACAAAGGGAATTGGTCCATGTGTTGTTGAATTTGTATGTCCATTCAGGGGAGGAGGGTCTGGGGCTTCCTATTTCACTGTCTTTCTGACATCACCCCTTACAGTAAGTCTCTTTTGCAAGAGGACATTTGATTCGTCTTTGTTAGGCTTTAAATCTTGTTATATATTTAATTCCTTAGCTCTTTATCTGTACAGGGCCAAGTTTATATTTTTCTAGTATTTGGAATCAGTGTAGATGTTTTGAGTGTTTCTGAATTCCTTTTGAAATATTTTTACATTAGAAAAAAGTGAAAGGGAAAATTTTTATTCCCTTAGTTTTATTGCTTAACAGTAGTAAAGAGCATGTCAGGGAATTTTCCTAAGGTACTCAGATTTTTCTTTCTGTGTTAGTTTTGGCACCCTGAAATTAATTGAGCCATGGTCCCCTTTTTCTGCTTGGCACAAGTTCCATATCATGAGCTCACTGTGATTGTGTCCCCTGTACCAATTGTAGGCTGTCTTTATAAGCACCAGGACTTGCTATTCTCTGTGGTAGGTAGCACTTGTTATTCATAAAGAGGCTTTTAGGGTTGAGCTTTTCTCCCACCTTCTGTTTTACTGTTTACCCTGACCACCAGCTGTATCACTCTGGATTTGAGGCAATCTTTGTACTTACTTAGGGTTTAAGTTACTTGTGTTTCCAGCTAGAAACAGTCTCATGGCAAGAAATGAAACTTCTGTGGATAATGTCCTGTGTTTCTTGTGCCAGCGAGATTTTAGCTATGATACTGACCTCCTCTGTTAGTTGGCTGAAATACCTTATCAAGAAGCTGGTTTCTGCAATGCCTCAGCATTACTTGGCCTTCTTTGGAGCATGTTTTAGGGGTAAGATAATGAGCTTAGTTTTGGACATGTTGAATTGGAAGTAGGGCTATTCAATGTGTATTTGTAATGGGTTTGGAGGCCAAGAGAACAATTCGGACTATAGATGTAGATTTGGTAAGCAAAGCTTCTTATTATTTAAAAAACCAATAGTATATTGGTTCCTCCAGGGAAAGCATGTAAAATGAAAATAAATGGGTTTAGACACAGGACCCTGGGATTATAGCGTGTATGGTATGGACAGAGAAAGAAAACCTAGTGTAGGTTACTGTGAAGGAGATTTCTGAAGGATAGGATGAGAACCAGGGAAGAATAGTTTTATGGAGCCAATGAATGTAGCATCTTTAAACTACTATCTCTCATATTTTAGTGAGATCAATTAGGATAAGGACAGATTATGAGTCATTTTCTCGAATGTCTAGGGAATCATTGATGACCTTACTTCCTTACTTATAGCCACTTTCAGAATGAGTGGAAGTCAGATTATAGTTGATGTAAAAATATATGGCAGGTTAGGACATAGATCCAACAACTTTTTTGAAAATTTATTATGAAGGGAAAGAAGTTGATTGGTATGAGACAGCTGCAAGTGAATTAAAAGGGTGTGTTGTTTTATGTATGCACCCTGTGCAATAAATAGATAAATGTTTTAGGCTTCTTTTTTATTAATACTTTCTATGAGAAGAATTACTTTTAATATTTAAGCATTTTTCAATTTTTACGCATATCTCTTTTTATGATTGTTTAATCTATTCTCAAAGAAGAGTAAGGCATTGCTTAGTGTGATATATCAAGTTACCTCTTACCACATACTGAGTTTTAAAATGCTTCTATCAGCTCATACACATTGACTGATGAAATTATTCTCAAAATACTACTTTGCCTATTTTTCTCATTTGCTTTTAACTATTTGGACTTATGGGATACTGAATAGAGGTATAAAAAACCAATAGCTCTCTTTTAAAAAATTTTTTTATTTCAGCATATTATGGGGGTACAAATATTACGGTTA